>CM056053.1:156517037-156921671 GCA_029574335.1 Rana kukunoris
TGACCTGTCCTACATACACTGACCTGACCCACTGACCTGTCCTACATACACTGACCTGACCCACTGATCTGTCCTACATACACTGACCTGTCCTACATACACTGACCTGTCCTACATACACTGACCTGACCCACTGATCTGTCCTACATACACTGACCTGTCCTACATACACTGACCTGTCCTACATACACTGACCTGTCCTACATACAGTAGGTGACTGGGATATTGTGTCAATCTCGCTCCCTTTCTCGGCGAGATTGACCACCTACGAGCCCCATCGCGGGAGCCAGCGCCGAGCTGGCTTGCCGCGATGGAGACAAAGCCGTCATAGAAGCGACGGGAATCCGACGCGGATTCCCGCCAATTCTACACGTGGGCGGAGTTTGTTATGAATCCTGAACGAGAAATCCCCGCCGGATTTTTAAAGAAAAATCCGGCATGGGTTCCCCCCTCAGGAGCATAATGGGCCCTTAGGTCGGTTATGGGTTGTAAGGAGACCCCCTACGCCGAAAAAACGGCGTGGGGGTCCCCCCACAATCCATAACAGACCCGTATCCAAAGCACGCCGGCCAGCCGGTCAGGAAGGGAGTGGGGGCGAGCGAGCGCCCCCCCCCCCTCCTGAGTCGTACCGGGCAGCATGCCCTCAACATGGGGGGGTCAGGTGCTCTGGGGCAGGGGGCGCACTGCGGCCCCCCACCCCAGAGCACCCTGTCCCCATGTTGATGAGGACAGGGCCCCTTCCCGACAACCCTGGCCGTTGGTTGTCGGGGTATGCGGGCGGGAGGCTTATCGGAATCTGGAAGCCCCCTTTAATAAGGGGGCCCCCAGATACCGGCCCCCCACCCTAAGTGAATGAGTATGGGGTACATTGTACCCCTACCCATTCACCTGCAAATACAAAGTGTAAACACAAATAAAACACACAGGGTATTGAAATATTTTATTAGTTGGCCGCCGGGGGGGGGTGTGTATGATCGCTTTTATAAAAGCGCCCCCCTCCGGCGGGCTTCTGTGGGGGGTGGGTGCCGCCGTCTGCTTCTCTTCCGCCGCCGGGGGGCGCTTTGATAAAAGCGCCCACCACCCGGCGGGCTTCTTTCGACGTCTTCGGCGGCGGGGGGGTCTTCTCCCACTCTCCGGGGTCTTCTTCCGCTCTCCGGGGGTCTTCTCCCACTCTCCGGGGTCTTCTCCCGCTCTCCGGGGGTCTTCTCCGCTCTCCGGGGGTCTTCTTCTTCTTCAGGACTCGCCGCCGCTATCTTCGTGTGTTAGCTCAATTACTAGCGGCGGCGGCCCCCTCTTCTGCGACGTCGGCGTCTTCTTCTTCTTCTTCTGCTGTCCAGATGTTGACGCGACGCATCCTTCCGCTGTTATGCCGGGCGCGCGGCTCGCAGCGAAATATATAGGCCTGTCTTGTGACGTCGCAGTCCCATCATGCTCCGGTAGGTATCACGTGGGTAGGTAGCACGTGGTACCTACCGGAGCATGATGGGACTGCGACGTCACAAGACAGGCCTATATATTTCGCTGCGAGCCGCGCGCCCGGCATAACAGCGGAAGGAAGCGTCGCGTCAACATCTGGACAGCAGAAGAAGAAGAAGAAGACGCCGACGTCGCAGAAGAGGGGGCCGCCGCCGCTAGTAATTGAGCTAACACACGAAGATAGCGGCGGCGAGTCCTGAAGAAGAAGAAGACCCCCGGAGAGCGGAGAAGACCCCCGGAGAGCGGGAGAAGACCCCGGAGAGTGGGAGAAGACCCCCCCGCCGCCGAAGACGTCGAAAGAAGCCCGCCGGGTGGTGGGCGCTTTTATCAAAGCGCCCCCCGGCGGCGGAAGAGAAGCAGACGGTGGCACCCACCCCCCACAGAAGCCCGCCGGAGGGGGGCGCTTTTATAAAAGCGATCATACACACCCCCCCCCGGCGGCCAACTAATAAAATATTTCAATACCCTGTGTGTTTTATTTGTGTTTACACTTTGTATTTGCAGGTGAATGGGTAGGGGTACAATGTACCCCATACTCATTCACTTAGGGTGGGGGGCCGGTATCTGGGGGCCCCCTTATTAAAGGGGGCTTCCAGATTCCGATAAGCCTCCCGCCCGCATACCCCGACAACCAATGGCCAGGGTTGTCGGGAAGGGGCCCTGTCCTCATCAACATGGGGACAGGGTGCTCTGGGGTGGGGGGCCGCATTGCGCCCCCTGCCCCAGAGCACCTGACCCCCCCATGTTGAGGGCATGCTGCCCGGTACGGCTCAGGAGGGGGGGGCGCTCGCTCGCCCCCACTCCCTTCCTGACCGGCTGGCCGGCGTGCTTTGGATACGGGTCTGTTATGGATTGTGGGGGGACCCCCACGCCGTTTTTTCGGCGTAGGGGGTCTCCTTACAACCCATAACCGACCTAAGGGCCCGTTATGCTCCTGAGGGGGGAACCCATGCCGGATTTTTCTTTAAAAATCCGGCGGGGATTTCTCGTTCAGGATTCATAACAAACTCCGCCCACGTGTAGAATTGGCGGGAATCCGCGTCGGATCCCCGTCGCTTCTATGACGCGCTCGCTGGAATGTGCTTTTACTATTCCAGCGAGTGCGAGATATCGGCAGCCTGTCGCCGAGATTCAGCGCGATGCTGGCGTGCTGAAAACACATTCTCGGCGGCAGGCACTGTACACTGACCTGACCCACTGACCTGTCCTACATACACTGACCTGTCCTACATACACTGACCTGTCCCACTGACCTGTCCTACATACACTGACCTGACCCACTGACCTGTCCTACATACACTGACCTGTCCTACATACACTGACCTGACCCACTGACCTGTCCTACATACACTGACCTGACCCACTGATCTGTCCTACATACACTGACCTGACCCACTGACCTGTCCTACATACACTGACCTGTCCTACATACACTGACCTGTCCTACATACACTGACCTGACCCACTGACCTGTCCTACATACACTGACCTGTCCTACATACACTGACCTGTCCTACATACACTGACCTGTCCTACATACACTGACCTGACCCACTGACCTGTCCTACATACACTGACCTGTCCTACATACACTGACATACACTGACTGGCAGAGTACTAGGGGGTGGCAGAGTACTGGGGGGAAGTGGAGATCACTGGGGAATGGCAGAGTACTGGGGGGAGATGGAGATCACTGGGGGGTGGCAGAGTACTGGGGGGAGGTGGAGATCACTGGGGGGTGGCAGAGTACTGGGGGGAGGTGGAGATCACTGGGGGTGGCAGAGTACTGGGGGGAGGTGGAGATCACTGGGGGTGGCAGAGTACTGGGGGGAGGTGGAGATCACTGGGGGGTGGCAGAGTACTGGGGGGAGGTGGAGATCACTGGGGGGTGGCAGATTACTGGGGGGAGGTGGAGATCACTGGGGGGGTGGCAGAGTACTGGGGGGAGGTGGAGATCACTGGGGGGGTGGCAGAGTACTGGGGGGAGGTGGAGATCACTGGGGGTGGCAGAGTACTGGGGGGAGGTGGAGATCACTGGTGGGAGGTGGGGATCACGAGGAGGCAAAGAGTATGGGTGGTACAGGAGAAGCAGTGGGGACGACTGCATATAAAAAATAATTTTCTCCATCTCCCTTCTGCAGTATTGGAATGCCTGCTTTTCCTCTACCTCTCGCAGCCTCAGGCATTCCAATACTGCAGAAGGGAGATGGAGAAAAGGATTTTTTATATGCAGCCGTGAGCCACCCCCACTGCTTCTCCTATACAGGTTACAGGAGGGGGGGGGGCTGTACTCACGTTTTCTGCTATCTGGGCCAGTGGGTGTCTGCTCTGGCTCCTCCGCGCCCGCAGTCACGCCCCCCCCCCTGGCCGGCTAGCTTCTCCACCCTCTGTACAGGCGGCCGAGGAGAGGCTAGATAAGTTTAAACTTGTTTTGCAGCCTGGCGAGTGGCGGCCTCTTGGGGGCCGCGGTCCGGGCATGGCGCAATCGCTCCCCTGCTGCGCTGGCCCCTGCTGATCTCATCTCTCCGAATCTCAGTACTGATGGTGACAGCGACTGCGGGATTGAAAATTCCCGCCTTCTGGAGCCGGCGACGCATATGATGGACGTCACACATCCCACGGTTGGACATTGGACCACTGGGACGTCCATCATATGTTCTGCAGGCTCCAGAAGGCAGGACCTGTGACTCGGCGGATCAGATCGCTTCCTACTCGGGGCTAACTAATGTATGGTGCTTTTTGGAGACTCGGGGCTTTTTAGGGCCACATTCAGGGTTCCAGCCCCCCTAGCCAGGGCCTTACGACGCCTCTGAAAGGACCCCATAAGTTGTCAAATTTACAGGGCCGAACCTATGTTGATAGATATACTTCTCCAATCTAAGGGTTTCCTCCATACATTGTATCCACTCTTTGTGAGAAGAGGGGTAAGTAGACTTCCAATACCTGGAAAAAATCTCTGGCTACCACCTCTCATGTGGGAGATGGTAGTTGGCAGTCATCCAAAATGCCTAATGCCCTGTACACATGATCGGTTCATCCGATGAAAACGGTCTGATGGATTTTTTCCAGCAAGTGCAGTCTCCACAGAAATTAGAAATGATAAGGTACAGTTGGAAATAGCTGTCATGCCTCACTGTTCTTTTTGCCTTGCTAATAAACTGAAGCTACTATCACCTGGTAATAACATTTTAACACCATCCAATGTGCCTAACTTACTGGACATTGGATGTGTAACATTTTCTGTGGATTATTACTTGAGAGCAATGTAGACCTGCTACATCGGGAGCTCAGCAACATCTAAAGTGGGATAATAAAGCTAATGTTGCTGTACCTCCAACAAAAACTTTGGGCCAGATTCACAGAGCCATTACGCCGGCATTACAGGAGATGCGCGGCGTAAGTCTAAATCTGCGCATGCGTATCGATGCGCCGCATCCCCAAAACAATATACGCATGAAATCTAAAATTTTTCGACCGGCGAAATTTCCATAGACCGGCGCATCCGTGCGCGCAAAACTGCGCTAGACACACCATTGATTTGCTATTCAAATATGCAAATGAGGGAGTTACGGGGATCCACAAAAGTAAGTTGGTGCAGCGCAGGCTATGCGCTGTGTGCAACAGCTGCACGTCCTGTCTAAAATTAGTCCATATAAAAGGTGGAATAAAATTAGACAATCCGTCTACATGTCAGCTAAAGCAACACTGATAGTGAGGAGCAGAGCAGTCACACTTGCTGGACAACAAACTATATGCCAACATGCCAGGGGCATCCTTGCTCATAGCTGTACTACTGACTTTAGAGGAGCAAAGACCTCTTTGGCATGAGTGATTCTGAGGTGTATCGCATCTTCAGATTCACCCCTGCTGCCATCATGGAATTAACCACAACCCTGCAGGAGGACATCACCAGCCCAACACACCGCTCACATGCAGTGCAGCCACTGGTCAAGGTCCTGGCAACACTCCATTTCCTTGCCAGTGGCTCTTTTCAAAGAACAAGTGGAGTGGTGGCTGGGATGTCACAATCCTCCATGAGTAGATGTGTGCACCAGGTTATCCCTGCAATCCTCAGACGCATGGCCAACCAAATCATCAAACCCACCCAGGAGGACTTGCGGCTGAAGGCAATGACAGATTTCTACAGAATTGCCAGATTCCCACGCACCGTGGGGGCCAATGATTGCACACATGTGGCACTCCAGCCCCCCCATGAGACAGAGCACATATACCGCAATCGGAAGCATTGGCATTCCATCAACATACAGGTGATAGTCGATGCCCAAGGCCTCATATGGCACGTCCGTGCCAAACACCCCGGATCCAGCCATGACAGCTACATATACAATCAGAGCCCCATCCCAATGGAATTCAAACAGAACGTGTATGGGGACACCTGGCTGGTGGTGAGTGACATGGGTGGCAGGCATGACTGTCCCCCCCCATGATGCACACATCACAAGGGGCACATGCATGACTAACATCCTCCTGTCTTTTCCCTTACAGGTGACTCTGCATATGCACTGGGACCCCATCTCATGACTCCTATCCGGAACCCCCAAACCCCAGGAGAAGAAAGATACAATGAAGCCCACGCCCAAACCCGTGCAGTCGTGGAGCGCACCTTTGGCCTCCTGAAGTCACGTTTCTGATGCCTGGATAAGTCTGGGGGTAACCTGTTGTATTCCCCAAACTTTGTGTGCCAGATCATCGGTGCATGTTGCATGCTGCACAACTTCGCAGTGAGAAAGGGCCGGGGAAGGAGGAGCATCCCCTGGTCTCTGCCCACCTGGTGGCCTGCCCTCCAAGGCCACGGCTATTCTGTTCAGGCCAGCATTTAGTGTTGCCGTATTGGCCTGGATAGCCTGGGTGAGGGCCCTCACATCCTGCCCAACGTCTGCTGTAGTAGTCTGCAGTTCGTTTAGGCAGTTTGTAAGAGCCCGGGAGTGGCAGTCCAGGTCCCCAAGCGTATCCTTTATGGAGGACAGGCTCTCCTCCATCCGCCCCAAAGTCTGGCTGACCTGTCCCAGATGGTGGGTCTAACGGGCCTGGTCCCTTCTGAGATTGGCGGGCAGAACCTCGGCCACCCCCTGGTCTTCTGGGACGACTTCCTGCCTCCAGATGATGCTTGTGGCTGGGGAGAAGGGGAGCCCCTTGGGAGGGGAGCCCTGTTGGGGGAGGAGTGGGAGGGGCTACCCCTTATGGAGGGCTGGCTGCTGCCAGCCAGAGGGGAAGAGTCCTCCAAAAACAACAAGCCACTGCCTGACATGACCTCCTCCTCCAACTCAAACTCCTCCTCCTCAAACTCCTCCGAGGACTCCGGCCTTGTCTGGGGGTCCTCATCAGGCTGGTGTCTCGGGGATGGTGCGGTCAGGCCAGATGGCCCAGCACCCTCCTGCACATCTGTGGATGACACAAAACATTCACAGGATGGAGGATCCACACACTTGCCACATATTCCCTTCCCCACCCCCCCACACCTGCTACACACCAGATAGGTAAAAAAAACCTTACCTGTCATCATGGCCTCCTTAATGGAGTCATAGCCAGGCAGGCCCTTCACTTGCTGCCTATTTAAGGTCTGGGCCACCACACGCTCCTCCGCTGTCAGCCTAACAGGGCATGGTGGGCCCCCTCCAGTGCCCCTGGCATGTGCTGCCATCTGCCCCAGCTTCTTACGGACCAGAAGCCGGAGATCATTGATCTTCTTGACGATCCCCTCGCATGTCCGGGTCTCCCCCCCTCCCACAGAATTTACCTGGTCGGTAATGTTCTGCAATATCTCCTTCTTCCTGGCCGGGGTGGTGTTGGCACTCTCTGGGCACGGGCAATAATTTGTTTCTCCCCCAAAGTAAAATTGGTCTTGCGCTTCCTTTCAGTCATATTCATACAACAACTCTCTCCCAAACAATCAACAAAAATCACTCACAAAAACAAGCAGGAAAAATCAAGCAACAAAACAAACAAACAAAATCTATCAACAAAAAAGTCGCACAACCAGTCACCAAAAAACACTTTCAAATATATTCTACAAAACACTAGCCCAAACAGTCAACAAATATCACAAAGACAAGTCACAAAGCAACAAAAGCGAACACACAACAGAACAAAAGCACCTTGCTGTATAGGAAGAGATACAAAGGGATGTACTTTTGCAAAGGAAGGGCGTTCGTGTCTGTCTATTTAAGCTCTCTGCGTAGTTCACTAAGTTGCCCGGGTCCACTTCCAATTTCACTGATTGCGCCGTTCCCGAGTTGTGAGCATGCACACAGAGGTGCTGACCATGGTCTGCTTCATGTGCGCATGTGCGATCCGGCCGGCCCTTCATTTGCATGGGGTCACGGCTCATTTCAATGTAACACGCCCACGTCCTTCCCAATTTGAATTACTCCGCCTTACGCCTCGGGAATTATGTTGCACCGGCGCAAATTTCAACGCAAATACTACGAGGATACAGTGATTGCGCCTCTACATTGCGCCGGTCTAACGTAAAGGTGGTGCGGTACGCCGGTCAATATATGTACGTGAATCTGGCCCTTTATCTCTACATTGGCTGGCTCCCACTTATTCTAACCTTGCTCAGGGATGACACCCCAACCTTGGGAGAATTTGTCTTGGGGAGACTAAACAATATTTTGCTAAAACCTCATGGTCTTTCCCTGTTAATTAATTGAGACACATTAAAGGAGAAGTTCAGCCTAAGCTCGTTTGGCTGTGCTTGTCCTATGGGTCACAGGAGTGCAATGCATTTTGCACTCATGTGACACGTTTTCAGCAGAAAGCGATCTAAAGTCCGCTATCTGCTGACGTCACTAGGAGTTTGGATCCGCCAAGTGCCTGGACTGATAGCCATCTCAGCCTCTCAGCCAGCCACTGAGAGGCGGAGACGGCCACTCCCTGCCCTCAGTGAGCGTGGAGGAGCAGAGCAGGAGTAACTTAGGAGGACCTCCATTTTATTGCAGGTTTTCCAGATGGTATAATGGTCCAAAATGCTTATAACCCTATGTTATCATCAACTAGGCAAGACTGCCCACAGGATGCAGTGTATCACATCATTTGTATTCCCACCTTTATAAACACCTCCTAATCTTAATTTAATAGTTTACAATTCCTCTTGGTCTTTTGGACTTGTTGGGCCAGATTCAAGGAGCCCTTACTCCTGTATAACTCGCATTAGACTGGAGTACTTTCAAATTACGCACGTTTTTTCACTACTCTGAAACCTCAAACCATGAAAATACGGCTGCGGGCTTCAATCCGACTGGCTTACGTGTTCGTACGCCTTCGGATCTACGCTGCAATAAATTTGCGACCGCTGGGTGGAGTTCCCGTCGTTTTCCGCGTCGGGGTATGCAAATGAGCTTTTGCCGAGGATCCACAAAGTTACGAACGTCAATCGCAATCTCTTACGGCATCTTTAGTTATCTTTTTGCTGCGTAAAATTATACCAGCTTTTTGCTGGTCTAATATTAGACAGCCCATGTTAAGTATGGCCGTCGTTCCCGCGTCGAATGTCAACGTCTTTTTAAATTTTTTACGTAAGTCGGGAGGGAATAGGAATGTACGTAAACGATGCTACTCAAACAACGAATGACGTATCGACGTTATTTCGCGCAATGCACGGCAGGAAATTTCTGAACGGAGCATGCGCAGTTCGATCGCCGCAGGGACGCGCCTAATTTAAATGCTTCACGCCCCCTAATCGCGTATTTCGATTACACGGTGAGAAATACACTACGCCGCCGTACCGTGAGGGACAAAATCTACCAGAATTCGGCGTATAGCCTGGTAAAATACGGCAGCGTAATGTATCTCTGATACTCTGCGCCAATGTAATTGTATCTGAATCTGGCTCGTTATTTCTACTTATTGGGGTCTATCATTTTTTTTTAAGGTATACCTTTGTTAATATATTCCACTTTAGTCTTTATAATGAGGATGATGAATTATAATTGTTTTTTGTTTTTATCTTAACCACTTGACCACTGGGCGCTTACACACCCTTAATAACCAGACCAATTTTCAGCTTTCGGTGCTCTCACATTTTGAATGACAATTACTCAGTCATACAACACTGTATCCATATGAAATTTTTGTCCTTTTTTTCCCACAAATGGAGCTTTCTTTTGGTGGTATTTTTTTTTTATTGCGATATAAAAGAAAAAAAATGAACATTTTGTAAAAAAATGAATTTTTCTTTGTTTCTGTTATAAAATGTAGCAAATTTGTAATTTTTCTTCATACATTTTGGCCAAAATTGATACTGCTACATGTCTTTGGTAAAAATAAGTATGAATTGCTGAATATTATTTGGTCTTTGTGAAAGATATAGCATCCACAAGCTATGGTGCCAATATCTGAAAATTGTGCGGGGTTTTGAAGAGAATTATGTGGGGGTATTGCAGAGTACTGCGCAGGGGGTATTGCATAGTATTGCGCTGGGGGTATTGCAGAGTATTGCGCAGGGGGTATTGCAGAGTATTGTGTGGGGTATTGCATAGTACTGCGTAGGGAGTATTGCAGAGTATTGCGCAGGGGGTATTGCAGAGTATTGCGCAGGGGTATTGCAGAGTATTGCGCAGGGGGTATTGCAGAGTATTGTGCAGGGGTATTGCAGAGTACTGTGCAGGGGGTATTGCAGAGTATTGCGCAGGGGGTATTGCAGAGTATTGCACAGGGGGTATTGCAGAGTACTGCGCAGAGGGTATTGCAGAGAATTGTGTGGGGGTATTGCAGAGTATTGCGCAGGGGGTATTGCAGAGTATTGCAGAGTATTGCGTAGGGGTATTGCAGAGTATTGCACAGGGTATTGCAGGGATGGCTGAGCAGGGATTGCTGGATTTGTGACTGAAATTGTCACAGATCCAGCCACAGCGCTGCTGACACCCGCTCTCTCCTCTCACACTGTACCAATCGGTACGGAGAGAAGAGGGAGAAACCGGCGTCATCAAATGACCCCGGTTTGTTTGCATGTTTACATTGGACGGAGCCATCACATGGTGAGCGGGAGCGCGGTTCTGGGAGGACGTCCTGCCATAGACGTCCTCCCAGAGTTAACGAACCGCCTTGTAGCCGTAATTCAGCTATGGGGCACTGATTAAGTGGTTAACTAGTATTTTTACATTTCCCTTTTTTGTACTTTGGTCACAAATTCCCTGGAGTTTTTGACACAATCCTGATATCAAGTTTTTTTATTACTTTGTCTCTTTTTAACACTTAATACTAATAAAAACTCTCATGAATAAAACATCAATAATTCCTTAGATTGTATAGTATATATACAAATAAGATTTAATATCCACTTTGTCCAGTAGATGTTCCTTTCTATGAGTTATAATAGGTGCACATATATTATATATCTCCTAATACATCATTTATCAAAAACAGGTACATCCCACTCATTATGGACACGATTAGCTTGCGTTCCTATAATGGACAGTATTGGCCTATTGCCCTGTGAATTAAAATTCAAGGCGGTCCGGTTACTAAAAAAAAATTCCGGCAGAGGTCCGAATCACAAGTCTGTGCCATGAAAGATTGTACATGTCTTCTTTCCTTTTTTGGCGCAAGCCGCATACTCTTGTGCTTTTCTTACTGTTTTCTAGACATGTGCATTCGTTTTCGTTAGAATGCATTTCATCCGAAAATCTGTTTTTTTTCGTTATCGTTTTAACAAACGATAACGAAAGTGCAAGAAACGAAAACCGAAAGATCCGACATAAAAAATGCTTTATTTTCGTTTTCGTTGCGGTATAAATTCGATATAGAGAGATTCGACATTATAGGGAAAAGATTCGACATCATATAGAAACGATTCGACATTATAGAGAAAAGATTCGACACTATAGAAATAATAGATTCGACATTACAGAGAATAGATTTTGATGTATGAGACGTAAAGATTCGATGTTCCGTCGAATATTCTTTTGATCATTCACCAACAACCAAAAAGATTTGACGTTCAGTCGAATATTCTTTTGCCCATTCGACAGAAACCAAGTATTATTAGATTTTCGGACGAAAGATATTCCACAACGAAAAACTAAATAAATCAAAACGATTTTTGGGAGTAACTAAATACATTTATTTTCCAAACAAAAACGAAAAAACGAAACGAAATATTGCAGTCTGCACATGTCTACTGTTTCCTCACGCTCTGATAAAACTCTAAATGTAAATGCTCCCAATTGTATTCCCCCTCACATCTGTTGCCCCTACCAGAATTATTAATTACATTGGGTGCCCCCATCAGACTACCCTATAAATTAGTTGCCACTATCAGGGCACCCTCTTATATCAGGTGTCTCTATCAGAGTGCCCCCTTACATCAGGTATTCCCATCAAAGTGCCCACTTACATCAGGTTTCTTCATCAGAAGGCCCCCTTACATCTGGTGTCTCCCATCAGTGTACCCCTTACATAATTTGTCTCCATCAGGGTGCCCCCTTATATTAGGTGCCGTCATATTAGTGCTCCTTTAAATCAGATGACCCCATCACATCAGGTGTGCCCATCAGAGTGTGCCTTTACATGAGGTGTCCCAGTCAGAGTGCCTCCTTACATCAGGTGTCGCCATCAGAGTGTCCCTTTACATCAGGTTTCCCCATCACAGTGCCATCTAACATCAGGTATTTCTGTCAGAGTGCCCCCTTACATCGGGTGTGTCCATCAGAGTGCTCTCTTACATTAGGTGTTCCCATCACAGTGCCATCTAACATCTGGTATTTCTGTCAGGGTGCCCCTGCTACCCCAGGTGTCCCCATCACATCAGGTGTGCCCATTAGAGTGCCTCTTTACATCAGGTGTCTCCATCACAGTGCCACCTTACATGGTAAAACCAAATCTACATGGGTGCTACAGGTTACATGCTTGACGGCCGTCAGAAGATTCACCCAGTGGGCAGTAAAAGTTATATACCTTCCCTGCCCATGTTTTCTAGACCACGTGTCTGTGGTCAGATGTATCTTGGCACCGACGCTGTGTGCCAGAGATACATTCACTTGCCGCTGAACATGGCCATATAGCTCTGAGATGCCCTTCTGTAAGAAATATTTCCTTCCTGGGACCTTCCATTTTGGTGTTCCAATGGTGGGCTATCAGTTCAGACAAGCCATCGGTCAACCGTTGGGCAAGAGGGTTATCCGGCATCATCGTTTTTTTACGATCGAACATTTGGCCCACGGAAGCCTGCCTTTTTGCAGAAAAACTTGAGGACGGCATAATGGAAGGTGGAGTGTAGGACAATTGTGAGTATGGGGAGAAGGAGAAGAGGCTGGACGGTGAGAGCCTGGAGTGTGGCTTTGTGGGTTCTGATGGCATTGCTCCCACTGGGCTCGGTGATGGGAGGCCAGGTGCCTTCTTAAGGCGGTCATCCCTAGGTGAGTGTTGGGTTTACCGCGACTTATGCGCTGACTGCAAAGGCTGCAGATGGCATCACTACAGTCAGCAGTGGACACGTTAAAAAAAGCCCACACTGCAGAGCCATGGGCCAGCGTCTTGGGAGCGCTCCTGATACATTAACAGTCTGGTTTGTCCCTCCTGTGCAATGTAAGTTTGGCCTGCTTCTCCTCCCTATCTGCTGGTCCATCTCTCCCTCTGAACTCCCTCCCCCCTCTTCCGCTCTTGTGGGCACCCACATGACATCTGTAGACACGTCATCATTGATGTCACCTACCCCACCACTAACATTAGAGATCTCGGAGTAGGCAGTAGACATGTGCACACTGAAATATTTTGTTTCGTAATTTCGTTTTCGTCCGAAAAATACATTTATTTAGTTACTCCCAAAATTCGTTTTTATTTATTTTGTTTTTCGTAAAAAAAAAAAATGCATTTGTCCAAAAATACAAATTAAGGTCGAATCTGTCATTGAAGGCTCATGGTGTCTGTCGAATGTTCTAAAAAAAAAAAAAAAAAAAGAAGAGGATTCGACAGAATCTTAAAACATTTTTTTTGACTGTTCGTGTCTCTCTATGTCGAATCTTCATGTCTCTCTATGTCGAATCTTCCTGTCTCTCTATGTCGAATCTTCATGTCTCTCTATGTCGAATCTTCATGTCTCTCTATGTCGAATCTGTCATTGAAGGCTTATGGTGTCTGTCGAATGTTCTAAGAAAAAAAAAAGATTCGATAGAATCTTAAAAAAAAAAAATGACTCTTCATGTCTCTCAATGTCGAATCTTCATGTCTCTCTATGTCGAATCTTTTCTCTCTATGTCGAATCTTTTCTCTCTATGTCAAATCTTTTTTCTCTATGTAGAATAATATTGGACTAATAGAGTTAAGGTTAGGCACATTCGACCGCAACGAAAATGAAAATAAAGCATTTGCTTATGTCGGATCTTTCGGTTTTCGTCCTCAGTGCTTTCGTTATCGTTTGTTAAAACGATAACGAAAATACCTGAAATTCAGACGAAAATGCATTCGGACGAAAACGAATGCACATGTCTAGTAGGCAGCAACAGTGCAGACCAACCTCCTTTGGCTGATCTGAGTACTGTTGTCAGACTGCTGAGTGGCTGTTGCTACCTCCTCTTTCTGATCCAATGCCAAGAATGGCTGCGCATCGGAGATGTCTTCTGATGGATCGGAAAATAATTCCTGTGACTCAAGCGGAGGGTATATTGTGGTGGTGGTGGTGGTGTTGGTGGTGAGGCACTCAACCAATTCTGGTTTGTCCTTTGACGTAATCTAACACACCTTGTGCCACTTCCCACTTTGGCTCTGGCCTTATGCTCGTGCCCTACTCCTA
Organism: Rana kukunoris; assembly: GCA_029574335.1. NCBI lineage: Eukaryota > Metazoa > Chordata > Amphibia > Anura > Ranidae > Rana > Rana kukunoris. Next base: position 156,531,265 of record CM056053.1, read on the forward strand.
CCACCCCTGCGGAAGGGCCTGCCTCTTCCTCGGCATGTCATTTTTTAAATGACCCTGTGACAAAAGTCTCTAGAGAAGCGCAGTATATGTGGAAGAAGGTACATAACACCCCGCTTCAATCCGTCGTTTTGGGGGGCCACTGGTTTATCGCACCAGTTATAAAACTTTTTTGTCATTGTGTGTAGCAGGGGTAAAGCAGCAAAACAGAAAAGAAACATTCTGCAGTACCCAAATACACTATTATCAAAGTATATTTCTATATAACACCCCACTTCAATCTGTCGTTTTGGGGGGCCACTGGTTAATCGCACCAGTTATAAAACTTTTTTCCAGTAAGGTTTGTCACTGTGTGTAGCAGAATTAAAGCAGCAAAACAGAAACAAATATTCTGCAGTACCTAAGTACACTATTATGAAAGTATATTTTTATATAACACCCCGCTTCAATCTGTCGTTTTGGGGGGCCACTGGTTTATCGCACCTGTTATAAAGCTTTTTTTTTTCCAGTAAATTTTGTCACTGTGTGTAGCAGAGGTAATGCAGTGAAAGATGCAACAATTCTGCATTACCCAAATACACTATTATGAAAGTATATTTTTATATAACACCCCGCTTCAAATTGTCATTTTGGGGGGCCACTGGCTTATCGCATCAGTTATAAAACTTTTTTCCAGTAACGTTTGTCACTGTGTGTAGCAGAGGTAATGCAGCAAAACAGAAAATAAAATTTTACAGTACCCAAACACACCACTAGTCACAATGCTGCACAATACAAATCCACTATAATATGCTTTCTATATTAGAAAGTATAATATAAGTGTATTACACCCTTATATACTGCACACCAAACAATAGTACACCTATAACAGTCCTTAAAAGGACTTTTGTGGACCTGTTAGCTAACAATTTGTGTCACTACAGTCGGTCCCTGCTCCACACAGCAACCTCTCCCTACACTGACAAAAAGCAGAATGTATCACACCAGTTATAAAACATTTTTTCCAGTATCGTTTGTCACTGTGTGTAGCAAAAGGTAAATCAGCAAAACAGAAACAAAAATCTGCAGTACCCAAATACACCAGTCACAATGCTGCACAGTGCACAATACAAATCCACTATAATATGCTTTCTATGTTAGAAAGTATATTATAAGTGTATTACACCCCTATATACTGCACACTACACAATAGTACACCTATACCAGTCCTTAAAAGGACTTTTGTGGACCTTTTAGGTAGTGATTTGTTTCAATACAGCCTGTCCCTGCTCCACCCAGCAACCTCTCCCTACACTGACAAAAAACAGAATGTAAAATGGCCACCAGATCAGTTCTATTTATAAGGTAGGGGATATGTCCATGTGCTGAAATGTCTCAATTGGCTGTCCTGTACCACCAGATGGATGTGTCATGAGTCGAAGCTCTTCTCAATGTAAAATTGCAGACGGGCGCGAATATTAGCAGATTTCTACCTGTTCGGCGAACCACGAACGAGCAAAGTTCGCCACGAACTGACCGCCGGGCGAACCGCCAGGCCATCTCTAATGTTATGTTCCCCGCACTCTGGCAACCTACGATCGCTGGGAGAACGGCTCCCATACAACCCAGGCTCACCCCCCCCCCCCCTGTTCCCAGCCAGAATTTTTGAGGGCTTATATATATTATATCAAGTTGTCTATAAAAGAATTGTTAATAAATGGCAATAAACAACAATTATACACAAATAACACATTAAGGCCTTGTACACACGATCGGACATATCCGATGAAAACGGTCCGCGGACCATTTCCATCGGATATGTCCGATCGGGAGTTTGATCCGATGGCGTGTAAACACCATCGGATCAAATTCCCCGCCGCAGGACGGCGCGGTGACGTGGCGGTGACGCGGCGGTGACGTTGACGCCGCCACGTCACCGCACCAGGAAGTTAAACACTTCCACTTCGGCGGCGGTGGGGGACGACATGTCTCCTGGTAAGTGTACTAACCAGCAGACATGTCGGGCGGACAGATTCCCACCGGATAGATTTCAAAGCTTGCTTTGAAATCTGTCGGGTGGAGAAATCTGTCCGCTAGCCCATACACACGAGCGGAGATGTCTGCTGAAACGGTCCATCGGACCGTTTTCAGCGGACATATCCCCTTGTGTGTACGAGGCCAAAGAGTATTTTTTAAAGAAAAATCTATCTATCTATCTATCTATCTATCTATCTATCTATCTATCTATCTATCTATCTATCTATCTATCTATCTATCTATCTATCTATCTATCTATATATATATATATATATATATATATATATATATATATATATATTGTTTTTTTGGTAGACTATCAAGATTCAAATGAATATTAAAAATGTATACAAACAAAGTAACAGAGTAGCTGCTAAATAAAGTGAAACTTTTTTCAAGGAACTGTCTTTTGTCCTTTATTTTCTTCTTTTTACCATTTATTACATTTTGTTTGTTTTCATTTGTTTTTGTAAATCCATAGATACTTGCGTTGAGGTTAAAGATACCATAAATAACAATAAAAAATATTGGGGTTTACAAGTTTGATTTCAGTACTCTTTTCTATTTTCCACTAAAATATCAGTAAGGCCTTGTACACACGATGGGATTTTTCCGATGAAAACGGTCCGACGGACCGTTTCCATATGATATGTCCGCCGGACTGTTTGATCCGATGGCTGTACACACCATCGGATCAAATTCCCCGCGGGCGGACAGCGCGGTGACGCGGCGGTGACGTTGACGCTGCCACGTCACCGCCACGTCACCGCCACGTCACCGCACCAGGAAGTAAACACTTCCGCGCGCATGCGTCGGATCCATTCACAGGATACGATGCATGTGCGGGCAGATATGTCCGCTGGTTTGCCGTACTAACCAGTGGACATATCCGATGGGCAGCTCTCCAGCGGAAAAGTTCCAAAGCATGCTTTGAAACTTTTCCGCTGGAGAAATCCGGCCAAAACTGTCCGTTTGCCCCTACAGACGAGGGGATTTTTCGGCTGAAATGGTCCGTCGGACCATTTTCAGCGGATTTATTCCCTCATGTGTACAAAACAGTTACCTGCTCTACATGTTTCGCGACATGTAGAGCAGCTCTTATATCGTCTAAGAACCAACCAAGGGTCCTCATCTGAAAGCATCTCTCTACCCAGCGCATATACTGTTTGAATTACATATAGCCCTGTGGCTAATAAGTGAATGTTTCTTAGAGTGACCTATGCGGTTCTTATTATTTATATGTTTTTTCTTTTTTTCTAATGCATAGTACAGTGTAAATGTCGTGTTGTAATTGTTGTGTCTTTTTCTATTAAATACATATATATTTTTTTTAATTCTGTGCCTATAAAGTCCAAATTTTTCCCAGTTAGAGGCATGTTTTCATGCCTCTTTCAAAAAATCCTTATGGGGAAATGTAGTAATTTAAATGTATTGTTATCTCTGTTGATGTCTATTTTGATAATTTGTTTCTTTTAGGCATCCTTCCCTTTAATATTGTAGACTTGTTTTGATAACTATTATTTGTTAATATATTATATTGCGCTAACTAAAAATAAGAATAAATCAATATATAAGGTATGGCAGCCAACACAGCAAAATGGAAATTTTGTGAATGTAAATGTGTATAAAGTGTAGCGCCAATAGGGAGCCCTTTTCAGAAAAGACTCTCCTGTAGGCTCAGTGATCGAAATCAACAAAACCTTAGTGTAAATATACAAATGAAATGACCTATGTCTGCAATAATTTTTTAGAAGGGAGGAGGTTATTCAAAACATTCTCTTCTTACTGGCCTTTCTTTTGAAAAAATATAACCAAAAATTGTGTAAGTGTATACGAGATGGGTATATAAACCCGTCTAAAGAAACCAATAAAGGTGAAAAATCACTCACAATATATGACAGAATAAATCTGCATAAGTGTTCAAACTCGTTTAGAAGAAACAATATAAACAGTCTATGATATTGCAACCAATGACCGTAAAATAATAAATCATAAAGTGAAAAACATATATAGCATAATGTCCACAGTGATTATATAGAGGCAATCAATCAGATGAATATCAGTCCATACACCCAGAAAGGTGTAGCGAATGTATTCTCCTTCTGAAATGCTTGAATGGGGCAGATAATCCAAGGAATAAAAATAGGTACCCTTACCGGATCAGGTGGACCCTCAGCTCACCATACGGTGGGGGGTCTTTAAGGCTTGTAAAGGCCGATTGCCTAATCAGGTTGGTGTCCAGATGGTGGTTCCAGGCAGGAATGACCAGATTGCCTAATCAGGTTGGTGTCCTGATGATGGTTCCAGGCAGGAATGATATCCGGAAGTTCAAGGGTAGATTTTGAAGTTGTAGTAGCTCCGTGGTGGTGTACATTCACTCCCAAGCATTAGGAAGGAACAAAAAGAGAGAAACGGCTCCTCATAGTGTAAAACCACCAATTTAATGGAATAAAAAATGAATGGAATAAAATCAACATAAAAGTTCCACTACATCACACATGTGACAGGAATCACTTCAAAAATTAGGAATGCAAAACCACACGTGAAATTCAGAAAAAAGCTTGTATATGAAAACAGCAACTCTCCCCCTTGATGGGTGAGCAGGGGTAATTCCGAAGGAAAAAAATGCAGAAAAGACTATAGCAAGTCAGTGACCCGACCGGTTTCGTCTCATGTAGACTTCAACTGGGGTATCTCCAGAGATACCCCAGTTGAAGTCTACATGAGACGAAACCGGTCGGGTCACTGACTTGCTATAGTCTTTTCTGCATTTTTTTCCTTCGGAATTACCCCTGCTCACCCATCAAGGGGGAGAGTTGCTGTTTTCATATACAAGCTTTTTTCTGAATTTCACGTGTGGTTTTGCATTCCTAATTTTTGAAGTGATTCCTGTCACATGTGTGATGTAGTGGAACTTTTATGTTGATTTTATTCCATTCATTTTTTATTCCATTAAATTGGTGGTTTTACACTATGAGGAGCCGTTTCTCTCTTTTTGTTCCTTCCTAATGCTTGGGAGTGAATGTACACCACCACGGAGCTACTACAACTTCAAAATCTACCCTTGAACTTCCGGATATCATTCCTGCCTGGAACCATCATCAGGACACCAACCTGATTAGGCAATCTGGTCATTCCTGCCTGGAACCACCATCTGGACACCAACCTGATTAGGCAATCGGCCTTTACAAGCCTTAAAGACCCCCCACCGTATGGTGAGCTGAGGGTCCACCTGATCCGGTAAGGGTACCTATTTTTATTCCTTGGATTATCTGCCCCATTCAAGCATTTCAGAAGGAGAATACATTTGCTACACCTTCCTGGGTGTATGGACTGATATTCATCTGATTGATTGCCTCTATATAATCACTGTGGACATTATGCTATATATGTTTTTCACTTTATGATTTATTATTTTACGGTCATTGGTTGCAATATCATAGACTGTTTATATTGTTTCTTCTAAACAAGTTTGAACACTTATGCAGATTTATTCTGTCATATATTGTGAGTGATTTTTCACCTTTATTGGTTTCTTTAGACGGGTTTATATACCCATCTCGTATACACTTACACAATTTTTGGTTATATTTTTTCAAAAGAAAGGCCAGTAAGAAGAGAATGTTTTGAATAACCTCCTCCCTTCTAAAAACTTATTGCAGACATAGGTCATTTCATTTGTATATTTACACTAAGGTTTTGTTGATTTCGATCACTGAGCCTACAGGAGAGTCTTTTCTGAAAAGGGCTCCCTATTGGCGCTACACTTTATACACTATAACTATTATTTGTTTATGCTTTTGTATCTCTGAAAAACAATAAGAATTAATATAAAAAAAGTGATTTTGTTGCCTCCAAAGACAATACTCTCACATCCAGTATGCTGCGTACACACGATAGGTTAGTCTGATTAAAACGGTCTGATGGACCGTTTTCATCAGTCCAAACCGAACGTGTGTGGGCCCCATCGGTTATTTATCCATAGGTTAAAAAAATAGGAACCTATAGAAAAAAATTATCATCTGTGGGTACGTCCATCGGTTAAATTCTCAGAATCAAGTCAACGCATGCTTGGAAGCATTGAACTTCATTTTTTTCAGCACGTCATTGTGTTTTACATCATCACGTTCTGACACAATCGTTTTTTTAACTGATGGTGTGTAGGCACGACTGATCATCAGTCAGGTTCATCATATAAGGCCGCGTACACACGATCGGTCAAAACTGATGAAAACGGACTGAAGGACCCTTTCATCAGTCCAAACCGATCGTGTGTGGGCCCCATCGGTCAGTTATCCTTCGGTCAAAAAAAAGAGAACTTGCTTTAAAACTTGACCACAGGACGCTTGACCGATGGGTCAAAACCGATTGTTAGTATGCAAAAGCAACGGATAAAAGGCCTTTCGCATGCTCAGAATCAAGTCTACGTATGCTTGGAAGCATTGAACTTCGTTTTTTTCAGCAAACCGTTGTGTTAAAACACGTAAACGTCACCGCGTTCTAACACAATCATTTTTTTAACCTAACCGATGGTGTGTAGGCACATCAGACCATCAGTCAGCTTCATCGGTTAACCGATGAAAACGGTCCTTCGGACCATTCTCATCGGATGGACTGGTCGTGTGCACGTGGCCTAACTGATGGAAAAATCCATCAAACCGTTTTCATCAGACTAACCTATCGTGTGTACAGGGCATAAGACTCCGTTGAGTATGTTTTGAAGAACCCTTGACATTTTAATTTAAAAATTATTACAAAATCAGCAGAACCAATGGGGGGGGAGGAAAAAAAAAATGTTTTGGATATCAATGTAGAAAACATATGTATGCTCACATTGTGTGTACTATATTGATAGTGTTAAGAACAGTTTGCCAGTGTCTCTATGCACTCCTCTGCAAATAAAACTATATTGCACTTCATTGTTTTTTCAAATATTCATAAAATTGAAAACACAATATGTGTGATGTACCAAGAAATTATGTTATCAACAGTAGATTCTATTACATCTTCTTCTTAAGCTGACTGCACATTTTTGCTTAAATCATTTTTTGGTTGGAGTTTATTTAAATTCCTGGGCAAAGGTGCTTGTTTTACTCAAGCAGAGCAAATTAGGCATATTGCTTTGGTTGAGGATATAATCTTTGATTCATTTTCATATCATGATTCTTTAGGTCATGGTGCCAAATAAAAATTGATTATAATTGATGGGAAGAAAATTTGGAGAGTATGTAATAAAATATATATATATTTTACCTATTTTTTGCATTCTTTTATTTAGGAATTATGAAGTATTACAGTGCAAAGAAAACGTAAGAAGCACTTAAAACGAATAACAGAAATATATACATGGACACATTAACAGTAAAATTAAAAAGTTCCATATTATGGACAAGAAGATAAGATGATGTAATGTTATAATAACCATGACAGGACAAATTACATGATGAGAGAATACAATGTACAACCAGGGAACATGGTAGGATAGTCTGGATGTTTATATGAAAAATTTGATCCATAAAAAGCATAAAAAAAACAGAGAGGGGGGGTTTAAGGGGAGAGGTATGGATAAACAAAAGGAGGGGAGTTGGAGGGGGAAAATAAATAATACATTATATTTAATCTCTATTGACCATAGACAAGATACAAATTATTTATGAAATTTGAAAATATCACTTAAAAAAAAACGTTATTTTTTGCCTTTGAACCGTGTTGAAAATATTTGCCAAGACACTAAAATAATTTGTGTGATGCAGAAAAACTGTCTTAATTTATTGTAACATTGAAAATACTAATGTACATGTATGTGTTTTGAAAAGTTTCTCGTTGGTAATTATTTACATTGTGTGCACAAATAATTAAATCCAATTATATCCGATAGTGACCTCATATCATCTTAATAGTATAATGTAAAAAAAAAAAAAAAAATTAATAACTCATAACAAAACTGTATTGCTCATTTACTGAGGACTTTGCAAACATAATAAATACCTGTAATGTTTGTAACATGTGTGAAATAGTTTCCTTGTTGCCTTTCACCAAGCGAATGCAACATTCCCAAACATTTGGTCCTAAAAATATTTGACCATGATTTATCAATGGATAAAATAACCTAACACTATAGGATAAAAACATTTGTTCAGCAGGGGAAGATATGGAGACTTCTACACAGTATACAGTTTATAGATAATCATGTGTGAAGCAAAACATTTAGAAGTGGTATTGTTACCACTCCTAAATGTCACAGCTTTCGCCTGGCTGTGGGAGCCAGCAGTTCCCATATACACTCTCAGGGACATAGAATTCAAATAGTTTGCTTTTAACTGTTTCTGCTTGCAAGTGTCATTTGTTTCTCTGACACTTTTTAAACAGGTTTTTATTTCTCTCTGCTAAGGAAAGTGTTTAATTGTGATCAGGTGAACAGGTTTTTTCTTTTTTTTTTTCTCTGCTAATCAGTGGGGAGTGTTTAATTGTAAACAGGTGAAGAGGTGAGTATACAAGTCTCAGTCAAACTCCCATAAGGAGCTGGCTCCCAGTTCATGTTGCTGGCTTAAGTGATTTTCTAAACAGAAGTGTGATTTTTAAACACAAGTGGGAAGAGTTAAACAACAGGAGTTTGCTTTTAACTGTTTCTGCTTGCAAGTGTCATTTGTTTCTCTGACACTTTTTAAACAGGTTTTTATTTCTCTCTGCTAAGGAAAGTGTTTAATTGTGATCAGGTGAACAGTTTTTTTCTTTTTTTTTTTTCTGCTAATCAGTGGGGAGTGTTTAATTGTAAACAGGTGAAGAGGTGAGTATACAAGTCTCAGTCAAACTCCCATAAGGAGCTGGCTCCCAGTTCATGTTGCTGGCTTAAGTGATTTTCTAAACAGAAGTGTGATTTTTAAACACAAGTGGGAAGAGTTAAACAACAGGAGTTGAAAACAGAAGTTAAGACAGGAGTCTTCTAAACTGTAAGTAACATCTTAAACTTCCTACAAGTAATTATATTGTAACTGGGAAATGTGTGCTAGCAGGGTTGAAGGTTTTGCTCAGTGCACAGTGTGTCACATGTATACAAAATTGGTGCAACAGCTCCAGGATGGATACCGCTGTGACAGATGTGAGCAGGTTGCCCTTCTGTAAGCTCGCATTATAGATCTGGAGGAGCAAGTTGCAACACTGGGCAGAAAGGACAACCTTGAAAGGGGTCCTCTGCTCGCTGAGCAGGTGGTCAGTAGGGTTAATGTGGAGGGTGGAGGGGCAAGTCAGGATTATCAGATAGGAAGATGGGTTAATGTAGTTAGAGGGAGTGGAAGGGGCTTGCAGACAAGGAAGGCCAATCCTGTGTTTGTGCATCAAAACAAATTTGCCAAGTTGGGTGAAGATGTGGAGGTGGCTAACACAGAGGTGGCAGCCCTAGATGTTACTGCTACCCCTAACAGCCGGGAGAGCAACCCATCTAGTAGAAGTGGTGAGGGGAGTGCAGGTAGGCCTAGACAGTTGGTGGTAATAGGGGATTCTATAATCAGAAGGACTAATAGAATAATTTGTCGCCAGGATCGCCTCAACCGAATGGTTTGCTGTCTCCCTGGTGCCAGGGTTCGGCATGTGGTGGACCGGGTGGATAAATTACTGGGAGGGGCTGGGCATGACCCAGCTGTCTTGGTCCATGTTGGAACCAATGACAGTATACATGGAAGGTGGAGGCTCCTTAAGAATCAATTTAAAGAACTAGGCTGCAAGATGAAGGGAAGGACCTCCAATGTGATATTCTCTGAAATATTGCCTGTGCCATGCGCAACACAGGAAAGGCAGGGGGAGATTAGAGAGCTGAATGCATGGCTAAAGACCTGGTGTAGGAAGGAGGGATTTGGGTTTCTAGGGATGACTGGCACTGGGATGACTTTTCATTGGGGTGCAACCTATATGCTAAAGATGGTTTGCACTTGAATGGAGGTTTAGGGGAATGCTGGAGGAGTATTTAAACTAGACTTGAGGGGGGAGGGTGAACGTGAATTACATTGGGCACACAGGTCAGTTAGGGGTCAGACAATAATGGAGAGTGGAATGCGGATAGATGGAGGTGGGGTTATGGCAGGTGACAAGAAAGTTCCCATGTTGCAAACAGCCATTGGAAATTATAGTGCCATTTGCACTACTAAAAATTATATGAATCATATGAAAAACGCCAGCGAAAAATGTAACAATACATTTAAGTGTTTGTTCACCAATGCCAGAAGCCTTCCAAGCAAAACAGGTGAGTTGGAAGCTCTGGTGCATGAGGAGAGCTATGATGTAATCGGTATTGCTGAAACTTGGCTTCAATCCTCACATGACTGGGCTATTAATATTCCTGGCTATGCTCTCTTTCGGAAAGACAGGGTAAAAAGGAAAGGTGGAGGGGTCTGTCTCTATGTGAGAAGTGACCTCAAAGCAAGCGTGAAAGAGGACCTGGTTGATGGAGAGTGTGATGAAGTTGAAGCATTATGGGTGGAACTGCATACAGATGTGCGTAGTTCAAAGCTAATCATTGGAGTTTGTTATAGACCACCCAATGTTAATGAGGAGGTGGAGACTCGGCTCCTTGCACAGATGGAAAGGGCTGCAAGGGCAGGGACGGTGATAATAATGGGGGATTTTAACTACCCAGAAATTGACTGGAATAATGGAATTTCTGGGACAGTTAAAGGACAACAATTTAAAAACCTATTGCAGGACAATTTTATGGTCCAGTTTATTGAGGCCCCAACTAGGAATGATGCTCTGTTGGACCTGGTAATCTCAAACCATGCAGAGCTCATTACTAATGTTCAGATAAAGGAACACCTGGGTAGCAGTGATCATAACATGATTTTGTTTAATGTAAACTATAAGCAAGAAATACATACAGGAAAGATAAAAACACTTAATTTCAAGAGAGCAAATTTTCAAAGCATGAGGACTGCTCTCCAGGGCTTGGACTGGGAGGGAATATTGGCACCGATGAACACAGAACAGAAATGGGAATTCTTCAAAAAGACTCTTTGGAACCTCACTGCAAAGTATATTCCCATGGGCAATAAGTGGAAAATAGCAAAAAATATAAAACCTATGTGGCTCACGGTCAAAGTTAAAAAAGCTATAAACAATAAGAAAATAGCTTTTAAAAAATATAAAAATGAAGGAACACTAGTGTCGTTTAAATGTTACAAAGAATATAATAGAATATGTAAAAAGGAAATCAAGGATGCAAAAATTCAAAATGAACGACAGATTGCAAAAGATAGTAGGACAAACCCCAAAAAATTCTTTAAATATATTAATAGTAAAAAGGTCAAGTCTGAGCATGTAGGCCCTTTACAAAATAATCTAGAGTGGGTGACTGAGGACATAGAGAAGGCAAATTTATTAAATGCTTTCTTCAGCTCTGTGTATACAATGGAGAATGGGGGAGCTCATGTCGATATAGGGGGTGGGAGTGACACAGCCCCAAATCCACAATGGCTCAAAAGTGATATGGTCCAGAAATATTTAGACAGAATAAAGGTGGATAAAGCACCTGGACCAGATGGCATCCACCCACGGATCCTAAAAGAATTGAGCTCTGAAATTTCAAAGCCACTGTATCTAATATTTAGGGACTCATTAATGACAGGAATAGTACCACTGGATTGGCATAAAGCCAATGTGGTGCCCATATTTAAAAAGGGAACAAAGTCTTTACCTAGTAACTATAGACCTGTTAGTTTAACTTCTATAGTTGGGAAGATACTGGAACGTTTAATAAAAGACCACGTGGATGAGTTCTTGCTGGAAACAAACTATTTAAGCAGCAGACAGCATGGATTCATGAAAGACAGAAGTTGTCAGACAAACCTGATTTCTTTTTATGAAGAGGTAAGTAAAACCCTGGACAGAGGCGTAGCAGTGGACGTGGTATACTTGGATTTTGCAAAAGCGTTCGATACAGTTCCCCACACACGGCTCATGTGTAAGGTAAGGTCTACAGGATTAGATATATCAGTTTGTAAATGGATAGAAAACTGGCTGAAAGACAGAATTCAGAGAGTTGTGGTTAATGATTCTTACTCTGAATGGTCCAAGGTTATCAGCGGTGTACCCCAAGGTTCAGTGTTGGGTCCCTTACTTTTCAATATATTTATAAATGATATTGGGTCTGAGATCAAAAGTAACATTTCTGTTTTTGCAGATGACACCAAGCTATGCAGTGGAATAATGTCCTTGCAGGATGTCTCCAATTTACAAGCCGACCTCAATCCTCTGTCTAATTGGGCGACTAAGTGGCAGATGAGGTTTAATGTTGATAAATGTAAAGTTATGCACTTGGGGGCTAAGAATATTCATGCATCATACATGCTAGGGGGAGTACAACTGGGGGGATCCATAGTGGAGAAGGATCTGGGTGTTTTAGTTGATCATAAGCTCAATAATGGCATGCAATGCCAAGCTGCGGTTTCCAAAGCGAGCAAAGTCCTTTCTTGTATTAAGAGAGGTATGGACTCCAGAGATAGAGATATAATTTTGCCCCTGTACAAATCGTTAGTAAGACCTCATCTGGAATATGCAGTCCAGTTTTGGGCACCAGTTCTCAAAAAGGATATCAGAGAACTGGAGAAAGTGCAGAGAAGGGCAACTAAACTGATAAGAGGCATGGAGGAGCTCAGCTATGAGGAAAGATTAGAGGAACTGAATTTATTCACTCTTGAGAAGAGGAGAATAAGGGGGGATATGATCAACATGTACAAATACATAAGAGGTCCATATAGTGAACTTGGTGTTGAGTTATTCACTTTAAGGTCAACACTGAGGACAAGGGGGCACTCTTTACGTCTGGAGGAAAAGAGATTTCACCTCCAAATACGGAAAGGTTTCTTCACAGTAAGAGCTGTGAAAATGTGGAACAGACTCCCTCCAGAGGTGGTTCTGGCCAGCTCAGTAGATTGCTTTAAGAGAGGCCTGGATTCTTTCCTAAATGCACATAATATAACTGAGTACTAAGTTTTGTAGGTAAAGTTGATCCGGGGTAAATCCGATTGCCTTTCGGGGGATCAGGAAGGAATTTTTTCCCCTCCGGTAGCAAATTGGATCATCGCTCTGCTGGGGTTTTTTGCCTTCCTCTGGATCAACTGTGGGTATGGAGTTGGGTGTATGGGAGGATGTACTGTGTTTTACTTTGTTTTATTTTTATTTATTTTTATGGTTGAACTGGATGGACTTGTGTCTTTTTTCAACCTGACTAACTATGTAACTATGTCCACAGATCAAGGAGGTCACTGGTGAATTCAAATTCAAGTGGGAGTAAAATCTGCAGAATTGGTATAGAAATATGATAACTGTGTTGGCTGAATTGTATGTTTATAAAAGGATGAGACATGGATATGAGGATATAAATGCATAAAAACACCTAGTGGTCAAGTAACCTGGTTTCTGTTTGTCTTTGGTCCTCTAAAAATGCTGATGGCGTGAGCCTGACACAAAGGGCCAGCGAGACAGGCTGATTCTGTTCAGTCATTACAACAGGTAGAAGTTGGCAGAGACACATGGAGTTTTCAGATGAGCAGATCTTGTGGTGTGAGATGCCAACACACCACATATAAAGGAAGTGACCAGTGGGAAAGACTAGACACTTCTGAGACAGCTGGTATTTACTAGCAAATTCAAATGCTGGATTAAAGGGTTTATAAAGGATTTTTTTTTTATCTTAATAGCTTCCTTTACCTTAATGCAGTGCTAAGAATGGAGGAAAAACCCAATCAGAGGAATGAGTAAAGGTCGGACTTTGAGGCAAAGCGGAAGTATATATAAAATTAATAATTTATTACAAAAAATAGAAGAATTACGATAGAACAATGATATAATATTGATAAATAAATACAATCAAGTAGAACCGTCTAGATTAGTGAAACATGAGTGGTAAATAAATTCTTTGAAGTCGCCTACGCGTTTTGCCGTGGGGCTTCTTCAGGATGAGACAAGCAGGATTTTTTGATAATAAATAAATATTGTTTCATGATCTGGAACAATACATATCACATTAATACAGTATTTAAACAGTTATCGTGGTTTTGCAGAGGGAGACAAAAGACACATTTATGAAATAATAAAAAAGACTAAAAACAGGGGTTGCGTATGTGCACACAAACAAGGCATAGTTACGTCACCTAGTGCATCGCGGTAGGTGCGTCTATCCAGACAACTCCGAGCATTCAGAGAAGATGCCACAATATTAGGGAGTTAATTGAATGGCTTAGTGGGGAGTAGTACCACTATAACAAGAATAAGAACACACTGCTACTCGGACATAAAACATAAAATGCAAAGTGTAAAATCTCCTTTTTAACTCTGGGGTCTGTTTTACATACCCCTCCCTTCATTATCAGGAAGGGTAACAAGTACCAACAAGTCTCCTCTCATTTATTATGTCTAAGAGACAAGGTGTAGAGCAACAGACAGTATAAGACAGTACAGCATCAGATACCCCAGGAGGGTGTCTCGGTAAACCGGGCGGCAAAAAATCAAGCAAACCAAGCAAAGGCAGTGGCAGCAAAGCTCGAGCGCTTTGCCCGAACCACCCTGTCCCCCGCAAAGTCTCAGCAACCGTCCCAAGTGGGGTCATCAGGGACAAGGAAAAGCCAAGGTAGCGCCCAAGCATTAGCACAAGCAGAACCGATGGTGGCTACAAACATTAAAAGGGGGAACATTAATGTGGCAGAAAAACCTAGTACTGTAACAAATTGAATAAGTACAATAAGCCCCCCTAACCCAGGCGAGGAGAATATGGAGGTCGGATCCGCAGGAAATGAAGGTGAACCCACAATGAAAGATCTTTTGCTCGCTATAAACGCATGCAAGGAAATGGTGACTGGCATGGATCAACAGTTGAAAAGCATTAAAGAAGAGCTAGTTTCAATGGGGGGAAGGCTGAAAGAGACAGAGAAAAGAACGGCCAGCTTGGAGGAGAGAGTAAGCGCTGCTGAGGACATTCTATTGCCGCTTAGACAAGAAGTTTTGGGATTGAAGAAACAAATAGATACCCAGGCCGCAAAAATCGATGAACTAGAGAACAAAAATCGAAGATGTAATGTTAGAATAATAGGCATGCCGGAGCGGATTGAGGGAGCTTATCCTGTCGCTTTTCTGGAAGGATGGCTCAGGGAGGAGTTTGGAGCTGCATCATTTTCACTTTTCTTCTGCATAGAACGAGCCCACCGAGTCTCCACTAAAGCCCGTCAGGAAAGCGGGTATCCGAGACCGATGCTTATGAAATTGTTCATTTATGGCGACAAAGCAACGCTGCTTCGAAAAGCTAGAGAAAAGAGGAAGATTGTCTACAAAGGCGCAAAGATCTCACTATACCAGGATTTTTCACCGGACCTTCAAAGTCAAAGAGCGGCCTTTAGACCGATTAAGCGAATTCTTCAACAACACAAGATGACTTATGCCCTGTTATACCCCGCTCGTTTACAAGTAACCACAGCTGACGTTATATGATTGTTTGACTCTCCAACAAATGTAGAAAAATGGTTAGAAGAAAACAAGAGAGAGACATAGAACTTAAGAACCAGAAAATAAGAAATTAAGACAACCCACCCCGTTTTTTTTTTATTTTAATTAATTAATCAAATCACAATGGGTGGGGGGTGGAGGAAAGGTAGTAAAACACAGCACCGGTTAATGGGGAGAGAGGATAAGAAGAGGAAAATCCAACAGTAACAATAGAAGGAGGAACCCCGAAGGGAAGAGAAGATAGGGGTGAGGGAGCACTAGGTTAGTACCACTAACAAGGCCCTAGATCAGGGCTTCCAGGATGGGAGAAGGGGGGAAGGGGAGGCTGGGAGGGAGAATGGGAGGGGAGGGGGGAGGAGTTGATGGGGAGGGAAGAGGGGATCACACCACCAAAATATATTGATATAATGTTTAAATATAAAGATTGCTATGCAGATTGCATAGGTTTATCAGATGAATAGAACTGTGTCACAAATAAGCACTAGAGGAAGGGGTAACACAAGGTATTATCATTACACTGAAATGGCGGGAAAGGTTGTAGACTTCGTAGGAATTGTATTTAAAGTTTATTTTTCATATATATTTTTTTATTTTTTATTATTTGGTGGCTTATATAGAGCTGTTTTCTGTCAGGGGTAATGGCGAATAGGAATAACAAGGACATAATGCTGATGTCATGGAATGTCAGGGGTCTAGGGGACAAGATCAAAAGAAGGGCGATGTTTAAATATTTTGATGAAATTAAACCTCAGGTAATCTGTCTGCAGGAAACACATATGTGGCCTGATTCAGTGCATTTATTGAATTCACAAAAATACCCAGTGCAATACCATTCAACGCACTCCTCCTATTCCAGAGGAGTAGGTGTGTTGATCTCAGCTAATGTAACTTTTGAGTGTCTCCAACAGCAGATAGATAGAGAGGGCAGATATGTCTTTCTATTGTGTAAAATTAATGGTCTGGTGTGTATTCTTGCTTCAATATATGTCCTTCCACCGTTTACGGCAGCACCACTTAGGAATCTGGCGCAATTTATGGCGCTCTCCCCAGACGTACCGGTATTAACACTAGGTGACTTCAACAACACACTAGATAGAAGCCTGGACAGAATATCTCTCTTACCTAGAGGGATGGGGCAGATGGCTAACAAAACAGCCTTTGCTTCATTGATCTCGGAAATAGGACTCCATGATGTCTGGCGAGAGAGGCATGTAGATGAGGGATGCTATTCTTGCTACTCTGCCACATATGATGGACTCTCCCGTAATGATTTAGGGCTGGGGAATGAGTTGCTAATACACCGGGTAGTGGACTACGAGCCTCGTCTACTATCCGATCATTCGCAATTTGGGTAAATCTCAATGTCACTATGACATCGGACCGCATGCCCTGGAAAGTGAACCCATATTGGCTGACCCTGCTACCACCCAAAGATGGTACAGGGGAGGCTATACAGGAGTTTTATCACTTTAATAGGGGTTCTGCTAGTGCAGCGACTGTATGGGATGCACTTAAAGCATTCCTGAGGGGCTGCCTGATAAAGGAGATCTCGGGTATCAAAACTCGCTCTAAGGAATGGGAAAAAAGGGTACGAGATGAACTGAAAGCTAGGGAACAAGCTCTGGTTGCAGACCCCTCTCAAGCTAGGCATGACTCTTGGCGGGAGGCACAATCCCTCTATCAGACTTGTGACTGGGAAAAAACCCTGGGAATCCATCTCACCTTCACTGAGAGCCCTTCATTGGCTGCCAGTTAAAGACAGAATTGCTTTTAAAGCTCTCTGTCTTACGCATAGATGTGTCTATGGGAATGCCCCCCTTTATTTATGCGAAATAATAAAAGCGCATAATCCCAATCGCGTTTTGCGATCCACGAATCAGAACCTGCTCCAGGTTCCGAAAGCCAACTTCAAGTCCAAAGGAGAAAGAAGATTCGCGATCCAAGGTCCCAGACTATGGAACGCTTTACCAACCAACATCCGGTTGGAGGAGAACCACCTAGCATTTAGGAAAAAGGTCAAGACTTTTCTCTTTTGATATCAAAGGAGACAGGAACAACAAGCGCCCAGAGGCGATTCAGTTCGCATGTGCCGCGCTATACAAGTTTTCATTCATTCATTCATATAACTCCGTTCTTTTAACGGCAGCAGAGAAGAGTAGATACTTTCAACAACAAAGCTACTTCAAAGAAGGGGAAAACACAGGACGCCTCCTTGCCCTTATAGTAAGGGGGCAGCGGGAAACCTCAAATATCACAGCAATAAAGGCGAATACAGGGGAGTTGCATACCACAGGGCCCGATATCCTGAAGGATTTCCAAAACTTCTATGAGGACTTATACTCTTCTAAAGCTAGATACAGTCCACCAGATATGGTTGATTTCTTGCAATCATCCACCTTTCCACAGCTGTCTGAAGCTGATAGGGAAATGTTAAACTCGCCCATCACCATGTTAGAGCTGAAGAACGCCCTGCACGAGGCTCCGCTACATAAGTCCCCAGGACCAGATGGCATACCGGCAGAGGTATACTCTCAGTATGAAGGGATGCTTCTGCCGCCCTTGCTACAGACTTTGCAGGAGGTAACCAAAACAGGTACCCTACCAGAGAGCATGCAGGAAGCCATAATTATAGTTATATTAAAGCCAGGAAAGGATAAACTGTTGCTGGATTCCTACCGCCCAATATCCTTGCTAAATACAGATGTCAAGCTATTGGCCAAAATTTTGGCCTCAAGGCTATCACGGGTGATAGGAAAGCTGATCCATAGAGACCAATCTGGCTTTATACCATCTCGCTCCACGGCGGATAATATTCGGCGACTTTATTTGAATTTACAGATGCCGGTGGACAACCCGGGAGGTAGGGCCATTCTGTCACTGGACGCTGCCAAAGCGTTCGACAGTGTGGAGTGGCCCTACCTCCTGGAGACCTTGGCAAGATTCGGAATGGGAGACAGGTCTATAGAATGGGTGAAGGTTCTGTATTCTGAACCCAGAGCCAGACTCCGTATCAATAACAATCTTTCATCTGCGTTTAAGCTCTATAGAGGTACCCGGCAATGGTGCCCATTGTCCCCATTGTCCCCATTGTTGTTTGCATTGGCGGCTGAGCCCCTTGCCATCTCTATTCGCAGTTCTACAGAGGTGGTGGGATTCCGTAGGGGCCAGAGGAAAGATAAGATATCATTGTATGCAGACGATGCGCTACTTTACTTAGGCGACTCCTCTGCTTTGCCACAGGCAGTGATGCAGATCATTGAGAAGATCGGCTGCTTCTCGGGGTTTGCCATTAACTGGTCAAAGTCAATCCTGATGTCTATAGACATTTGAGCGGCTTTTAATGACACCCTGACCCATCCTTGGACATTGGACACACAGTACTTCACCTTCCATCCGCAGCATTACAGAATTGAGAGGTATCCATCTGGGATCACAGCAGACTGACCCACAGGATTAAGACAGGCCTTATCCTTACCTTATTAAGGTAAGCGCAATGAGAGCTCACCCTCCAGGAAAATAACCAATGTTACAAGATTTTGCACATGTTTCACAACATATGGGACGGTTTTTATATATGCATTAGCACTTTAGCACGTGTTGCACAGGAGTTTTTATGCTATCTATGTTTATTTAATCACTTACAATCTGACTTTTTTCACCCATGCATTAGCACTTTATTGCACTTGCTCTTTATTCAGTGTTTATTTGTTTATGCGCTGACCACTTACACATTCATCTCACCGTTGTTTATTAAGCAATACTTAATCAATCTAGGCTGAGCTGAATTTACATTTGTTTTCATTTATCTATTTGGTGGCGCAAGAGCCCTTTATATTTACAAGTTACACAGGCGCAACGTTAGGAGCAAGTGCTTTGTGAATAATGTAGTTGCCTCTCTGAGTTACGTCGGCGTAGCGCAAATGAGATGCGCTACGCTGGTATAAAGATGCGCCGATCTACCTGAATCTAGCCGATTTTTTTTTTTTTAAATTGTCACTCTTTTTTTGGTTATAGAGCAAAAAATAAAAACCGCAGAGGTGATCAAATACCACCAAAAGAAATACGATACGCAGTGCCGTATTGCAAAAAAAAGCCTGGTCATTGAGCAAAATCTTCCGGTGCTGAAGTGATTATAGGCGGAGAAGCACTGCACTGCTTAATTTTTTTGGGCCATTGAATGCTACAGTAGTTTAATCTATGAATATATGGCCATTGGTCAACTTGAGGTTATATGTTTTGTTGTACAGTTATGGAAATGTAGCTCTTGGAATAGTCAGCCTTTGAGAACACACTGTTTTCCTCTAGGTCAACATATAATGCCCAATTTTATAAGAATAATTTCCCACCTGTGAGGTGCATCTGTGGGCCATCGTTTCATCATATGCCCTTTAGCCCAGGTTCACACTGGGCACAAATGTCTCTTAAATCGCGCCGAAATCGGGACTGCCAGAGGGAGTGAAATCGCGCGAGTTCAGCTGAAATCGCGCGATTTCACTCCCGCAGCCCAGTGTGAACCAGGGCTCAATTAAAGTGGTTGTAAAGTTAGAAGATTTTTTTAACTGCATTGCATTTTATGCATTAAGATAAAAAGCCTTCTGTGTGCAGGGATACCCTGTGGCTAGGCAGATGCTTGGGCGTGCACGCGTGCACTCACATGTTCCCACGAGAACGTGCCGTATCAGGGAGGGGGCATGTACGTGCATGGAGAAATGCGGCAGACACGCGTGCACGGGAACATGCGACAGGTGCACACACGCTAACTCGGCTTGGCGCCAGTGACCCTTTAAAAGGACAGTAGCTGCTCTAGTACAGTGCTGTCTGATCTGCAGCTCCTGTGCCTAGTAACCCATATCTGCTACCTAATTGCCTGTACCGACCCAGCTCTGCTTGACCTACCCATTGTCTACAGTTCGGACCTTGGCTTTCCTAGACCCTGCTTATACTTGCTTGATACCCTGTTGCCAAACCTCTGCCTGTTTTTCTGACCTTGCTCCAGTCTACTGCATTGCTCTGCCTCACCACCTGATCTGACCCAGCTCATTTGACCCTGCACCTGCCTGCTGCTGCTCTGTGTGTTCCTGTGCTGACCAGGCTTGTCTCTCCCTGCTCTAGCCTGCAACTGATCCTGCTGCCACCAGCTCGCCAGGTGACTGACCTGCACTTGTCTTTGCTGTCACCTGCAATTCCAGTCATACCTGGAGAATCATCATCCAACCGTAGTGCCAACTACCACAGACTCCACAGGTACTCCTACCTCACTGTGTCCCCGAGACCACTGTTCCCACTCCAGTGGCTCTTGAACCAGGGCTGTAAGAAAGGTCTCCTTCTACTATTGGGCTCTGATACCAAGGTACGTGAGAGGTCCATCTAGATCCAGTTATAATGCACAAGAGACTCGACTGTCTGGGACTTCCCTCCTCATTAGCTGAGACAGCAGCGCAGTGCCATTGGCTTCTGCTGCTGTCAATAGATGTCAGGCCGGGGGGCTGGGCTGCTGCTTCATGTTTGAATGGACACAGGGAGCTGTGGCTAGGCTCGGGTGCCCCTATAGCAAGCTGCTTGCTGTGGGGGCACTCAACAGGAGGGAAGCACCAGGAGCACAGAAGAGAGAACCGAGAAAATTAGGATCTGGGCTGCTCTGTGCAAAACCACTGTATAGAGCAGGTAAGTATGATATGTTTGTTATTTTAAATGGAAAAAAATAAATAAACTTTAGTATCACTTTAAGGTTTTATCAAACAAACAAAGACAGGCACATGGGCAGCATGCACATGCCCCTTTAAATGGAAGAGGGTCAGGTGCTGGGGTACCAAGCAAAGGTTTAGCTTCTAAGTGCACCACATTGATATTTGTTTATGGTAATTTGTATACATTGAAGATACAAGCTTTTTGTCAGGTTGTTCTATTAAGTCAAAATGAGTATACAGGAGAGATGTCTCTGCAACCAGTTATCCAAATATCCAGAATGGATTTACGTACCGTGGTATGTAATTTTAATTTTGTATAAATAAACAAATCTTTTATGGGATTCATGCTCCAGTTTTGTATATTTTGTGGATGGTATATGAAAGTCCAGTTACTTGTGATGTCTACTTACTTGTGATGTCTATTTTCTGTTATCTCTATGGGCATACTTCATCTTCTTCTGTAAGGCTCTCTTTTCTTTTCTTTTTTTTTTATAGCACTTTTTGAGGTCCAATTTATCCATCTTTGGCTTATATTGGCTAAAGGTAAAGGTTGTGGATGAAAAACTTTTTCTGAAACCATTTCATGTTCATAGCCATATTTGATCAAACAATAAGTTTATGTTAGAAGAATTTAGAATCCCAAGGTTTTTAAAAGTGCTTTCAGCCTAGCAGTTTGGCACCAAGCCACGAACCCTTGTTTAATGCGCAACAAAAAGCAGATCAATTCTTTCCTAGAAATTATTGATTTGATAGTAGGAACTAAGTCAGCATAGCAAATTACTTCATGATCAACAACCAAGCATTATACTTTGTTTATTATACTTTCTATTCTTACTTTCATCATAGCAGGAGAACATATGTAATAATTGCTGTCCACTTACTACACTTGATTGTAGCATGACTTATTTACTTGTTTCTTTCCTTTTTTTTCTCAAAGATGTTTTTTTTCTACTAATTAATTATTTCATTGTTTATATCTCAGAATGCAAATTTGCTCACCAATTATGAAGATACTATAACCCGACTACATATGTGAGTCTTACTGCTGTCGTCATCAGGAAACCAATAATGTACAGTATCCACTGTAGCAGGTGCATATAGACAGGAAGTGATTACAAGGGAGTTGAAGGAGAATACCAGTGAGATCCGAAAAGAAGATGAAAACAGTATTTTCTAAAGAAAAAGCAATCATTTAGATTACACAATGCTTTAGCCAACTTAGGAAAATGTTTTTGAAGGATTCTATGGCAATTTCACTAGTGAATCGGTTATAACAATTCAACTTTCGGACATTCACCCATATTTATCAGGCATTTCATTCCTACATAGGGTTAAGTAGGCGATTGCACTCTCTCTGCTGAACTAGTTTTAGGGATGTCAAATGGAACTCACCTGGAGTTCCCTGGGCAATACAAACTAGTGGAAACACTGTAATGGCTTAAATAAAGTTTGACAGGGGATGATGGGGCTTATACAAATTCATAGATATTGGTGCAAGTTAAATATAAGTAAAACTATATTTATTAACAAAGTTTGAAAAATGTGTGGTGTGTTCATTTATGTTTAACACAAATGATAGACTGGTTAAGGGTTTTAGGGATACTATAACAAACCATTTCACACAGGAAAATGTGACCACTTTCTTTCCCCCTATAGCGGAGAGAGTGTCTATAATCCCCATTTTGCATTGATAGCATCCTCCTGTTGGGCATTGGGGTTTCAAAAAACCAACTGATTGTCAGCATTGCACACCTGTGATTTGGAATGAGGAGGCCAGTTTGTTGTGGAAACCTCTCAAAAAGCACCTCCAAATGCAGAAGGACATGTGTGCTGGTATCAGCATAATAGGCACTGGGCAGGACTTGTACAGTTGCTTCCTCAAAGCTATGAGGATACCAACTCAAATGCCTGGTTTGTGGTAAGATGAAGAGCATGCTTTTTTATCTGTTCAAAAAAAATAAAAAATTGAACTATGGAGGTGCTGAAGACACAAAATCAAGTAGGAAATGTAATTATTCAAAAGCACAGCCAGGTGAGTTCTAGTTAAAAAAAAGATGAGGATATATTTACTTTGACTTTGACTTGTACAATGACTCCTTTGGGTAAAAGACACATCTATGATATCATGCCACAAACAGTTATATTTGCAAACTTTTCTTTTCACACATAAATTCAAACTTCAAGGGAGGAGGATGTATGAAAAATGACAGCATTCATATTTTTTCTCAACTGTTTTTCACTTTCAGCCTGTTTAGTAGCTCTAGAGTGCAGACTACATATTTAAAACAAGATGAGGCTTGACGGGCCCGCTGTTACTTCTTCAGTTTTCAAGAAATATCTGAGTTATAGTGTTGGCTCCTGATCTTTTTAGAAAAGAAAAAGAAATATACAAAGCTGGAACCTTTTTTAAAGCTGTGAATAAGTTAATTTTAATTGGCACCATACAGGTTAGAAAAATAACCATAAATAAAGAAAAAAAAAAAAATTTTTTTTTGAGGAGTGATGAGTGAAAAACTGCATCTTATAGTCAACTTTGCATTTTCTCTGCTTTTAATGCCGTGGCAGAGATTTTGAAACTTGATGTGTGTGAAACCTCTCAAGAATTTCCTCATAATTATTATGTGCGTGTGCTAAAACAAGTCTTCCTGTGGAGCGTGCATGGCAGTTGTGTATGGTTCTGTGGCTTAGTAGGTCAATGTGTCTATCCAACAAACAGGACATTATGAGTTAAACTCTGAGGCCTTGTACACACGAGGGAATATTTCCGCTGAACATGGTCCGACGGACCATTTCAGCCGAAAAATCCCCTCGTGTGTAAGGGCAAACGGACCGTTTTGGCCGGATTCCTCCGGCGGAAAAATTTCAAAGCATGCTTTGAAATATTTCCGCCGGATAGGTGCCCGTCAGATATGTCCGCTGGTTAGTACGGCAAACCAGCGGACATATCTGCCCGCACATGCGTCGTATCCTGTGAATGGATCCAACGCATGCGCTCGGTAGTGTTTACTTCCTGGTGCGGTCACGTGGCGGTGACGTAGCGGTGACATGGCGGTGTCAACGTCACCGCCGCGTCACCGCGCTGTCCGGCGGGGAATTTGATCCGATGGTGTGTACAGCCATCGGATCAAAGCAATCCGGCGGACAGATCTGATGGGAACGGTCCGTCGGACCGTTCCCATCGGATTTATTACCTCGTGTGTACAAGGCCTCAGTGGTGCCTTCCCTTGGGTCCAGATTAAGGATTAACCACTTACCGACCGCTGCATGCCGATATACGTCGGCAGACTGGCAGCGGTGGGCAGATGGGCGTACCTGTACGTCCCCTTTAATTTGCCGCCTACTGTGCACGCACGCTGCGTACTCAGTGACTCAGTACTATGTAAACAAGGCATTTCCCTGTTCTGCCTAGCGACATGACAGTGATCTCTGTCATGCTGTTGTGAGACCACCCCCCTACAGTTAGAATCACTCCCTAAGACACAATTAACCCCTTTATCACCCACTAGTGTTAACCCCTACCATGCCAGTGTCATTTACACAGTAATCAGTGCATTTTTATAACACTGATCGCTGTATAAATGACAGTGGTCCCAAAATAGTGTCAAAAGTGCCCGATGTGTCTGCCGCAATGTCGTAGTCACGATAAAAATCGCAGAGCGCCACCATTACTAATCAAATAATAAAAATGCCATAAATATATCCCCTATTTTGTTGACGCTATAACTTTTGCATAAACCAATCAATATACGCTTATTGTGATTTTTTTCACCAAAAATATGTAGAAGAATAAATATCAGCCTAAACTGGGAAAAAAAATTTTAGATCTTTTTTGGGGTATTTATTATAACAAAAGGTAAAAAGCATTGCTTTTTTTCAAGATTGTTGATCTTTTTAAAATAAAAACGGCAGAGGTGGTTAAATACCGCCAAAAGAAAGCTCTATTTGTGGGGAAAAAAAAGGTCACTAATTTTGTTTGGGTACAACTTTGCACAATCGCCCAATTGTCAGTTAAAGTGACACAGTGCCGTATCGCAAAAAGTGCTCTGATCAGGAAGGGGGTAAAATCTTCAGGGCCAAATTCATTGTTGTCTTATTTTTTAATTTAAAAAAAGTGAATTTTTTCCAAAAAAGTGCGCTTGTAAGAACGCTGCGCAAATACGGTGTGACAAAAAGTATTGCAATGACTGCCATTTTATTCTCTAGGGTGTTAGAAAAAAAAATATATAATATATATATATATATATATAATGTTTGGGGGTTTTAAGTAATTTTCTAGCAAAACACAGAGTCTCGTAAACACCGAATCTGAAAAACAGGCCCGGGGCTTAAGTGGTTAAAAAAAAATTCCAGCAGGGAGTTGCATAATGGCCATCTCTATTGACTATGAGGCATGATGGAAATCCCCACCTATAATTAATGGAATTGTTGCATAGTTTGTCATAAGAAGTTTCAGAGCACATCAGCGGTCTAGTGTTTCCCTAACAAGGAAAAGGGCTAGGACAGCCCCATCAAAATCTACTGTGGTAGCTTCTTTCGCCTTACACATAAGTTCTTTTCCTTATACAGTAGTAGTGGGTTCTGCAGATGACATTGCGCAGAAATTCCAATGTTAAATTGCGGGGATGGAGTGCATGGTTTACCTGATTTAGTTTCAAGGGGTAATCTTCAGCATTACTACCTGTAAGTAGCCTGTTAAAAATACCTCTGATCGAGGAAGGGAGATCTGCATCTATTGTAGCTTCAGGGAGTCCCAGAATGCGAATGTTGTTTTGCCTATTATGGTTCTTCTGGTCTTCGATTTTGTAAAGGGCCGTTCTGTGAGTGATAGTTAGGCTCCGTGTATGCGCTTGCAGCTCCTTGATAGCCGAAGCGGGGTGATCTAAGCGGTGCTCAGTGTCCCCCACTCTGACCAGCACTGAAACGTTCTTTTTAATCGCTTTCTCCAAGCTAATGAGCATAGAGGCAAGTTCCGATTTTGTCGAAAGGCCACTCACCAGTGTACCTACCTCCAAACAGTGTGGGGAAGGTCCTTTCCTATCCGTGGAGGCAGAAGATGCCGGAGAGCTATGTCTGGACACAGATCTGTGATGGAAGGCAGAGTCAGCGACATGCATAGAGCGGCCCAGGTTTCCTGCATCCAGGGAATCGTCTGGATCTATGACTATGAACCGTTTTATCGAGCCAAAGGAAGTGTTTTTAGCAGTCAGTTTCTCCCCTGCCCTCTTGCACATTTCGCTGCAGGAAAGAGCAGCAGTATTACAGGTGTGTTTGGAGCAAATTAGAGCACATCCCACGGAGTTCACCCAAAGTGCGACCTCACAGCTTTATCCGGAAAACACACCCTGAAAGACCTCATATGCTGAAATGAGACATGAAACCTTTCACCATTGTTCCATCTGTCCATCCAATTCAGGTTTCTACATGCAATCTTGTAATGAAATCTACCATGCTGTCCCACATTTTTAAAAACCACTATGTTGTCTAAAGGAAGTAATTAGAGAGTACTTTGAACAGTTTCGCACTCAAAGTCAAAATCTAATTTGGATACATTTGTCTCTGAAGCAAAATGTGCCCTTTTGTTTCTGGCCATACTATGATTACAAACAAAAAATAATGCTCACATTTATGGTATACTTATCCACAGCAGGAGTAGAAGATTGTATTTTGTTTTTTATTTTGGCGGTGAATAAATGGAAAGAAATACACAGCTAAATTAAAAAATATATATATTTTTAACTTCTTTGGGCCAGTTTGTTATTTGATTAAAAAAATCAGGAAATATCTACTAACATTTGCCGCCAAATGAAGGATCCAGTTATATATCCACCTGCATATAATAAGTGGCTGCAAAGATTTGTAAATTTACTAACTCTTGCAAAAGTTGCAAAACTAAATTCAGGCATTAAGGTTCGCTTTACCTTCATCATTCAGGGGTTAAACTACTTTTGCGTCAAATCCTTTTCATGTTATCTTTAACATGAACTTGGGCCAATCTACTCTAATTCACCACTCAAGCACTCTCTAGCACAATATCTAACCACAGGCTAATTACATAGTAGAGACAGTTTTTGTAAGCTGTATGAAAGGTTTTATCCTACTTTTGTATTTTTATTTTTATTATATACCTAGATGTTTCAGATGAAGTAAGTGATTTTACTAATGCATGGATAAATGATTCATCAGAATTGCCAAGAGTTATTCAATTTTTTTCTTACGATAGAATATAGCTGGACATGGCCATTTTAACCCTGTCTCTTATCTGATCAAATTATTGAAATATAAGTGGTAGAAAGTTGAAAGGTATTTTGTAGAATAGTATATAAATAGAGCAGACATAGTGGTTCGGCAGAGAGAGAGTGAGGAAGAAGAATCAAATTTATATATTTATAGTTTTCTATATTTGTCCTGTGCTTTAACCTTTTTGTGACCAAAGGCAAATGAAGCATAGATGCCCAGATCAAACCTAGGAGCGTTAGTTTGCATCAGTAAACTTGATTTTAACACCTAACTTGCCTACCCAAATATAATTATTTTTCAAAATTAAAACAAAATCATATTATTTTATTTTAATTAGTCAATTATAATCTTAATACAGTAATTGTAGTCTACAATTACCAATTTAAGCAGAGGCACACTGTTATCTTTAGGCCCAAAGTCAGGCTTTAAAGTTACTCTAAAGCTTAGGATAATTTTTACATTGAGCAAAATTATAAACACAACACTTTTGTGTTTGCCCCTATTTATCATGAGCATGGCCTTTTATTGCGACCAGCCTAAGGCAGCGAAGTGCTCACTAACACAGATTTAGACAGATTTGTGATCAATATTTTAATGAAATAGGCCTTTTGTGTACAAATAAAAAGTCATAGATGTTTCAGTTCAGCTCATAAATAGGGGCAAACACAAAAGTGTTACGTTTATAATTTTGCTCAGTGTAAAATAATAAACATGGTATACTTACAGGCTGTATGCAATGGTTTTGCACAGAGCAGCCCTGATCCTCTTTTCTTGAGTTCCCCGCCTATACTCATGGCTCCTCCATGAGTATAGCACCTGGCCTGAGCCAATGAGAAGCGAGAGAGAGATCGGTTTTAGGTACGTTTGGAGGTGGCTGAGGGAGGGGAGCTGCCTGAAGAAGGTTTTTTTTTTGTACCCTAATGCAGAGAATGCATTAAAGTAAAACATTTTATTTACAACCACTTTAACTTTAAGCTGCAACAATAGGTCTGGAAACTAGAGTTGCTCGCTATGACGGGGGCATGACCGGATGTAGGAGCGTGCGTGCGTGCTGAGTGTGTGAGTGTCCAGGTTCTCCCGTGAGGCTCTCCTCCCTCTCGATATGAAGGGGGAAGGGAGGGCGGGTAAGGGGTGGAGGGAGGTTTTTAAGGGAGGGACTAGTGAGCATACATTCGGGGTACCACAGGCTGCGACAAGACAGGCAGGGGTGTTAGGGACCATGCGAGCGGGCCGATTGCCCGTCTGCCGTGTCCACTATGGCGGATGGGCAAGGGATCCACATCTGTATGGCTTGAAAATTATTGTAAACCAGATCACCGTAATCACAAAGGATGCAGGATAAGTTACTGGCTATTACCTCTTGGAATGTACGAGGCCTGGGCGATCCAACCAAAAGAGTGGCAGTTATGTCACTCTTGGAGGATGGAATGCCTGGGCTAATCTGTCTCCAGGAGACACATCTGACCAAGGACTCAGTCCAGCAGTTGAATAGCCGTAAATTTCAAGCCCAATATCACTCAGTATACTCCTCCTACTCAAGAGGAGTGAGTACAATGATCGGGAGGGGAGTGATCTTTTCCTGCTCCAAGACGTGGGTGGATGATCACAGCCGATTTATATTCCTGCTCTGCTCTATTGAGAATAGGCCATATGTCATAGCTAATTTATACACCCCCCCCCCTTTAAGCTAGATGTCTTATACAATCTCATCAAATTCACCCTTGATGTCCCAGATGTCCCCATCATAGCGGTTGGTGATTATAACGAAGTTCTTGATAACAGTATTGACAGATTTCCACCAGGGACTGGCCCAAAGGGAGGTCGACTAGTCGGTTTTATTCAGGAAGCTGGGCTAAGTGACATTTGGAGAGCCTCTTTCCCTCAGGATCGCCAGTTCTCATGCTACTCCAGCTCCCATGGTACGTTATCTAGAATAGATATGGCCCTGTGTAGCGATGGAGTCATGTCCCTGGTCAAGGGGATACGTTATGGCCTCAGGGGGGTCTCAGACCACTCCCCGCTGGTCTTAGTATTAAGGATAGGGGTCAAGTCCCCTTTCAAAGAATGGAAGATCAACCCAGGCTGGCTAGAGCTGATTGGAGAGCCGCAGACCCTGATGTCCCAATTAGTAGAGTTCATGTCCATCAACCAAGGGACGGCACCTTCAGGAGTGGTCTGGGACTCCCTAAAAGCCTATGCAAGGGGCCTGCTAATCCAACAGGTCTCTAGGGTTAAAAAGACAGGGAGGATGGAAGAGATTAGGTTGATTAACGAGACTGCTCAAGCAGAACTGAGTTTTATCAAGGAACCAATGCCAACCAAACGGGCAGTATGGCTAGCAAAACAAGAAGAATATAGAATACATACCTTAAGAATAGCGGAGAACAAGAGAACACTACAAAGGCAACAACAGTTTGGGGAGGGGGAGAAGGTAGGACGAATGTTAGCTCTTCTTAATAGAACCAATTCTCCCTCATCAAATGTCTCAGTAATTAGGACACCGTCGGGTGAAATAACAACAGATGGACAAGAAATCTTAAAAACATTTTCTTTATACTATAAAGAATTATATAAGTCCAAAAGGAAACCGACGAATGGCGGGATGGAAACTTTCTTCCAGAAAATAAAAGTCCCTACATTGGCTGACAATGATAAGCAAGAGCTAGACGCACCAATTACCCTAAAAGAACTCCAACAGGCAATTGGTGACATGCCAAACCAAAAATCTCCCGGTCCGGACGGGCTCCCTATAGAGATATATAAAAAATTTGGCGAGATACTGCTCCCAGAGCTTTTGAGGACCTACGAGGGGGCGATGAGAGAGGGAACACTTCCCCCCTCAATGAATGAAGCAACCATTATTGTCATTCATAAGGAGGGGAAGGACCCTACGGATCCCTCATCATATCGCCCAATCTCCCTATTGACCTCAGATATAAAAATCTTAGCTAAAATTCTTGCTGCCAGGCTTAATAGATGCATTAGTAAACTCATCCATCCAGACCAGTCTGGTTTTATACCAGGCAGGTCAACTAGTATTAATATCAGGAGAACCTTCTTAAACATACTTACCCCGATAGAAACCGCAGGGACTAGAGCCATATTGTCGCTCGACGCTGCTAAGGCTTTTGACAGCCTTGAGTGGGCATATCTTTGGCAGGTACTCGACAGCTTTGGATTTGGCCCGCTCTATGCAAAATGGGTCAAATTGTTATATTGTGGTCCAAGAGCTAAGGTCAGAATTAACGGCGAGCTATCCGAGATTTTTCAATTGGAACGCGGGACGAGACAGGGGTGTCCGCTGTCCCCCCTTCTGTTCGCCCTCGCAATGGAACCATTAGCACTCATGGCCAGAGCGAGGGCGGACATAACGGGGTTCAGAAGACACCAGGGAGAAGACAAAATTGCACTTTTTGCAGACAACGTCCTTTTTTTTCTTGGGGATGTTGAAGGGTCGCTAGACAAAGTAATGCAACTAATGGAGGAATTTGAACAGTTCTCAGGTCTCACGATTAATTGGTCGAAGTCAGCTCTGCTACCACTGGACCCGGTAGCTCCACATATGTTGTCAAGCCTCTCTCAAATAGCCATTAGCCCTAAAATTAAGTATTTGGGGATATGGATCTCAAAAGAGGTTTCTCATTTCCTCACTCTAAACTTAGACCCACTATTATTAAAGTGGAAAAGTAAATGTGACATATGGAAAGGATTGCCACTGTCCGTTGCAGGACGTTGTAACTTAATCAAAATGATTTGGCAGCCACAACTATTATATCTGTTACACAACTCGCCAATATGGATAGGACACAAGTGGTTTAAAAAGATAAACGCTTTATTTAGAGACCTAATTTGGAAGGGAGGGCAACCTAGGATAAGCTTACAAACACTACAACTGCCGGTTAAAGAGGGGGGAATGGCGGTTCCCCATCCAAAACTATATTTTCTGGCAGCACAACTGCAACATCTGGCCGGATGCGGAACCGCAGAAAGAAATGTCATTAATAACTGACTCCTACTGACAAATAATCCACATAATCTATTAGTTGAAGCCCTAGAAGCAGATTACTTCTGCTATAACCATGTAACTATAAAACTAATCAGCAAAACCTGGCACACAATAAAAATAATCATGGGGCACGAGGGCCCGTCTGAATTCTCTCCCCTCTGGAACAACAACAATCTCCAGGAGATGTTAAGCATAGAAACTTCGAGGGACTGGGCAAATAAAGGCATATGCCGACTAACGCATATATTCAAGGGCAACGTTTTGAAGTCATTCCAAGACCTAGTAAGCGAATTCAAAATCTCAAATAAATATTTCTATACATTTCTCCAGGTTCGCCACGCCATACAAGTACAATTTGCCGCTAAAACAGTTGAGTGGACACAGATGCCTGTTCTGCCCTCTGTAGTTGAGGCAACACAAGTCAAGGGCTTAATTTCTGCAACATATGGCAGCTTGGGAGAGAGGGCATTATGCAGAGAAGGGCCGCGGAAGAGTAAAGTGGCCTGGGAGTGCGACCTGGGCATAATTTCCCCAGACCAGTGGGATAGGATCCTCCGGCAAGGAGCCTGGGCGTCCATCGCCCTGGCCCAAAGACTGTCTCACCTATTCTTACTATATAGGGTCTACTACACCCCCCATAAATTGTTTAAAATGGGTTGGAGACCCAATGATGCGTGCCCAAGATGCAAAAATAAAGGAGATCTTTTTCATATGGTCTGGAAGTGCCCCAAATTATACAGCTTTTGGGCGGGTATTATAACACGGATAAATGAGAAATTTAGGTCTGCCCTTGAACCAACCGCTAGGATTTGCCTCTTGGGATGTATGGACGACAATAAGGTACCGCAAGGAACCATAGAACCTATCTTGAGATGCCTATTCCAAGCTCGCAAAATAATTGCTCAAAAATGGCAAGCTCAGGCGCCCCCAACTATAGAGAACTGGTTAACAGTTATGAAACAAACAATTTCAAATGAAAAGGTACATTACACCACCCAAGGGAAGTATGATAAGTTTGCAAAAATATGGAGACTATGGCAGAGAACAGATGGTGATATAGAGTAAGCATCTTGTTACGCCGGAACTCGGGCACGTGGGGGCATGAACTGGCCCCTACAGGTCTGCACTTAGCTATGACAAATTTTAAACACCAGGCAAGGTGGCAGCCATATATAATCCAAACTAACCACTACCAAGCTTGTATGCTCACAAGGGTGGAAAAGGGGAGGGTGGGGGGCAAGGGAATGGGAGGTGGGACTTGGGGGGAGACACACAACAAACACAACACTTACTCAACAAGGCACGTGATATTAACCCTAAACGGGTATAGCTCCTAGATATTGTAATATTGATTCTTATAATTTGTTAACAAATCGCCTGTATTTTTTATTGACGGTTATATGTATGTGTAAAGCATGGATAAAAAAAATAAATAAAAAATCTATTTATCTAAAAAAAAAAACTTTAAGCTGACATGTAAATTACAATATTATGATATAGTGGTCACTCTGATCACTCTAATCTCATAAGTGGGGACTAGAGCTGTAAGGCAAATATTAAATATTTCCTGAGAAAACCAAGATAAATTTGATGTCAAGTGAATGAGTCACAGTAGTTAATCCTTCTATCTGAGGTTTAAAACAGGGAAATGGCAAGAAATTAACTATGTAACTAACCCTTTAAATAACCCATAGGGCCCTGAGAATAACTTTAAAAATGTACATGTCATGCGGTCATGGATGGGAGTCTGTCCCTACTAGGGGGTAAAACAAAAAATTGCTTGCACACTGGAACTCCAACTTATCTTGATGTCATCTCCAGGGAAAGCCCTGCTGGGTGGCTGCAAAAGAGGTGCGGGCTTCAGGAACAGCCCAGGATTTGGTGACCCCTGGCAAATCTTCATTTGACCCCCAAGGGGGTCCCGACCCCCAGGTTGAGAACCACTGCACTAGAGGGATCTGTGACTATCACTTCATTAAATCCTTCCTGCTTTTAAGAAAAAGTGCTTGAATACTTTGGAAAATGTCTGTCCCAATGTATGTACTGTATATCATTACAGCCTATATATATATATATATATATATATACAAAAAAGGTTTTTAACCACTTGCTTACTGGGCACATATACCCCCTTCCTGCCCAGGCGAAATTTCAGCTTTCAGCACTGCGTCGCTTTAAATTAAAATTACGCGGTCGTGCGATGTGGCTCTCAAACAAAATTGACGTCCTTTTTTTCCCCACAAATAGAGATTTCTTTTGGTGGTATTTGATCACCTCTGCGTTTTTTTTTTTTTCGCTATAAACAAAAAAGTGCGACAATTTTGAAAAAAAAAACAGAATATTTTTTACTTTTTGCTATAATAAAAATCCAATTTTTAAAAAAAAATATATTTTTTTTTCTCAGTTTAGGCCGATATGTATTCTACATATCTTTGGTAAAAAAAACAATCGCAATAAGCGTATAGTAATTGGTTTGCGCAAAGGTTATAGTGGCTAGGAAATAAGGGATAGAATTCTGACAATTTTTTTTTCTTACTAGTAATACGGCGATCTGCGAATTTTGTCAGGGCTGCGATATTGCGACGGACACATCGGACACTTTTGACACATTTTTGGGACCATTCACATTTATACAGCGATTAGTGCTATAAAAACGCACTAATTACTGTATAAATGTGACTGGCAGTGAAGGGGTTAACACTAGGGGGTGAGGAAGGGGTTAAATGTGAGTCCTGGGTGTGTTCTAACTGTGTGGGGGGAGGGGGTGACTGGGGGAGGTGACTGATGCTGTCTCCCTATGTACAAGAGAAACAGCATCTGTCACCTCTCTCTGACAGGACGTGGAGCTCTGTGTTTACACACAGAGCTCCACGTCCCTGCTCTAAAACTGCCGATCAGCGGGTATAAAATCGAAAAAGAAAAAATACTGCGCTATCTAAAAATACAAAAAGCCGCTAACACAGCAAGAGACATCAAAAAATTGCTAATAGAAAATGTGTGGAAAAGTGTAGCGCTAATAATGACACAAATAATGATAATACAATAAAGATTAAATCATGCAACACCACATGTGAATGAATGGTATTCAAAAGTCCATAAATGTTTTCAATGAATCGGTGAGTCGGTTTCTTTGAGTAAAACAGATACACAAAATCCAGTGCATAAAGAAGTGAAAAATCCACCACCGCTTATGACAAGGGGCTTACCGGACCGATCTGACTGGGGTCAGATGATGTTCTTTTTGTAACGAAACATGTCGGGATGGACTACTGTTGTTCCTGCTACCCTTTTTCTATAAGCTCTATTGACCATTGCAAAATGTGAGTTTTTCTCTTTATAATAAATATCGATTTTTATTACGGAATTACGCTATGTACGCCTTGCCTTCTCTTTTTCATGCTTATCGGTTGGAGTACTGATATGCCCTCTGAGTGATCTGTTGAGAGTTGCTGCTTGCTGGGAAGTATTTTTGAATCATCTGTCTGAGGTTTGCCTTCATTGATAAAAAATCGCATGACGTGTATGGTGTACCCGCTTCAGTATATCAACTTAACAACGATTGGCCTAGGGGATATATTGCCTGTCCTAGGTCCAATCGTCCGGTAGCCCCTTGTCGATAAGGCGGTGGTGGATTTTTCACTTCTTGATAGCACTATATTTTGTGTATCTTTGTTTACCTCAAAAGAAAACCGCTTCAACCATTCATTACCAAACATTTAATGGACTTTTGAATACATTCATTCACATGTGGTGTTTGCATGATTAATCTTTATTGTATTATCATTATTTGTGTCATTATTAGCGCTACACTTTTCCACACATTGCCAATCAGCGGGTACCTGGCGGACATCGCGACCGCCAGGCACGCGCATCGGCATCTCGGGGACGCGCCGTGTGCGCGCGCGCGCCGCCATCGGCGTGTGCGCGCCCCCCAGTGGCCGGAAAACACCATGACGTCAATTGACGGCAGCTTGGATATTCAGATCCCCTAAGCTGCCGTCAATTGAGCATACACGGGGACTGAAGTGGTTAAAACATTAACTCACATTAAAAGAAGCATATAGCATGTATATGTATTCTTAAAGCAAGCACATACCGGAAAAAGAAAAACACTTCACTCTAAGAGAAACAATTTCTGAACTCTAAGGGCTGCTCTCCAGCACATAAAATGGGATGAAGTACCATTAATAAAATACACAAAACATAAACAGAACATTTAAATTACGTTTGTTTTATTTTTATATATTTTAATTAACTTATTCCCATGGCAATAAGTATATAAAGCTGAAAAATAAACCTATGTGACTTCTATTACTATTTCAGGTATTTACTAAAACATATAAAAGCTATAGTTATATAATGGATATGGGCTGAACATGAGTGCACACTCTCAGGTTTAATTTGAGGATATGTACATCCAAATCAGTGGAAGCAATTACAGCTCTTAAGAATATCCATCTCCCTTTTTTTCAAGGGACCAAATGTAATTGGACAATTGAATCAAAAAAAGTTTCATGTCCAGGTGTGAGCTACTCCTTGTTTTTTAACTTCATCCAAATGCAAATATTTGCATTTGGAATCTATTTCTCTGAGCCCACATCATGCGTTCAAATGAGCTGCCCATACAAATAAAACAGGCCATTGTAAGGCTTCAAAAACAAAAAAACCCACTATTAGTAATGACCAAATCAACAGTTTGGTACATTCTGAGGAAAGAAGAACACACTGGTGAGCTCAGCAACATAAAAAGGCCCGGAGACATCCACAGAAGACAACAGTGGTGGATGATCGCAGGATCCTCTCTTTAGTAAAGAAAAACCCATTCAAAACATCCAGACAAGTGAAGGACACTCTCCAGGAGGTGGGCGTATCATTGTTAACTGCTTGCCGACCAGCTGCCGCCGTTATACGGCGGCAGGTCGGCTCTGCTGGGCGAGAGCACGTAGCTATACGTCACCTCGCCCAGCAGCGGCTCTCAGTGTGTGCCCCCCGCTCGCCCCCGACTCCCATGCATGTGCCTTACACAGCTCCCGGTCCTGTCAGGGGGGAAATGCCTAACCGTCTGTTCATACAATGTATGAACAGCGATCAGTCATTTCCCCTAGTGAGTCCACCACCCCTACAGTTAGAACACACCCAGTGAACATACTTAACCGCCCCTAGTGTTAACCCCTTCCCTGCCAGTAGCATTTTTATAGTAATCCAATGCATATTTATAGCACTGATCGCTATAAAAATGCCAATGGTCCCAAAAATGTGTCAAAAGTGTCCGAAGTGTCCGCCATAATGTTGCAGTACCGGAAAAAAATGGCCGATCCCCTATTTTGTAAACGATATAACTTTTGCGCAAACCAATCAATAAACGCTTATTGCGATTTATTTATGAAAAATATGTAGAAGAATACATATCGGCCTAAACTGAGGAAATCTCTTGTATATATAATCTGCTGTATATATATATATATATATATAATAATATATAATATATAATATTATATATATATATATATATATAAATTGAGATAGAACACAAATTGGTGATATGAGATTATGCAAAAGATACTAACACTGAGGTTACATATCATATGCATGTATCACTAATTTGTTGAATACCATAAAGCAAATCAACACAAGTGCTCAATCTTCATAGATATTTTGTAACAATAAGACACAGTCCTTGTGAGTACTTTAAACCAGAGAACTTTAAAATTCAGCCAGGAGGAGGTGTGACATCAGAGACACAGAAACCTGCTGTATATAGCTAAAGAAGGTTAGTTAAACATAAACTGACAGTGAGGTTGTGATTCATTTACATCCACTAGGGTTGTCCCGATACTGATACTAGTATACGAGTATTTGCGGGGGTACTTGTACTCCCGCAAATACCCCCGATACCAAAATAGAATACTCCCCCCGCATATTGCAGCCATGTCCTGTCCCTCATACTTGTAGATATGATGCTGCCGCTGCCGCATACCGCCGTTAATCCCCTTGCATTATAGCGTAGCGCGCATTACAAGCTTTTGTTTTGTAATGCCCACGCCGCCATGTATTGACACTCACACATGAATCCGCATATAGACACTCCCCCTTGCTCGGGATTGGATGGATTCCTCCAATACTAAGAAGGGGAGTGTCTATACATGGCGGCGCCGGCATTACAAGTATTCAGAACGAAAGCTTGTAATGCGTGCTACGCTATAATGCAGGGGGATTAACGGCAGCAGCGGCGGCGGCATCATATCTACAGGTATGAGGGACAGGACATGGCTGCAATATGGGGGACATACATGGCTGCATATGTGGGGGACATACATGGCTGCAATATGGGGGACATGACATGGCTGCAATATTGGGGACATGCATGGCTGCAATATGGGGGACATACATGGCTGCAATATGGGGGACATGACATGGCTGCATATGTGGGGGACATACATGGCTGCAAAAAAGTATCGGTATTCGGTATCGGCGACTACTTGAAAAAAAGTATCGGTACTTGTACTCAGTCCTAAAAAAGAGGCATCGGGACAACCCTAACATCCACAATCTGTTGTTTTGTGGAGGAAAAGCTGGAGATCTTCTTTAACCACTTACCCTGCCCATAGTGATATGACGTCCGCAGGAGGGATCTCCCATCCTGGACGGGCGTCATATGACGTCCTGGGTTTCCCAGCCATCTAGGGAGTGTGCACCCTCCGCAACACTCTGGGGCTAGTGAGCGTGTCCGGAGGCCGCGATTTC
Source organism: Rana kukunoris (assembly GCA_029574335.1). Taxonomy (NCBI): domain Eukaryota; kingdom Metazoa; phylum Chordata; class Amphibia; order Anura; family Ranidae; genus Rana; species Rana kukunoris. The sequence continues at coordinate 156,569,437 of CM056053.1, forward strand.
CGCCGGACACCCGCGATTGCCTGATAACAGAGCAGGACGGTAACACACAGATCCACGTCCTGTCAAGGTTAGAGGAGACCGATGGTGTGTTCCCATTACAGAGGAACACCCATCGCTCTCCTCCCCTTGTGAGTCCCCTCCCCCTACAGTTAGAATCACTCCCTAGGTAACATGATTAACCCATTGATTTATCCCTAATGTTAACCCCTTCCCTGCCAGTGACATTTACACAGTAATCAGTGCATTTTTATAGCACTGATCGATGTATAAAGGTGAATGGTCCCAAACATGTGTCAAAACTGTCCGATATGTCCGTCCCACAATGTCACAGTCATGATAAAAATTGAAGATCGCCACCATTACTAGTAAAAAAAAATGCCGTAAATCTATCCCCTATTTTGTAGACCCTATAACTGTGCGCAAAACAAACAATATATGCTTATTGAGAATTTTTTACCAAAAATATGTAGAACATATCAGCCTAAACTGAGAAAAAAATGTTTTTTTGGGGGGGATATTTATTATTGCAAATTGTAAAAAATATTGTGTTTTTTTAAACTTGTCACTCTGCTTTTGTTTATAGCACAAACAAATAAGAACTGCAGAGGTTATCAAATTCCACCAAAATAAATCTCTATTTGTAGTGAAAACAATCATAGAAATTTAATTTGGGTACAGTTGTTGCATGACCATGCAATTGTCATTCAAAGTGTGACAGTGCTGAAAACTAAAAATTGGCCTGGGCAGGAAGGGGATGAAAATGCCCTGCATTGAAGTGATTAAATTACCCATACCAGCAGTAAGTGCTGATAATGGTAGTTTTTAATGAATTATAGGAATATTATATAAATATGGAATTTGACGATGGAGCTTGAACAAAAGCCAAGGTGCTATCTAAGATGGTTTAAGGGCATCTAACAAAAAAGGGTAGAGTAATGGCTCAATAAATGGTGGCTTTCAGCAATATAAGCAGGTCTGGTTTGTACTACGATTGCCTTGATTTTTTGCCTGTTTGATGATAAGGTCCAGATTTTTAAGAGCTAATTTTTCATCCCTAACAAATTACTGGGTAAAAAACGAAAACAAAATATTATGGGGAATACATATAAAAGCTTCTTTGTCACTCCTAGTAGTAAAAACATGCACAACTATTTCATAAAGTGATGTGATTAAAATACACTTATTATGAACAGGGTTAAAAATCTATTGATGTTTAAAATAGGAATGTATTACATTTAACTGTAAACCGTTCATGATATATAGAAAAAAAGCATTAAATAAGAACTATGGGAGAACATTTTACATCAAGCAGTTTATCACCAGCATCTTATCCTATGTGGTGTAATATTTAACCTGTTCCTGTGGCTTTAATAATGTAACCTGTACAATATGTGTCCTCAGGACCAAGTTTGTAAGGCATAAAAGAAAACTATATATAATAGTAAAGTGGATCATAGTGTCCCACATCATTTTTGAATCACCACAGTGGTGATCATAATTTTCTTTCATTTTTTATGATTGAAGCTATAGATGTTAGCTTTCCAGAAGGTGAACGCTTTAATCTTTATGTGTAAGGAAACCTTTTGGGATATTCAATATGAACAGTTTAGCTCCACACGGCTTTAATGAGAATATAGAAACTCATACTCTTTTATAATATCATATTCTTACTTTTCCCCATTTCTAAAAAATCTGTATAATTTGTTGATACTTTAGCAACATGGTTACCATCTAGTGGACATGCCTATATATTTTTTCTCTATGGGATTTGTTTTCTGTAATGTCCTTATGTTCCTCCTGGGATGGGAAAAAACAAAAAAAAAAACAAAACAAAACAAAACTAAAAATGAATAAATAAAATAGAAACCCACAAATGATGCACTACCGAAGTGGAGATGGCGGTCTCTCTCTACTTGTGAAAACACGAGTGACTCTCTGGAAATGGTAAAGTCTGATGTGGAAATAAGAAAAAATAAAATAAAAATGTTCCTCCTCTTTATACTGTATATAAAAAAAGTTTTCTTATAAAGTCTAATTATAGATTGTGTTATATACACTACTCAAAAAAATTAAAGGAACACTTTGAAAACATATCAGATCTCAACGGGAAAAAAGCTCATGCTGGATATTTCTACTGATATGGACTGGGTAATGTGTTAGGAATGAAAGGATGGCACATTATTTGATGGAAATGAAAATTATCCACCTACAGAGGGGCGAATTCAAAGAAACCCCAAAAATCAAAGTGAAAAAAGTATGCAGTCCATTTTCCTGAAATAAGCAGGAATTTCCCGACATGCACGCACGCTCACCGCACGTCGGCACATGCGCGCCTGTCACTAACGCTGGGGCCATGGACGTCCACCGGTACAGGCAAAGGGGGTCAAGTGCCCCTCCCTGGAATCGGCAAGGTGTCTGCACACAGACAATGATGTTCCTGAGCAGTCCTTGCAGGCACGGCAGGGGGAGGGAAGGGGGCACCAGATTGCGAGCTGCACTATGCTCAGAACACTCAGCCCGCACACTGAACTCTTATACAGCCCGCCTCCTCCTCTGTAGCTGCAGCCTTACCAGACAGGAGAAGGACGATCCTCCCAGGTTTGGCTGCTGTCCAAGTCAGAGTGATCAGTCAGAGCAGCAGTGACTGTGAGGGTGGGCGGAGCAGGAAGATAATGTTCACTCAGCAGCCACCGTGCAGCCCAGCAGTCACCATAGCTCAACCCAGGCCAGCTAAGAAGTTCCTGTATCAAGCCATTGAATCTGCCAGGTGAAATGCCAACTTATATTTGTAGAACAAGTTGGGTTAATGTCAGCTTGTTTCTGTGCCATGGTCTGTCTGTAATCAGTGTTTGCAGATTACTGTTTAATTATCAGTATCCAGCAACTCTGATAAAACCCCAGACCAGGACAATTCTACTACTTACCAGGCTCATTACAAATTTGTAATGGACATTTTTAAGGCAACATGTTTTGATTGCAAAGGAGGTGAGCATCTGCAAAAATGTATTTCTGACCAAGCATGTGATCAGTTGCATAATATGTAAGGTCAGTTACAAATGTCTAAAAATCTCTCTCTCGCTCAGTATAAATCATTTTGGGCATCCTGTATGTAGCTGTTATTTTTTTTACAAGAAATCTGTATTTTAGGCTAACTGAAGACACCCAAAATTTAGCGCAGTTTGGCATCTTCACCCTGGTCTCCAGATGACCTTGTCCCGACACTGGCAGCACTGCAAGTTCAATGTCACTGGGCACAATAGGAGATATTATCATTTGTACGGCCACAATAGGAGTTATATGAACAGAATATCATCTTTATGCCATTGAGCTCATTTAACTGCTATTGGGCCTATATAGATGCTGTTACACCCATATAGAGGCACACCAGCTTCTATATGGGCACAACAGCAGCTATATGGGCATATCAGCATTAAGATTATATTGTGTCCATATAGATTTTAACCACTTCCCGCCTGGCCAATAGCAGATTTACGTCCGGGAAGTGGTTATGAAATCGTGACTAGACGTTCTCAAACGTCCTGCACGATTTCATGCCGCGCGCGCCCGTGGGGGCGCGCAGCGCAGCGATCGCTGATGCGGGGTGTCAGTCTGACACCCTGCATCACCGATCTCGGTAACGAGTCTCTGGCGGAGGCTCGCTACCACGTGATCAGCCGTGTCCAATCACGGATGATCACGATGTAAACAGAAAGAGCCGCCGACGGCTCTTCCTCACTCGCGTCTGACAGACGCGAGTACAGGAGAGCCGATCGGCGGCTCTCCTGACAGGGGGGGTTCACGCTGATTGTTTATCAGCGCAGACCCCCCTCGTATGCCCACACTAGACCACCAGGGATGCCCACACTGGCAGGGCAGAACAAAAAAAAAACGTAAAAAAAAAAAAAAAACAGGATTTAAAAAAATAAAATACAGGTAAAAAAAGAAAGATGCCAGTCAGTGCCCACACATGGGCACTGACTGGCAACATATACATCAGTGCCACCCCTCAAAGTCCATCAGTGCCACCCCACAGTGTCCTTCAGTGCCACCCCTCCGTGCCAATCCATGCCCAGTGCCCACCTATCAGTGCCCATCTGTGCCACCCATAAGTACCCATCAGTGCCACCCATAAGTGCCACCCATGAGTGCCATTCTGTGCCGCCTATGAGTTCCCAGTGCTGCCTATGAGTGCCCATCAGTGCCGCCTATGAGTGCCCATCAGTGCCACCTATGAGTGCCCATCAGTACCGCATACCAGCGCCGCCTATCAGTGCCCATCAGTGCCCATCAGTACTACCTCATCAGTGCCCATCAGTGCCGCCATATAAGTGCCCGTAATTGAAAGAGAAAACATACTTCTTTACAAAAAAGTTAACAGAAAAATGTATTAGTTGTTGCGCAAAAAATAAAAACCGCAGAGGTGATCAAATACCACCAAAAGAAAGCTCTATTTGTGGGGAAAAAAGGACGCCAATTTTGTTTGGGTACAGTGTAGCATGACCGCGCAATTGTCATTCAAAGTGCGACAGTGCTAAAAACTGAAAATTGGCTTGGGCGGGAAGGTGCGTAAGTGCCTGGTATGGAAGTGGTTAAAATCTCCACTGGCTTGAGCCAATGCTGCACCATGCAGGTGTAGTTTTTTTTGCAATCGATTGATTGCCTATTTGTATTGTAATAGCGGTACTGGCCCAATTCCAGAGAATAAACCCATGTCTGCCGGTTGACCCAAATCAATGAGAGCATGCAAACCAGAGAGAGATTTCACATCCTCACCTTTCAGCTTACAACAAGCAAGAGAGGGAATTTTATTGCCAGCACAGCTTTATAAACATCATGACATCACAAATACATGCACATAATTGATTGGTCAGTCCATATAAGGGTCTTTTCCTGTTCCATGTTCTTCTTGCCCTTGTGGCTTTCATTCAGACTCATTCGCTATCTTGCTCCCTTGATGGAGGGGGCCATGGGAGCAGCTGTTTAGGAGCAAGGGGCAAGGAGTGGAAGTCCATATTTGGAAACAGCTTCTTCATAGTACAAACAGTCCCGGGACATTAATTCCTTTGGTAGGAGGAAGGCAGGAAAGAGGGGAAGAAGATTTGAACACATTTGAAACATAATGGAGAAGAAATGGCATCTTCAGTCCTTTGTCCTTCATATTTCCAATGCTGAGTTCATAATTTTTAAAACTTAATATCATATCTGACAAATCTTATCAAGGAAAATAAACACTTATTGCGATACATATTTTTCACACATGCATATATATACTGTATATATATATATATATATATATATATATATATATATATATATATATATATATATATATATATAAAACAATATAAAAATATATAAAAAAAAACAATTAAAGAATATAAGAGAGAAACATTTCAGTGGTAATTAGGCTTAACATTAAAATAGGAGTTTTACCCTAATCTATCACAGCCCCCCCCCCCTCTTAACCTCCCTGGCGGTATGATTCTGTCTGGAATTACGTACCAAAAGCGGTACAATTATTTTGCATGGAAATTCTGCGTTTTATACATCCCGGGTATGATAAAGTTTGAAACACAAAATCATAAAATTATAATATAATAAATAACTATAAATAATTATAACAAATAATAATGTAATTATAATAAAAATTATTCACTAATGTAATCAAATCAAAATCACTGAAATTTGCTCAGTTGCAGAATTGTCGCTGTCATTACTTTTATTTTTTTATGACGAATTTTCCCACAAATCGCTAACGCTCAATTCTGCAAGTGATTATAATTTATTATCGCTGTTTTCTAGCTGCTCTAAAATCACTTTTGACATAAAGGGACACTTTTGGTTGCTATGGACAATCTACAGTTTGCAGGGAGAAAAAAAATGTTTTTATTATGTAAAAGAACATGCAGGGCACTGGGCAGACCACTAGGGACAGGGGGGTGTGTATTTTTTACATACAGTACTGTAATCTATAAGATTACAGTATTCTGTATGTAATGTGTTTGTTTACATTTTTGAATTTGCCGCCGGTCTCCGCCCCCGTGCGCCGTTACGTCGCAGGAAACGGAGATCGGCGGCGCGCGAGCACTGTGTGAGTCGAATGGAGGACGCCACTCGCTCACACAGCGGGGATGCATCGCTGGATCCAGGGACAAGGTAAGTACAGTACCCCGCCTGGATCCAAGGTAAGCCAGCGCGCGCTGCAGGCTCTGCATATTGACCCCGAGCGCGACTCGTGGATATCGCTATTTACCTAAAAAATCCAACCTGAGTCGCGCTCGGGTTTACCGGCAGGGGGGTTAAAATGACTATTTTATCAGTACTGTCCCTACATTCTCTTTGCTCTTTCTCTCACTTGAGAATGTTGTAAGTGGGTTTAACTGGTAAGGACTGTAACTGAGGATATGGTCCCTCCTCTACTTCCTTCATTGAATCTTCTATATCACCTAAATTCAAAAAGGTAGGAGCTACCTCTTCAGCTGCTTTCCCTAACAGCTTCTTTATACAAGGCAGAATATAGTAAAACGTCATCACAACCAATATAACCAAAAACAAAATTGCTATACCTTTTTGAGTACAAATGCGTTGCCACCCTTTCATCCACCCAAAATACTGGTCCCAGGGATCTGTCAGCCCTGAATTTCTTTTTAACTCCTTGGAGAGTTCCTCTTATTTCTTAATGTCCAAGGTTAACTTACCATTCGGACCTGTATTGTCCGGAATGTACGTACAACATGTAGTTGTTCCAGGTAACATTTTACATACACCCCACTTTTCAGCTAAAATCATGTCTAGGGCCATGCGATTTTTGAAAGTCATCTGTGAAGTGGCCTCTAGTTGTTCAGCTATTCCCTGGAGTGCATCCCTGGTATAGTTAACAAACCTCTGTTGACCATAGCAAACATAATTAATCCAATCTACATTCCCATTACTAAATTACATTTCATAAAAGCATCAGTTTCACCTAATTACTGTATTTTTTTTCAACTTACTATATGTCCAATCATAAACATTTAAATTTTGCAGAAGAACATTAATTTTATGTTGGGCTCTTTCCTAACTATTTTATTTCCTAAAGGAACTTATTCATTAAATTACACTAGTTTTCAGAACCAATCATACAGTATGAATACTCTTGTCACATGACTGTTTAAATATGGCTCTATCATACTGCATCATCTGTTCATTGTATCTTTAATTTTCACTATTTTAACTGAATGATTGTGTACAAATTATCTCTTATTAACCACTTCCATACCAGGCACTTACGCACCTTCCCGCCCAAGCCAATTTTCAGCTTTCAGCACTGTCGCAATTTGAATGACAATTGCGCGGTCATGCTACACTGCACCCAAACAAAATTGGCGTCCTTTTTTAAAAATAAAAACTAAAAATAGAGCAAAGATTTTGAAAAAAAAATAAAGTTTTTATTTTTTTCTGTTAATTTTTTTGTAAATGAGTATGTTTTCTCTTTCAATTACGGGCACTGATATGGTGGCACTGATGGGCACCAATGAGGTGGCACTGATGGGCACCGATGAGGTAGTTCTGATAGTTCTGATGGGCATCGATTAGGTAGCACTGATGGGCACTGATAGGCGGCGCTGGTATGGGGCACTGATGGGCACTCATGGGCGGCACTGATGGGCACTCATGGGCGGCACTGATGGGCACTCATGGGCGGCACTGATGGGCACTCATGGGCGGCACTGATGGGCACTCATAGGCAGCACTGGGCACTCATAGGCGGCACAGATGGGCACTCATAGGCGGCACAGGTGGGCACTCATAGGTGGCACAGGTGGGCACTGATAGGTGGCACAGGTGGGCACTGATAGGTGGCACAGGTGGACACTAATAGGTGGCACAGGTGGGCACTGATAGGTGGGCACTGGGCATGGATTGGCACTGTGGGGTGGCACTTACAGACACTGGGGTGGCACTGATGATCACTGAGGGGTGGCACTGATGGATCAATGTTGCCAATCAGTGCCCATGTGTGGGCACTGATTGGCATCATTTTTTTTTTACTGCCCCTTTTTTTTTCTTGCTGATTTTTTTTTTGTCCTTTTTTTTTTTTTGTCCTTTTTTTTTTGTCTGACACCCCGCATCACTGATCGCCGCGCTGCGCGCCCGCAATGGCGCGCGCGGCATGAAATCGTGCTAGACGTTTGAGAACGTCTAGTCACGATTTCATAACCACTTCCCGGCCGTAAATCGGCTATTGGCCGGGCGGGAAGTGGTTAAAGAAAGATTTGCCCTATAATAAACCTTTATAGTCCACTAACATAAACCCAGACAAATACTTTTTGCCTTCAAACATCTCAATGGACTCTCAAAGTCATCTAAACCCATCACTAGAATGTCACATGCTTGTTTCTGGTTTCTGCAAACACACAGAAAGGTAATTTGCCACAGCGTGTCAGGCTGTGTAACCTGATCTCTAACAGCTAAGATCACATTTCCTTAATGCTTTCTAAAGAAAACATCTGTCCCCCCCCCCCACTGCTTAGAGCAGATTGTAAAAGCTTTATACCATACTCCATACACCATACAATGTGACTACAATCGAATTGTATATTTTTTCTAATTTTTAACCCTTTTAAAAAAAAATGTAAACATATTTGGTTTGTACATCAGCCAAAGATCATGTACATTACATTATAATATGACATTTCTTAACTACAGAAATATCAGATTATAAAGACTTTTAACACTTGTTTGTTTTTGTTTTGTTTTTACTATTTTTATAATTTTTTAGATTGAACATAATTTTCATATTTTAATATTTTTCCTGGGGAACCTTAGGCAAATTAGAACAATCTACTACCCCAATTTAACAACCAAATCCAAGTTTAGAATCTGTTGTAAACATTGCTTGCAACCAGATGTGTTGGATTTTCTGTTAAATAGAAATTACCATGCTGTTTACCATAATCTGAGTTTTAAACAATACTTTACACAATCTTAATCTTAACCCATGTTTGTGCTTTGAATGACATAATAACACATTTTCTGTTGTTTAGGCTAACATATTCATAAACATTTACAGGCAATATTAAACTTAATTTTCTCATTAAAGAACTTCTTTACACTCTGACATTAATTAACTAATTACACTATGGAATATCTCACAGTGATTATTGGACTCAAAACCTGTAGTTACTTCATCTCTTGATTTAAACTTGTCTGGGACCCCCCTTGGGACCCCTCTATATATCTATATATATTCAAAACCTATATCCCAGTTTATCATCTATACTCCAACCCACAAATTCCCAGTGGTCACAATCACACATATATGAAAAATATATATAGTTTCATTCTGATGTGGGTGGCACAGTCCATCATATCTCATCTCCAGAGAATGTTTTTCGAAGGAACTTCTTATCCATCACCCAGGGACTATACAGTGAAGATCGGTACCTTTCAGAAATGCGAGAAAAAACTCATACACGGATATTAGTTAATTATTTTTCAAGAGCAGTCACATAATTTCTCAAAGTATCAGACTGTAATTGCAACTGTGATAGCTTTTAACAACCTAATCTAGAGACTGTCTCAAACAAGATTTCAAAAAGGGGATAATAAATGCCCTTGGGGAATACCATACACTTTCCTACTAACCCAAAAGCGGCATTGGTATGGCATGTGAAAAAGAAAAACGTTTAAATATGATATGTAAAGCGTTCCAATATGGTACCCAGAACCCTTATCCTTCTTACTCACTCTCTACCACCTCAGCTACCCCATGGAGCCATCAACATACAAGGTGAATCAAGGCATTGGGGTCGGGGCATACATGAGTGGATTCTACCTTCATGAGTTCAGAACAATCATGTTCATCCAGGGTAGGAACAGGTAGGTCTGCAGCCCTGCCTCACTCTCTTCCTTCCATGCGTGTCCAATGAAATATAACACGATACCCCCCTTGGACAAGAGGAAGAAGGGCCGGTGGCCACAGAGCACAGAATCCAGTATGGGCAATGGGTAGCGGGCAGGAAAAGACACCATCTGCGTTCACAGGGGACATGGGATTGGGGCAGGACGGGGCAGGTTGGAGCAAGGCCTCCAGCAGAGAAGAGCATCCGGGGGGGGGGGGCACCAGTCCATAGATGGACAGCAGGCATGGTCTGGAAGGGGTAAAAACTGAACAGCCGGTGGGCATCACATTACAACAGCTAAACTGGCAACAGGCCATATATGTATCAGGTCATGAATCACATACCGCTTTTCAGGGTAGGAAGGAAAGTCTGTCACAGCTAAGGTGGCCTGGAACCCAGTGAGAAATATAGACAGGTCCCCACAGATCACACAATCTACCCGATAAAATGATAAAAGCCCCAATTTATATATCTGAATCAAGCTCAGCGGAAGGAAATAAGCTACAAAGGTAAGCATTGTGAGTTACTAAAAATACTTCTTATATATTAATATTACCGTCAGTTGCTATAAACGTGTAACATTCAAAACTCACATACACATTTACGCTTTTTTTTTTCTCACATGTGGTCAATAAGACACAGGAAGGGTTAAGTACGCTGTGAGGGGAGGGGGGCCATCAGACAGAGCAAAACCAGGCTACACAGCGTTCTTTGAAAATAACTTTCACTGATACTCTGGGCTTCATGGCAGGGGAGGGGAAGGGAGGATGAGAAAGAGAGTAGAAAGAGTTAAATATGCTAGGCTGGAGAGGGGGGGAAATGTGAAGGGGGGAGGAAGCCTGCACATAAACTCCACGCAGTCAGCTTTCGGACTGCTCTGCTTCACCCATACAAAAATGCATGTAAAGATGCATGGCACACAGACAAACAGCAAAACAACACACACAAACCGAATCTGGCTTTTCCAGCCCCTCTGTCTGCAGGGCGTTAATTCTCAACCCCTAACTCTGAAAATATATCTTTAAAAAGAAAACCCTCAGCTCTTCTTAGCCAAGTACCCTTAACTCCCTAAGCTAAGTCAACCCCCCCCCAAAAAAACTCAGCTCTCTTAGCCAAGCCAAGCCCAAAAAACCTCAGCTCTCTTAGCCAAGCCAACCCCCAAAAACCTCAGCTCTCTTAGCCGAGCCAACCCCTAAAAAACCCAAAGACCTCAGCTCTCTTAGCCGAGCCAACCCCCAAAAAACCCCAGCTCTTCAGACCAGAAATATTTACATGTGCAGATTGCCAACCTCACTTAACCCAACACCAGTAAATCACCCAGGTTTTAGGAAGGAATCCAATGACACCATGCGCATATACGCAGAACCCCTGAAGAGAAGATACTGTCCACCCGCCACACAAAACAAAGACATCAACCCAGCAGAGGTAGGAATGAACGGGTCCTCTTTAAAAAAATACTTTGCTCAAGAATCACCCGTCTTTGATTGAGAAATCGCAGCACAGACGCACCCCACCGGCATCTCGGAGTGCTGCGTCACCCCAATAAAGCAAAGTCACACACGTTGAGCGCCAATTGTAATAGCGGTACTCTGACCCAAGTCCAGAGAATGAACCCAAATCAGTAAGAGCATGCAAACCAGAGAGAGATTTCACATCCTCACCTTCCAGCTTACCATCAGCAAGAGAGGGAATTGTATTGCCAGCACAGCTTTATAAACATCATGACATCACAAATACATGCACACCATTGATTGGTCAGTCTATATAAGGGTCTTTTCCTGTTCCATGTTCTTCTTGCCCTCATGGATTTCATTCAGACTCATTCGCCATCTTGCTCCCTTGATGGAGGGGGCCATTTGAAGAGCTGTTTAGGAGCAAGGGGCAAGGAGTGGAAGTCCATATTCAGAAACAGCTTCTTCATAATACAAACAGTCCCGGGACATAAATTCCTTTGGTGGGAGGAAAGCAGGGAAGAGGGGGAGAAGATTTGAACACATTTGAAACATAATGGAGAAGAAATGGCATCTGCTCTTGACTTCAGTCCTTTGTCCTTCATATTTCCAATGCTAAGTTCATAATTTTTAAAACTTAATATCATATCTGACAAATCTTATCAAGGAAAATAAACACTTATTGCGATACATATTTTTCACACATGCATATATATACTGTATATATATATATATATATATATATATATATATATATATATATATATATATATATAATGAATATAAAAAAAAACCAATATAAATATATATATAAAAACCCAATTAAAGAATATAAGAAGAGAGAAACATTTCAGTGGTAATTAGGCTTAACATTAAAATAGGAATTTTACCCTAATCCATCACAGCATGTTTATTTATACCTTTACTTGCTGTGGTCGCTCGCTCATATTTTTCATGGTTTTGCATGTGGCTTAGATCGCCACAGCAAATCCATGTACACTCCCTCCCCCAAAAAGTGCCAAATGTGGCAGTGGAATGGGGGGAGGGTGCAAATAGGTGGGGCTTCCCCTTTTGGGTGGAGCTCTGCTTTAAAACTGCCACAAGCCACCAATAGGGAGGCTAGATTAAAAGTAGAATTCCAGATTGCGCTAGCCTTAAAAACTTCCCCCGCCCCCTTACCCCTAACACCTATGCGGACTAACCTATTTTCAGACTGTTCCAATCTGGCCATGTTATCTCACCTGTGTGATCCAGCAGCGTATGCAGGGGAGAGGAGTGAGCACCAATAACAACTGTGACATGGGAATCTATGGGTGACATCTGCTCATCAGGTTTTATCAGCCATCACCAAGCGTTTTCTCTTCTGCAGTCTTTGTTGACTGACAAAGGTAAGATCACACGACCAGACCTTAAAATGTTGCCCTCCTCTGAAAAAGGTTCTGCGGACGCTCATGTCTGGGGCTATTTAAACTGAATGCATCAAGCACTCTTTGCTGTTTGGTCTGCAGCTTTGTGTGTTCTGACCTGTTACCTGTGCTGACCTTTGATCTTGATCCGGCTTGTTCCCACTAACACTGTCTGCTTGATACCCTGACCCCAGCTGGTTTTGGACTTTTCTTCTGCCTGCTGCTTTGCTTATCTGCCAGAACATAACTGACTTTGTTTGCCTGACCCTGCACCTGTTCATCCAGCCTGCCTTGGCTCTGAAAATCACATCTGGTTTCTGGGCCTGCCATGGCTCTGGTTTGCCAGAATAGAATGAGCCTGCCTGCTGCACAGCGTTCTTACATCTTAGAAGTGGATGCATCAGAAAGCGCAGTTGTAGCAGTCTTGTAGCAGCGGCAGGGCACCAAAGATGCGATACATACGGACACATTCTTTTCCCGAAAGCTTACCCAACCAGAAAGAAATTATGACATGGGAGATTGGGAAATTCTGGCGATCAAAGCAGCCTTAGAGGAATGGAGGTAATTGCTTTAAGGATCTAGTCATCCAATACAAATCTTCTTAGGCTGGCCATACATGATACAATTTTCTGTGCAATTTTCTTTTAGATTTACCAAAAATTAGATGTATAATTTATGCTCCTAGAACGCCTGGAGGTGCTACTTGGATGCTGTGCCTCTGTATTTGGCCAGTAAAAGTCCCACACATGTGGTATCGCCATACTCAGGAGAAGTAGCAGAATGTATTTTGGAGTGTCATTTTTGTTATGTATATGCTGTGTGTTGGAAATATTTTATATGGATAACTTTGTGAAAAAAAATGCGTTTTAAGATTTTTTCATTTTGTTATTTTATGGGCAAATCCATTGTCCTGGTGCTCCAGGGCCTTCAAAATGTAATAGGTGACTGAGAAATTAGATGAGGTAATAGGTGGCTAGTAGAACACCTGAAGGTGCAACGTCAATGTTGGACCTATGTATGTTTTCATTTTCTTTCCACGTTTTCCGAAAACTTGTGGAAAAAATGTTACAGTTCAAAAGACTCATAATACCTCATAGAATATACTTTGGGGTGTTTTCTATCCAAAATTGGGTCATTTTGTGGGTGTTTCCATTGTCCTGGTGCTCCAGGGCTATCAAAAGTATGATGTGTCATCATGAAATTATATGTGTAATTTATGCGCCTAGAACGCCTGATGGTGCTCCCTACATGTATGTGGCCAGTCTGTGTAAAAGTCACACACATGTGGTATCACCATACTCAGAAGGAGTAACAGAATGTATTTTGGGGTGTAGTTGCAAGTATGCATATGCTGTGCGTGAGAAATAACCTGTTAATGTGACAATTTTTCCAAAAAGGGGTCATTTGGGGGGTATTTGTACTTTCCTGGCTTGTTAGTGTCTCGGGAAATGAGGTAGACCGTCAGTACATCAATTGTGATTAGGTGTGATACATTTTCAGTGATTGGCACCATAGTTTGTAGATTTTATAACTTACACAGACTAAATAATATCCACTAATGTGGGTTATTTTTACCAAAGATTAGTAGCACTATAAATTTTGGCCTAGATTTATTAAGAAAAAAATTAATATTTGCAAAATTTAACAATAGAAAGAAAATAAATGTGTTTAAAAAAAGAAAAACAAAAGATTGCTCCTTTTTTTTTTTTTTTGGCTTATATCGCAAAAAAAAAACACCCAGAGAAAGCTCTATTTGTGAGATTTTTTTGGTTTGTGTATCATGACTGAGTAATTGTCATTCAAAGTGTGAGAGCACTGAAAGCTGAAAATTGGTCTGGGCAGGAAGGTATATAAGTGCCCTTTATTGAAGTGGTTAACATTGCAGAATGAACACATCTTGCTTTAGTAAGAATATCATTATTCATGCATTAAGTGGTATTGCTGAGACCAGTAAAATGCTCAGATGGAATAAATGGAATTATGCTGTAGAATGATAAAACCATAGCAGCCCACGTAGTTGCTATGAGGCCATGCATAGGAAGGAGGGATTATATTAGGGAGGCTGTTAGGAAAACTAACTGTGAAGTTTCCAATATACATGAACTGGTGTCACACTTCCTCATTTCTTGCACAGAGAAGATCTATTACTAGCAATTGCTTTGCTGCCTTAGCAGTGTAAATTATAATGCCCACTGAACATTTGCTACAGACTGAAATTAACCATGTATGCCTAATGTAGTAAAACATCTCAGTTTCTTTTCAGCTAAGACCTTATAGAACAGCTGAGATTTGTACTCCCACAATTTTTTATTTTAAGATTTATATTAAGGTTATAGAGTATTTGTGTACAAGAGCATTACTAAGTCCATCATAATGTAAACTATCTTTGCTATTATTATTAATTATCATTATGGATGAGCTAATGGTTCAGTGCAAAGTGAGGTCCAGACTGAAATTTTGCCTGTTTGGCAGGAGCTGATCATCATATAAGGAAGCAGTATTTCTGCTGATCCTATATATGAAAGCTTCCCACTATCAGTGGTTGCAAAGGCAGGGGCGGGGATTGGAAACCAACATGCCCCTAGCTACCATTGATATCACTGGCACCATTGATTTACATGGCTGGTATTCCCTGGAAAAATGGGTAGGTATATTGGTGATGTCACTGCTCAAATATGGCCACTGGCTTTATTTGGGCAAAGATATTGACCAAATATGGCCATGGCCAACACTATCTTTGCTCTTTCCCTTATATACCTGCTTCAGCTCCAGCGACGTACCCATACATCTTTAGAGTTTGAGTAGTTATACCCGGATGATACCTGCATCTGCAGTACTGTTTTAAAAGAGCCAGCGGTTGGCTCTCTTGTAAAATAAATCCTAGAGACTAACTAACCACTGGATTGCTTTTACAAGCATCGGGAGTGGACGATCTTCCTTCTGACACTTTCCAGGACTCTAGGGGTCTTTTGGAACCCAGATCTCTCCACAAAGAGAACTTGTCATATGCCTACTAACAGGGTATATTTTCATTCCTTGTGACAGCAATCACAGTTAAAAAAAATATATATTTAAGCAACAGTGTAAAAATATAAATAAATAATAATAAAAAAAGAAAATGCTCACATCAATCCTGTACACACACAAACAGCAATCGTCCCACACATGCAAGGTATCTACAAATGCCACTATGCCACTATGAGGGGCCAGAAGCATCTCTGTCCATAGGCAAAGGTGGACGTTGTCTGTCCGCAGGTAGGGCATCATTTCCTCTATTTAGTGATGTTGCCCGTGACATCCAGCCACAGCATACGGAGGAAGTGGTGGACTGGCATACTAAATCATCCTCATCCTCCTAATCCTCTATGGTTTAAGCTGACAGTAATGTGCAGTCTGCTGCATCTGCCAGAGCAGCTTATTCCGCTTTTTTTGTCCACAACTACTCCTGTCAGAGTCCCAGCATCATGCATGGAGGAGTCAGCTGAATTATTTGAACACAGCATTAGCCACTTGCTTCTTGAGGATGCACAAACATTACTTAATTGTGATGTTGGTTCTGAGGTAGAGGAAGGGAGTAACATCAGTCTACAGAGAGGGGAGAACACTGAGTTTTTTTTTTGTTTTGTTTTTAGTCGTGATTGATGATGGATTTACATCAGGGATGCTGTTTTTTTTATTTTTTAACAAAGGAATTGTCAAAAACTGTGTGTTCTTTTCTACTTTTTGACACTTTTTTTGGTGAAGCGGTACTATGTACCCAATACTTATTCACATGGGGGAGATCTGGGGCCCCTCTTGTTAAAGGAGGCTTCCATCATTCTGATAAGCCCCCTACCCACAGACCCCACAAGCCACAGTTGTGGGGATAAGACCCTCATCCCCATCAACATGCTTTGGGGTGTCAAACATACACCAAAGCTCCCACCCACCTATGTCGAGGGCATGTGGCATAGTATGGTTTAGGTGGGGGAGGGGTCGCTCGCCCCTCCTTATCTGGGCTGCCAGGCTGCATGCCCGGATAAGGGTCTGGTATGGATTTTTGAGGGTTTTTGTTAACTTTTTTTTTAGGCTTTCCATTGACAGCTGATGACTCATCAGTTGTTAACCACTTCAATACCGGGCATTTTCACCCCTTTCCTTCCTAGGCCAATTTTCAGCTTTCAGCACTGTCACGCTTTGAATGACAATTGCACGGTCGTGCGACGTGGCTCCCAAACAAAATTAATGTCCTTTTTTCCCCACAAATAGAGCTTTCTTTTGGTGGTATTTGATCATCTCTGCGGTTTTTATTTTTGCGCTATAAACAAAAAAAGAATGACAATTTTGAAAAAAAACACAATATTTTTTGCTATAATAAATACCAAGATTTTTTTTTTAGATTAGGCCGATATGTATTCTTCTACATATTTTTGGTAAACATGTGGTTTGCACAAAAGTTAATACGCCTACAAAATAGGTGATACATTTATGAAATTGTTTTAATTATTTTTTTTACTAGTAATTTATGGTTATCTGCAATTTTTGTCAGGACTGCGATATTGTGGCGGACAGTTCGGACACTTTTGACACTATTTTTGGACTATTTACATTTATACAGCGAACAGTGCTATAAATATGCATAAATGTGACTGGCAGGGAAGGGGTTAACACTAGGGGGCGTTCAAGGGGTTAAATATGTTCCCTAGAGAGTGATTCTAACTGTGGGGGGAGGGGACTGACTGGGGAGGTGACCAATCTGTGTCCCTATGTACAAGGGACACACCATCGGTTTCCTCTCCCTGACAGGACGTGGATCTCTGTGTTTACACACAGAGATCCACGTGCCTGGCTCTGTAACTGCCGATCGTGGGTACCCGATGGACATCGCAGCGTCAATGCATGCACATCGGTACCCGCAGACGTGGCCGCCATGCGCACGCGTCGCCGGCGGTGCGTGCACACCCCCTGGCGGCCGGGAGCCCGAGGGCGTCATATGACGTCCACCCAGGATGGCAGAGCCACCTTGTGGACGTCATTTGACATTATGCGGGATGTGAAGTGGTTAGGGAGGATGCCATGGCCAGCTTCCCGGCCCCGCTCCTTAACAACAGCTTATACCAATCAGGGCACAAAATGTACACCGGTTTGAACTGTTCACCCAACTCTACTGGGTATAAGAGCTATGTTTTGGGGTCACACATTTCCCCTTCATCAGGGCTTTTGAAATTGTGAGACCTATTCATGTGGGCCTGGATGGTGATTTACACTTACCGGCTACTTTATTAGGTATATCTTGCTAGTAGCAGGTTCGATCCCCTTTTGCCTTCAGAACTGCCTTAATTCTTCCTGGCATAGATTCAACAAGGTGTTGGAAACATTCCTCAGATGTTTTGGTCCATATTGACATGATAGTATCCCACAAATACTGCGGATTTGTCAGCTGCACACCCATGATGTGAATCTTCCATCACATCCCAAAAGTGCTCTATTGGATTGGATTGAGATCTGGTGAATGTGGAGGCCATTGGAGTACAGTGAACTCATCATCATATTTATGAAACCATTTTGGGATGATTTGAGCTTTGTGACATGGTGCATTACCCTGCTGGAAGTAGCCACCAGAAGATTGGTACGCTGAAGTCAACTAAAGTCACCTAAATCCCCTTTCTTCCCTATTCTGATGCTTAGTTTAAACTTCAGCAATTAGTTTTCAACATGTCTAGATCCATTGAGTTGCTGCCATGTAATTGGCTGATTAGAAATTTGTGTTACCAAGCAATGGAACAGGTGTACCTAATAAAGTGGCCAGTGAGTGTATTCTCTAAATGTGGTTTATTGTAACCTGTTCTAATGGCCCGTACACACGATCCGAATATCGGCCGATGGATCGTACGACTTTTTCTTCGCTTAATAATCGCAAGTAAAATAAAATAGGTTATTAAACTCACGAAAATTCTCGTACGACAGAAAAAAAAGATCGGAAGTGATGTCACGTGTTGTAATGTATTTGTATTGTATTGTTGGACGACGTCTGTACTGACTAAACGAAAATTGTACGATCTGACATCGTACGAGGAAAATTTTCGCGCATGTCCGATCGAAAAATATCGGATGAACGGTCGTGATCGGCTCTCGAAAGTAGTGTACACGCGATCCGAAAATCGTACGATCCATCATCGTACGATCGTTTTCGTCCGATATTCGTATCGTGTGTATGGGCCATAAAGCTGACTGTGCCCCCTTGCTCCAACTGTCTGGATAACATTTATTTATTGAGAATGAAAGTGAGGGTAAATTCAAAATTTTTAGTAGCCACCAGAACAGGATTAGAGAGGAATCTTCCAACGTGGATGCTTGTTCCCATGACAACTGTTTAAGAGGATATTTATCTAAAACTGGAAAAATATTCTCTGATTTCCTCCTATCTACAGTATACAATGCAGTAAGTTGAAAGTCTTCCAAGACCCAGATGGCAAAAAAAAAATATGGACTTTGGATATACTTTGAGGAAGGTCTCTTGTATTTTTTTTTTTTTTTTTTTAGTTTGTTGTATTTTTGTTTTATTTTATTATTGTTTCAATTGAATATTACATTAGCTTTTGTAAAATGATATTCAAGTCACACATCTGAATTAAATGAAACAAGAATATCAGTCTATTTCTTTCCTTTTAATATTTCATATTGATCAGTCTATCTTCAGGGTTGTCCACTTCATTTGTGTGTCAAGATAATGTTCAATATGCTCTATATTTTTACACGCATAAAATGGACATCATTGTTTTGTTCCATTTTCATTAGATGGCACAAATGAAAAGGCCAAAGTAATTTTGAAAACGTGCAAGATAATTTAATGTCAGTTAATCAGCCACAAGGGATTGTACTGGCCAGAAAAATGTCCTCATGAACAATGACATTGCCCCGCCAAATGTACTTATTTTCATGCTGTAATCTTAAGGATACATATTTGGTGGATAGAAAAACAAGGGTATAATCTCAGTAAATGTTGCTTTAAAAAGAGGCAAATAAAGACTTCATTTTATTTATAAGTAACACTTGTTTAGTATTGAAAGGTACATAGAAGTATGTCAAGTTGCTGTTTGTGTCCCCGTCTGGAGGTTTATCATTCTTTGTCCAATAGATAGGAGGGGAGGAGAGGGAAATGTTTCTCCTTTTTTCTCCTTTCCATGGTTTTTATGAAGCGCGGAGAAGGCCTTGTGCTGGCTCAATGGAGTAGTCAGCAAAGAATAGCAGTGGATAATCACCAAGAGTTAAGTTGCACACTCTGTGTAATTTTTTAAATATGGAGTGTTTGTCTGCATAATTAAGATATCTGACAATCACAGACTTGGGTCTGGAGAGCGATTCTGATGGCTGATCAATGTGGTGGGCACGTTCCACCAGGCAAGGGGTGTGTAGTACCAGTTGTTCTGGGATTGTGGTTGAGCAGATAGTTACTAGCCTGGCAGAGGAGTAGGGTTATTGGAGACCAATGATACGCAGGTTGTTGCACCTGGATCTACTTTCAACATTGTCCGCAGTTCTTTTTGTACTGTGGAGAAACTGGCTACAGTGGCAGAGAGAGCATCAGCATCATCTTCCACAGAGGAGATCCGCTCCTCTGCTTGATTGATTCTGAGGGTATGGAGCTGGAGTTCTCTGTGTTACAGTATTGCTCCAGCCCTTTAAGAACTGTCTTGCCCACAGCCTTGGTGACCAAAGGGTTGAGGAAAGTCACCACCACCTGGGCTATGCCAGCTGGGGAGGCATCTGAGAGAGTGCTGTGGGAGCGGAGGGGCCGCATGTGCATTCGCAGCACACCAGCCAGCAGAGCGAGTGGGTGCCATATTGGCTGCAGCTTGTGCTGTGTTCAGGCATGGAGCGGGTGCTGGCCGGGCCAAGGATCACTCCAGGAAGTGATCCATTAGGGTTTCCCAGGTAGGAGAGAGGCAGTGGAGGGATGTACCTTAGGAGCTGCATGGCTTAAAAGGCAGGTTTTGGAGGAGCGTGGCGGGAGCTGATGTCTCCTAGCTCTTTTCCATGTGGCCCCGGAAACAGAAGTCCTTTTCTCTTTTCTGATCTTTTTAGTGAGTGTAATATTAGAGGACATTTTCACAATGGTAACACGGCAGTGAAAAATAAAAGTAAAAAAAAAATCAGACTAAAAAAGAACAGAACCTAAGTAAATATTTTATTGCTCCCTGGGACCCCGTGGGGAATTTCTTTCATGTTTTGCCAAGGTGATAGTTGGCAAAAAGAACAGGAAGAAAAGAGAAATCGCCTCTCCACTCTGGGGATACAGAAACCAATTTATATCTGGCAGAATAATATCGTTAAACTTAAACTCTATGCAAATATAAAGGACTCCAATTAATGTAGCTCTGAATTTATTAATATATACCGTAATTGCATTTATGAAATGCATGCAATGTAATTTGACTTGATATTAGCCTCTTGCAATCCACAGTGCAGCAGACCTCAGACTTCAAGACCACTGTTTGGTGTTAATGAGAAGGGATAGCATATATATATACCTCCCGGCTTATATATATATATATATATATATATACACACACACTGTATCCTGTGTAGCTAGATCTGACTGCAGGCCATTCCTGGAGTACTGTTTCTAATATACTGGCAGGGAGGCAGGTGATTCAGTGATCTGCAGTGCATAAAAAATATATACAGTCTCCTATATCCGCTGAATTTTAGTCCAGCCAAGCCTATACCTGACTGCAGGCCATTCCTGGTGTACGTTTTCAAATATACTTTCAGGCAGGCAGGCCAGGCAGGTGATGTGTGAGCTGCAGTGCAAACAATATATATACACTCTCCTACATCCTGGTGTACGTTTTAAAATACACTTTCAGGCAGGCAGGTTCAGGCAGGTGATTCAGTGATCTGCAGTGCATAAAATATATATATATATATATATATATATATATATATATATATATATATATATATATATATAGTCTCCTACAAATATATATCCACTGCATTCTAGTCCAGCTAAGCCTATATCTGACTGCAGGCCATTCCTGGTGTACCTTTTCTAGTAAATTTCAGTCAGTGTTTTGCTAATCTAATTTTACAGTATGTCTGGAAGGCCACCAAGGAGAGGCAGACGCTTACAGGCCACTAATAGAGGTCAAGCAGGCTCTATGTCTACCGTACACTTGTCCTTTTTTTCTGCAGCTTGTCACAACATGCAGAATAGTTGGTAGAGTGGATCACAGAGCCGTTCTCATCCTCTGTCACCCAGGCTCAGAGTACTTTGGCTGCCAATGCAGCTGCCAAAGCAGCATATTCCATCGTTTCAATGTCATCAGTCACTCCTTCCCTAGCCCCACCATCATGCAAGGATGAGTCCCCCAAACTGTTCGACCACAGTGTCGGGCACATGCTGCAGGAGGATGCGCAGCATTTTGAAGGCTCCGATGATGGTACCCAGGTTGAGGAAGGCAGTAACGTAAGCCCAGAGAGAGGGGGTGCCCAAGAAACTGGCAATCATGTTCCCCCAGCTGCAGCATTCTGCCAGGTTTTCTCCAGTGGTGAGGAGGCAGGGGATGATGAGGTTACTGACTCTACGTGGGTGCTTGATAGAAGAGAGGAGGGGGAGGAGGAGGCACATGCCCTCCAGGGCCCAACTTAAGGGCAGCCAACTGACTGCATCACACCACAGAGCTCCGCATGAGCTCTGAATGTGCAGGGCGCTGCTGACCCTGCATGTTTTTCAAAAGTTCTTTGGTGTGGGCCTTTTTTAGAATGTGTGCAGCAGATCGCACCATTGCTGTTTGCAACATATGTCTGAAGTGTATAAAGTGTGGCCAAAACAGCAGCCGCTTGGGCACCACATGCTTGACCAGACATATGTCGACCTCCCATGCAGTCCGTTGGCAACAGTACTTAAAAGACTCACACCAAAGAACAAGGCAGACCTCATCTTGCTCCTCATCAGCTGGAATCTCCAACCCCACTAAAGCTTCAGTCCTCTCAGAGACCTGCACTGAGAGGAATGAAGGTGTAAAATTAGGTGTCCCAAGCACTTTCGGGCAATCTGCTAGCGGTACACCTAATTTCTATGGTAGCAAGCTCTGTGTAGGCAGCGCGGGAATCAGAGAGATTAAATAATCTCTCTGCTGCCTGACAACCCTGTTCCCTGACTCTGGGACACAGCAAGGGACAATTGTAGCAGGCAAGTGACAATCCGGACCGCAACATGTGACAGGTGATGTGGCAAGTGACAATCCACAATGTGTGACAGGCGCTGTGGCAAGTGACAATCCACAATGTGTGATAGCAGGCCACGTGGCAAGTGACAATCCTCAACATGTGACAGGCGACGTGGCAAGTGACAATCCTCAACATGTGACAGACGACGTGGCAAGTGACAATCCTCAACATGTGACAGGCGACGTGGCAAGTGACAATCCTCAACATCTGACAGGCGACGTGGCAAGTGACATACTCGGGGCTCCAACTGATTCTGCATTATGGTGAGTTGAACCATTTCATTTTGTATAATAACAATGTAATAATAGAAATAGGTCCAGTGATGCAGGGTGTTGTGTAATGTAAAGGGGTCCAGAGGTGCAGTGCTGTGTAATGTAAAGGGGTCCAGTGATGCAGGGTACTGTGTAATGTAAAGGGGTCCAGAGGTGCAGTTGTGGAGAGGGGGTACACAGTAGGGACAAAGAGATATTGAAAGATGCAGGGGGCACAGTGGGGTGTTTTTACAATATTAACGTGGGGGGTCACTTTTAACCCCTGCTAGCAGTCGATGAAAGGGTAAAATGCGACTGTATGGCCACTGCCGAAGCGCCCCCCCCCCCTGAAAAAAATTCCGCGGACGCACACCAGCTTCAGCCAGGAATTGTGGTTTGCGACAATGGCACCAACCTCCCTGTTTGGCTCACATCCTTAATTTGGTGGTGCAGCGGTTCTTGTGCAGGTATCCGGGCTTACAGGATCTCCTGAGGCAAGCCAGGAAAGTCTGTAGGCATTTCTGCCGATCATATAATGCCAGTGCTTGAGCATGTGCAACAATTCTAGCACTAGACCTCCTCTGTAACTCGAAAATAGTAACCTGTAAAAAATGTTAAAGCGTCACCTATGGAGATTTTTAAGTACGGAAGTTTGGCGCCATTCCATGAGTGTGCACAATTTTAAAGCGTGACATGTTAGGTATCTATTTACTCGGCGCAACATCATCTTTCACATTATACAAAAAAATTGGGCTAACTTTACTGTTTTGTTATTTTTTAATTCGTGAAACCATTTTTTTCCCCCAAAAAACACGTTTGAAAAATTATTGCGCAAATACCGTGTGAGAAAAAAAGTTCCTTAAGGTGTCTGCTAAAAAAAAATCTATAATGTTTGGGGGTTTTGATTAATTTTCTAGCAAAACATTTTTTAATTTTTACATGAAGGAGAGAAGTGCCAAAATAGGCCCGGTGGACAAGTGGTTAAATATGGCAGAAAACAGATGGCATTCAGGTTCCCAAAATTAGCATTTTAGTATTTTGTTAGAAGTCTTCCAGTAACCATTTTTTTATCTATTTCTTACATGAAGGGAAGTGGGCTTGCCATTAGGATATAGCAGCAGAGACAATTATTTTTCTTAACCCACTTGTAACAAACCATTTTATCTTATTTATCAACTGAAGAATGAACTGTTGAAACTTATTGTTCACTACCACCATTCATATTTGTTTTTTCCCACTTCAGTACAGAAGAATAAAGGTAAAATCAAATTGTCTGCTATAAACAGCAGGAACAGTTCTCCCTTCAGATATATGTTTTTTTTAAAAAAAAGCAAACGCTTATATGTTTATTCATAGCCAAAGGCAAATGGACAATATTTTTCACAGCATTTTGAAGTTACACCTGAACACCAGGCAGATACAAAGGACATAAAATAATGCAGCTCTGTAATCCCAAATCAGGATGCCTGATAATATGTTACTATACTCTTTACCTATACTCAGGGCTTTTTTTCTGGGGGAACTTGGGGGAACTCTGTTCCACCACCTTTGGCTCAGACCCTTTGGTGCCCGCTCACCACAATCACGTGTGAACACAAAAGTCTGGTTTCTGTGTTTACAAGTGACTGCTTTGTAACCCCCTGAACTCTGCACACTGTATGTAATGCAATTCTGGTATTTAATGCCCCTTTAAGACCCTTCTACTGTTTGTGAAATCTGAACGGGTCGTGGTTGAGTTCCTGCACCTATTTTCTGAGAAAAAAAGCTCTGCCTATACTTGTACATCAAAGGTCCCAGTGGTTGGAAGGGTCTCCCTCCACCCCATACCTTCCACTTTCCTTTCTTGATTTTTCTTTTTTCCTCCCCCTTTCATTCCCCTGTTCCTCCCTGGTGCTTTCTCTCAGTCTTCCTAGATTCACCAATAGTGATGAGCGGAATACGCCATATTCGATTTCGCGATATTTCGCGAATATTTCGAAGAATATTCGCGAATATTCGTTAATATCGAATATTCGTGATATTTTATAAAAAAAAAAAAATGTGAAATTTCACCAATGCGAAATTTCGCCAATGCGAAATTTCACTAATGCGAAATTTCGCTTTTTTTTTGTTTATATATATATATATATTTTTTTATATATATATATTTTGTATATATATAAAAAAAAAAATTGCGAAGTTTCGCCAATGCGAAATTTCGCTATTTTTTTTTTATATATATATATTTTTTATATAGATATATTTTATATATATAAAAAAAAAATTGCGAAATTTCGCTAATGCGAAATTTCGCTAGTGCGAATGCGAAATTGATTGCGAAATTGATTGCGAAATTTGAAAAAATATGAATATTCGAAATAGCGAATATTCGCCGCGATATTCGAGTTATTCGCGAATACTCGAATATGCAATATTCGTAGCGAATATTCGCAATGCGAATATTCGTGAGCAACACTATTCACCAACCCTTTTTCTTTTTTTGGTTTATGACGTTGGTGGTATCCATCTATTTTAATTTCTATCACAAGATGAACGTCACGTTTCTCCATTCAACACATTTAAAGAGATGCCCAGAGAGGCAAGTTGTACTTTGGTTATTTTCTTTTTTCACAGTAGCTTTTTAAAACTTATGTGATTTAACGCTTAGCAAAAATATTCAATAAACAATAAGGAGGATGACTCCACAAGTATGACCCTGGAGTGAATAGTATTGGAGTGAATAGATCACATTTTGCAGTGGAAATATAAACTTATATACAGATGCATTCCGACTTCTTCTAATTTGGAAGTCAATCCCATCTGGCAAGCGTATTTTGGAGTGGATGGTGAAGGTCCATGGAAGTGGTGTTCCCATTCTGTATTTCAACTCAGGCTTAAAAAAATTTGAAAGGAGAATCTAAATTAGAGACCCATCCTGGTGATTCCTGTCACAGCCCAAATATGCATATTGTAAGGAAAACGATGCCCAAGGGATAATACGGACAGGAATTAAGCCAGAATGGCAACAAAAAGAAATAGGTAAGTATGTAAAAATATATCATATTTTTATTGGTGGAAAATATGGTAGTGTATTAAAAACAATCATAACAAAAGAGGCATGATCACATAAAAATACACAAATACAGCTGCTTGGGTATTGCACTATACAATGGGCCAGATTCAGGTAGAGTTGCGCTGGAGTATTTCGTTATGCGCCGCGTAACTGTCAAGATGCGCCGTCGTTTCTATGTGGCCGTACCCACCAACCTAGATG
The DNA here is from genome assembly GCA_029574335.1 of Rana kukunoris. Lineage (NCBI taxonomy): Eukaryota > Metazoa > Chordata > Amphibia > Anura > Ranidae > Rana > Rana kukunoris. The sequence continues at coordinate 156,595,897 of CM056053.1, forward strand.
CGCCAGAAAACGGGCCATTTCCGACCGGCTTAACGTTCCGACGCCAGAGTATCGTCAGCGCATAGTTTCGCTTGGCGCATCAGTCGCGCCTATTGATTTCCCCTGCAAATATGCAAATGAGGGAGATTTCCCAATTCTCGCACGGATTAGCACCATACGCTGGCTACATGCGCCGCGCATATGTCATCCGTCCGTCGCAAAGTTATTTCTACAAATGGCTGCTTTATCTTTACTCCAGACGGCCACAGGTCAGCAGGAGAGCAGCTCCAGCAGCAGCGCTACCGACGAAACTAGCAAGCTGAACAACCACACGTGCAAGGACAACACCTCTGTGTGCCAAAATGCCAGGGGCAATCGTGGTCCTAGAACTACTAATGGGTCCCCCGGAACGAAGGAGGCGGGCACGTGAGAGGATATACCGCACGCGCATGAGCCTCTTTGGCATGGGGGATGAGGAGGTGTATCGCCTCTTCAGATTCAGCCCTGATGCAATACTTGAACTAACCACAACCCTGCAGGGTGACATCACCAGCAAGACACACCGCTCACAAGCAGTGCAGCCACTGGTGAAGGTACTGGCAACACTTCATTTCCTTGCAAGTGGATCATTCCAGCGTACAAGTGGAGTGGTGGCTGGGATGTCACAATCCTCCGTGAGCAGATGTGTGCACCAGGTTGTCCCTGCAATCCTCAGACGCATGTCCAACCAGTTCATCAGACCCACCACTGAGGACCTGCGGCTGAAGGCAATGACAGATTTCTACAACATTGCTAGATTCCCACGCACTGTGGGGGCCATTGATTGCACACATGTGGCACTCCAGCCCCCCAGTGCCACAGAGCACATATACTGCAATCGGAAGCATTGGCATTCCATTAACGTACAGGTGATAGCTGATGCCCAACGCCTCATATGGCACGTCCGTGCCAAACACCCCGGGTCCAGCCATGACAGCTTCATATACCGTCAGAGCCCCATCCCAGCAAAATTCGAACAGAACATGTATGGAGACAGCTGGCTGGTTGGTGAGTGACATGGGTGGCAGCCATGACTATCCCCTCCCGTGATGCACACCTCACAAGTGGCACATGCATGACTAACATCCTCCTGTCTTTTCCCTTACAGGTGACTCTGCATATGCACTGGGACCCCATCTAATGACTCCTTTCCGGAACCCCCAAACCAGAGGAGAGAGAAAATACAATGAAGCACACATCAAAACCCGTGCAGTGGTGGAGCAAACATTTGGGCTCCTGAAGTCCCGTTTCCGCTGCCTGGATAAGTCCGGGGGGACCCTATTGTATTTCCCTACCTTCGTGTGTCAGATCATCGGTGCATGTTGCATTCTGCACAACTTTGCTATGAGAAAAGGCCTGCAGATTGACATACGTGATGACCTGACCCCCGACCCACCTGCCAGAGGAGAACCATTCTGCTGATGGAAGAGCAGTCAGGAGGCTCCTCGCCGTAGGCATCTTTGGACAATAAACCAAAACATTTATCACACAGACAATGCATGCATGCACACCACTGAAGTCCCTAGATCACACACACCACATGCACATCGCATTGGATTAGCCCAAGTCCAGCATGTACGACTTGGGAGCAGCAATGTCAGCGTCAAGGCCCCAATGATGTCACTGTCCATTCATACACCTTTCACACGTCATTCATACAGCCGTGGGGTTAACTTCACCACCACGGCCGAGGGTGACACCCCTTACTGGCAGGAGTGCCACCCCCTCACATTCACACACCATTCACACTGCAACGTGTGCAGTATCAAAAAATAAAAAACTCATAACCTGAGTATAAATCCAAATAAAATAAAAAACTCATAACCTGAGTATAAATCCAAATAAAAAAAAAAAAAAATCATCGGGGATGCCGGGGGCTCCTTCTTGCTGAACCTCTCTGGCTCCTCAGCTGCCTGGATGGAGTGGGTGGGGGGGCATCTGGAGGTGGCTGATCCCCGGGTGGGACACTCCTGGCATGTGTGGCCTGCATGCCCTCCAAGGCCCTGGCTATCCGGCCGAGGTATGTGTTGGTATGGGCCTGCATCCTGAGCTGACGGGTGACCTGATAATGCTGGGCCCGCCGACTCAGCCTCCCCTGGTCCCGGATGGCAGCACTGTTTCCCTGGATGGCAGCAGTATTTGCATGGACGGCTGCAGTGAGGTGCCTAATATCCCCCTGCACCGCCCTCAAACTGGTCACCACTGCAGCGCAGTTGCAACTCACATCCTGCACTGCGTTGCTTATCTGGGCAACGGAGCACAGGCTGTCAGCCACTCTGTCCAAGTGCCCAGCAATCTCCCCCATTTGTTGGGTCTGTCTGGCGTGATCCCTCGCCAACTGGCCCTGGACAAGATCCGACACCCCCCTGGTCTTCTGGGTCGCCTTCCTGGGGACAGAAGATGGTTGTCCCCGGGGGGATGGAGTCGCCCTTGAGGGCTTCCAAGGATGGGGGAGGGGATGACAGACGGCCCTGGAGAAGGGGAGGAGTCCTCCAACAATAAGGAAAAGTCCTGCTCTGCCACAGCAGGATCCTCCACAACCACCTCGGCAGGTGTGGTGTGGGCACTCTCCTCCTCCACCTCGGTGTCTTCACCACCCAGGGGCTCGGGCACACGATGGCGTTGGGGGGATGGGGTGGACTGACCGCCGACAGATGATGGCCCAGCTCCGTCATCTGTGGATGACACAAAGCAGACACATGTTGGTGGTCCCACACACTTAGCACATGTACCCTCCCCCCCCCACATGCAACACATTAAATAGGGGATAAAAAACACTTACCTGTCCTGGAGCCTTCCTCCATGGAGTCATATCCAGGGACCCCCTCCACCTGCTCCCTCTCCAGGCAGCGAGCGACCACCTCCTCCTCCGTGGTCAGGCTGACCGGACATGGGGGACCACCACCTGTGCCACTCTCATGCCTCCTGATGCTGGCCACCTTGCCACGGACCTTGCGCCGCAGGTCGTTCACCTTTTTTTGGATGTCACCAGCAGTCCGGGTGGAGTACCCTACCACATTCACCCTGCTGGCAATGGTGTCCAGTATGGCCTGCTTCCTCTCCCGGCTGGTCTCACTACTTTTTTTGCCATGGAGGAAATGATTAAATGTCTCCATAGCGGAGATGATCACTGAGACCTCCTGGGCGTTAAAGTTAAGGTTCCTCCTCTCTCTGGGGGTAGCGGGAGCAGCCATCACAGCACAAAAGTATCTTCCCTGGGGTGGGGGGAAACGGAAATACTTTTGCGCCGGAATGGCGTTTCCGCTAGCGCTTTTAAACGCACAACGGAACACATTGCGCTGACGTTTCCCGTGAAGTGGTGCCGACGGAAGTTGTGAGCATGCGCACAAGGGGGTGAGTGGAGCCTCACTCACTGCGCATGCTCCGTGGATGATGCGCTGAACGTAAGCCTCTGCGCTGGGCTCCGCCTCATCATTTACATATGATCACACCCACTTCCACTTGCGTCGGGTTACGCCGGCGCATTATCGTTACTCTGGTGCAAGTTTACGCGCAACTGCTATGTGAATAACAGTACTTGCGCCGAAAGTGTCGGCGGAGTAACGTAAATGAGAAGCGTTACTCCGGAGTAAAGAAACTCCCATCTACCTGAATCTGGCCCAATATGTTTAAAGATAGGTGTCAAATTACAAACTGCAAAAGGCAACATAAACCCTACATATTTCGGAAAAAATATATGAGGCAATTTAATTCCTATTGTTATATGTATATATATGCTTATCTGTGATACAGATGCATTCCGACTTCTTATAATTTGAAAGTCAATCCCATCTGGCAAGCGTATTTTAGAATGGATGGTGAAGGTCCACAGAAGTGTTGTTCCCATTCTGTCTTTCAACACAGGCTTAAGTTGATGTGGCTTTATTCTCTCTAAAAAGACTTAATTTTATTTATAATTTATTACAGCTTGAATTATCACATTTGATTAATGTTTTGCATATTTGGATATTTAGCGCTGCACTTATTTATATTTTTAATTTTAAAAGCAGATGACCCTTATGCTATTTTAGGTATAACCATGTTAACTCCAGCAGTGATGTTCCCAAATGTTGATTGTATTTCTAAACCTTTTGAACTCAGAGGTTCTTCGTATGATTTTTTTTCTTACTATGCTCTTCTCAATGTTATGCTTATGAGTAGTATACTGCTGGCAGGTCCTTACAGAATTTCTTCTTATTCTGCTATATCCATTTAATGTCTCATATCCTTGTGAGCCCTCTTTCAAACTTTGCATAAAATGGTCAATTGAGATGGGTATGTCACCAATATCTTTTCTTTTGTTACCTTACCACAGTTACTGTTATTTTCTGTAATATTTGTATAAAAATTTAGAATAAAAATGCATGAAACTGTAGATGATGTCACGGTGAGAAAATAGATACCTAACATGTCATGTTCTAAAATTGCATATGCTTGTGGAATAGCAAAGAACTATGGTACCTAAAAATCAGTATAGGCCACACTTTAAAAGCCTTTACAGGTTACCAGTTTAGAGCTAAACAGGTTGTCTGGTGTTATTGCTCTAACTCTGAAGTTCAAGCTATTTACATATGTGTGCAGGACTTATGTATGCACATTTGTGCGTTAGCACTTTTTTTTATACTTGTATTGTTTATTTATTTATTTTATACTTGTTTTATGCTGTTTCTTAAATGTTTTTTAGATCAACTTTATTGCTATTACAAGGGATAGCATGGGTCATGACAGGTCCTCTTTATCGACAGATTGAGGATCTTATAGACCCCAGATCTCTCCTCTGCCCTCAAAAGCATCTGATCAAACCAAGGTCAGTTTACAAGTGCTACCTGCTTGTAAACATCAAATTACATCACAGAGTGGAGGTGGGTATGGATGTATCCCCTCCCCTCTCAGTTTTCCAGGTGTCCGAGCAGCAGTGGTAACTGGCTCCCAGATCACTCAGGAGAGTCCCCTAAAAGCAATGGGCAGTGGCTGGAGGGGGCCCCCTCCACAACCTGTAGACATTATTGAATGGCTGAAGAGCTGCTTGGATCACTTCTGCAGTAAAACCCATTTCCATGCAGAGAATGCATTAAAGTGAATGTAAACCCCCCATACACCCAGTGAAGTGAACAGCCTCAGATGATACACAGAGATTAACCAAATCTCCCTTCATAGGTTTTATATGTACTGTATATCTGCTGTCTTTACATTTATATACTGTTTAGAAAGTTGAGATCGTGTTAGGAGATTTTCTCTTCCTGGTTAACACATAGTGTGATGTCTGGGCATACAGCCAAGATAGGGCTAAAGTTGCGCTGTGAGAAAAATAAAAATAAATCTAAATGACACTAATATAGTGTAACTCCAGATTGGAACAAAGTTCAGATTGCTACAAAACAAGTCCAGAGTTGTCACGTCATACGTCAGCACCTCTCCTTCCCAGGAGACCCCGGGAAGGAGACGTGCTGACGTATGACGTGACGGTCCGATCGGAACGGGCGTTCGAGTAAGCCGGCCGGCTTTTATTTCATCTGCCTTTGTAAGTGCAATTTTTATTAAACTTTGGATCATCTCTACATACTTCACCATGTGGGCATATTATTTATTTTTTGTTAACATCGATGACGAGGTATCCGGATGACCTATAGGACATCAAAGTCAACTGCTGATCTAAAGGCCCAGGCTAGGTTTTTAGCCACAAGTCGTTTCACACTGGCTTTCTGGTAAGCCTCCATCTTATTGGGTGTTCCTGTGGTGGTGGCTTTCTTTCACATTTAAGTCACGACTGTTTGTACACACACTAATTGTCTTGCTGAACTTCACTATGTGAGTTTCTATTTTTTGTTATGTTCAAAAGCTGATGATCCACCTTGAAGATTTCCAGCTCATTTGTTCCCGCTGATGTCTCATAAAGGCCCTGACTGGGGTTACAGCCGCAAGCTGGTTATGCTTGCCTTCTGTTAAGCCTCCATTTTACAAGTGTTTGCTGGTGGTGGCATTTGAATCTGCACTGTCTGTTGGACTTCACTTTTTCAGGAAAGTTGCCAATATTACTATGCATGATTGAATATCTGCTCATCTTAATCCACAACTCTGGACTTGTTTTGTAGCAATCTGAACTTTGTTCCAAACTGGAGTTACACTGTATTAGTACACCACTTATTGTCATTTAGATTTATTATTATTTTTCTCACAGCGCAACTTTAGCCCTCTCTTGTATTTTTGGTGTGTATAACACTTGTTGTTGCAGCTCATGTTGTTTAGGTTATATTCTGTTTTGTATTCCTAGCGTGGTAACCTTTTTCTTTATACAGCCAAGATAGTTAACATTGCTGATTGGAGGAAAGGCGCACATACCCCCTCTCATCATACGCAGAGAGTCTCAGAGCTGTTTTGTAATAGGATCTGCTCTCTGCTACTCTATTTTAGCAACCTCCTTTGACAAAAGATTCTGGCTGCTTTTGTTTAAAAAAGTAAAAAAATATGTCAGGTATTCTCAGGCTGGTAACAGAGGAATTGTTAAGAAGAGAGCTATAAGGCCGCGTACACACGATCAGACCGGTCCGATGAGAATGGTCCGACGGACCGTTTTCATCAGGTCACCGCTGAAGTGGCCTGATGGTCTGATGTGCGTACACACCATCAGTCCAAAATCCGATCGGGTCAGAACGCGGTGACGTAGAATAAAACAACGTGCTGAAAAAACGAAGTTCAATGCTTCCAAGCATGCGTCAACTTGATTCTGAGCATGCGCAGGTTTTTGGTCCGATGCTTTTGCGTACTAACCATAGTTTTGGTCCGATGGTCAGGCGTCCATCGGACTGATTTTAAAGCAAGTTTTAAAACTTTGGTCCGATGGACAACGGTCCGATGGGCCGTACACACGATCGATTTGGTCTGATGAAACTGGCCCTAAATCCAGTTTCATCGGACCGGTCTGATCGTGTGTACGCGGCCTAAGACTTAGCTCATTGAAAAGAGATAACAAATATGCAGAGACAAATAAACTCAATATATATGTGGCTGACTCCTTCTTTTCAAATATTAATCTTCCCCAGATGTCTGAATCTCAAAAAAAGTCACTAGAAGAACCCATTACTGGTCAAGACGTGATAGCAGCAATAAAAACATAAAAAATAAATAAAAGGCCTGGTCCAGATGGGTTCTCAGCTCTGTACTATCGAACCTTCATTGACACTATCTACCCCCTATTAGCAAAAGATTTTAATGACTTACTACAAAATAAATATTTTAGACAAGAATCACTGTTTGCTACAATTTGTATGATTCCAAAACCGTTACCAGATGACACCCTTAGCACAAATTATCCCCCCATCTCCATGCCAAATATAGATATTAAGATATTAGAAAGAATATTAGCAGAACGTCTTAATAAGATTATCAGCACTTTCATACACAAGGACCAGGTCGGCTTCAGGCCCTCACGCCAAGCGGGGGACAACGTACACAGAGCAGTCCTCTTGGCTCATATTGCTAAGGCCGCGTACACACGAGGGGATATGTCCGCTGAAAACGGTCCGATGGACCGTTTCAGCAGACATCTCCGCTCGTGTGTATGGGCTAGCGGACAGATTTCTCCACCCGACAGATTTCAAAGCATGCTTTGAAATCTATCCGGTGGGAATCTGTCCGCCCGACATGTCTGCTGGTTAGTACACTTACCAGCAGACATGTCGGCTCCCACCGCCGCCGCGCCGCTGCCGAATGGATTCGGCGCATGCGCGGAAGTGTTTTACTTCCTGGTGCGGTGACGTGGCGGTGACGCGGCGGCGTCAACGTCACCGCCGCGTCACCACTACGTCACCGCGCCGTCCGGCGGCGGGGAATTTGATCCGATGGTGTGTACACGCCATCGGATCAAACTCCCGATCGGACATATCCGATGGAAATGGTCCGCGGACCGTTTTCATCGGATATATCCGATCGTGTGTACGCCGCCTAAGAGGCGCAGAATCCCAACCTGCTTCCTCTCATTGGATATTAAAAAAGCCTTTGACTCTGTCTCATGGCCCTACCTGAATTATACCCTGCAGAAATGGGGCTTCTGCCCTAACTTCACCAACTGGGTTATGGCTTTATACAACAAACCAAAAGCACACATTAGGTATGCAGGATATAAATCAGACCCCTTTATTATAGAGAGAGGCACACATCAAGGATGTCCTTTATCCCCCTTATTATTTCCCCTACTCATTGAACCATTGGCACAAAAGATTAGATCTGACCCCACTATAACTGGTATTGAACTTGGTGGATATCAATTCAGCACAAACTTTGTCTATTTGCGGATGATATCCTCTTATTTCTGTCATCACCCCAAGTATCTGGCCCAAATCTCGTCCCCATTCTCAGTAAATTTGAAGAATTTACTGGTCTATCCATAATTCCTAAAAAATGTTTAGCGATAAACATATCCCTTTCTGAATTGGAATCGAGATCTGCAAAAACTGGCCTCCCTTTCACATGGAATAGCAAATCAATTCCATATCATCCTTATCAGACTTATTCTCACTTAATTATCCCCCAATTCTGAAACAGTTATCAAATCTGATGAAATCATGGTCCCATCTCCCGCTATCATGGTTTGGAAGATTAAACGCTGTACAAAATTACATTATTACCAAAACTTTTATATTTATTTAGAGTCTTACCAATTTCCATTCCAGCTTATTATCTGCGAATAATACAAAGAAAATTACTGTCATTTATATGGGAATCCTCCAAACCACAGATACAAACGCATACACTCTATCTCCCCAAAATTAGGGGCGGTTTAGGATGCCCTAATTTTGCCTATTACTATAGAGCAGCACATGTAGCTAGTCTTTCTAAATACCAGGCATACCAAGAAACCCCGTTATGGGTGTCTATAGAAGCCATTGAGTGTGATCTTTTCCCAATATCTAACTTATTATGGATGTCACCAAAAGACCGTAAAAAAAACGAAGAAACCCTATAACTAATCATTTCATTTCCCTTTGGGATAGATTCAAGACAAATAATTCACTTCAATCCCTACACAACCCTTTACTGTCATTTTATATAAACCCAGCTTTCCATCCTGCATGAATATCAGCTAAATCCTTTAAAGAATGGGCATCCAGGGGTAACTTATATATGTACAAATTTTTGCATGCCTCGTCATTTATCACCTTCCATCCCTATGTGAAAAATATGGACTTCCGCAATCAGAGTTGTTTACACTAGAGATTTCAGAAAGGAACCAAATAAGGTCAACAACTAAAACAGCTTCCCCCAACATCATAGCTAGTGAAGCCAATGACAAGGTACTGACTAGGTGGCACCTGGTACCAGCCAGGGTAGCCAAATATGTGGAGAACTATCCGCCACAATTTTTTTGAGGGTGTACAGATTTGGGCACATATCTTCATATTTGGTGGTCATGTCCTAAAGCACAAACATTTTGGAAAGATATATTTAAAATTGTAACCAAATTACTAGGGAAAACAATCCTTCCTGATCCTGCAATGGCACTACTCAACTTAAAACCAGACTCTATTTCACATACTCAATTCAAATTCGTGGTGCAACTCTTCACAGAAGCCAAGCAGACACTAGCAAAATCTTGAAAATCACCTAAATTGGTATTACACAAAGCTATAGCTAAGATGAATTATACCATGACCCAAGCCAAAATGACTGCTATTGAATTAGACATGATCCCCAAGTTTGAGAGGATGTGGCAGCCCTGGATTGCATATATTATGCCAATCTTGGACAATAGAGTACTACTGCCATGGTAGTTGAATCAGTGTGTTATACAGTATATGCCATTGTTCAACATCTCTTGGATTGGAGCAGTGGCTCTTGGCTCGACTACGCAGACCCCCTTATGGTTCCAGTACTCTCTTTTTTCTCCATTTCATGTTCTTATAGTTATCGTTATTAATTTCTTTTTTCGTTTTTCTCTGTTATTTGCTATTTTACTATTATGATTTTGATGCTTTCTTTGTATTGTTAATAACTCTTTGCTTCACAGAGGACAAGATATATGTCAGTAGTTACTAATAACTACAAAAAACCTCTAAACTTAATGTCACTAGTGACTAAATAGTATACCATACTTTGTTCACAAATATTTACTTTGAATATTTACATATTGGAATAAGAGTCGGTGCACACTAGAGCGGCACGACTCCGGGGGCGGCTCTGCAAGGAGTCCTGAGGACGACTACAGAGGCGACCTGCAAAACGACTTCTGTATAGAAGTCAATGCAGGTCGCCCCGAGCCGCCCCCAAAGTCGTGCAGGAACCTTTTTCTAAGTCGGAGCGACTTGCGTCACTCCTATTAGAATGGTTCCATTGCCTTCAATGGGACGCGACTCTTCAGGCGGCTGAGCCGCCTGACGAGTCGCCCCAGTGTGAACCGACTCTAAGAATATTTGAGCTTCTCTATTTTCGATATATTCAATGTATTCCCTGTAATGTGTATTACACCTTTGTACGCAATAAAATATTTTTGACAAGGAAAAAAGATAACAAAATGCTGCAGATATATGTGCCCAGCTCAAATTTCATGAATCGGGTTTACATCCACCTTAAGATAAAAAAAGTGAATGCCTTTAGAATGTCAGGAAGTTTACACGGTAAATAAAGTCAGCAATATTTATTATTTTTTAATCTATATAAATAGTGGCCCAGATTCAGAGAGCGATTACGCCTGTCTAACTGGTGTTAGACAGGAGTAATTTCAAATTTTGCGCGCCGTATCACTAGTTTGAATCCTCAAACCATGATACGGCGGCTTCGGGCTTCGATCCGAGAGGCTTACGTCTTCGGAAGCCTTCGGATCTATGTTGCAATATATTTGCGGCCGCTGGGTGGAGTCCGCGTCGTTTTCACCGTCGGGATATGCAAATGAGTTTTTACGGCGATCCACGAAGGTACGAGTGTCCTTCGCAATTGCCTACGTCATTTTTTGGCTACGTAATGTTAGAGCAGCTTTTTGCTGGTCTAACAGTGCGTAACCCATGTTAAGTATGGCCGTCATTCCCGCGTCAAATTAATTTTTATTTTATTTTTTAACTCGTTCAGGAATAGGAATGTACGTAAACGACGCTACTACGACGTAACAACGTGATTTCACGCAATGCACGGCGGGAAATTTGGGAACTTTGGGAACGGAGCATGCGCAGTTCGATCGCCGCGGGAACGCGCCTATTTTAAATGCTTCACGCCCCCTAATCGCGTAGATGGATTGCGCCGGGAGAAATACACTACGCCGCCGTCGTTTACTGGACAAAATCTACCTGGATTCCACGTAGAGCCAGGTAAAATACGGCGGCGTAGTGTATTTCGGAAACGCTACGATAATCTAATTCTCTGTGAATCTGGCCCTATAACTTTAAGTGGGAAATTTTTGGGAAAAAACTTTACACAGCCCCTGCGTATAACATGCAGGCACAGTTTACCCTCTATTTTCAGGGTAAAAAAGTGAGTGTTATACGCCAATAAATACAGTAATTTATGTTTCATTCAGAAGGTATCTTAACTACTGTCTCAGAATAAAAGCAATTGGACTGAACTAGCAGACAGCAAGGTCTGTCCTATCGGACCCTTCCCTCTGACTCTTCTCCAGCAAAATACGAAGCTTAGGCTTATGTTAATAGTTATGCTGACAAGACTTAATTACCTGATTCCAGAGGCGGAAGATATACCTTTAAATAAGATTGTGAAAGTCCCATAATGCCTAATAATGCAATACATATTCAGAAGTGTTAGGAAAAGTGTGCAAAGTAATTACATGGATGGAGTTTGATCTTTAAAGAGGAAGTAAACCCTGGTGGGTTTTACTTCCTCTTTGTTTTCCTGCAAGGGTAAAGCATAATGGGCTACTATGCATCGCAGGAGCCCCAAGTCACGGCACAATCTCCTTTATAAACGGCAAGCTCGCAGTTTCTTAGGCCGCGTACACACGATCGGTCCAACCCGATGAGAATGGTCCGACGGACCGTTTTCATCGGTTCACCGCTGAAGTGGCCTGATGGTCTGATGTGCGTACACACCATCAGTCCAAAATCCGATTGGGTCAGAACGCGGTGACGTAGAACACAACGACGTGCTGAAAAAACAAAGTTCAATGCTTCCAAGCATGCGTCGACTTGATTCTGAGCATGCGCAGGTTTTTGGTCCCATGCTTTTGCATACAGTTTGGTGCGATGGTCAGGCGTCCATCGATTTGATTTTAAAGCAAGTTTTAAAATTTTGGTCCGACGGACGAAGGTCCAATGGGCCGTACACACGCTCGGTTTGGACTGATGAAACTGGCCTTAAGGTTTCTTAAGTGCGCCTGTGCCATTGTCTACGGCGCATGTGCCTTTATCTATGTAGACATCGGCACCCGTCTCATTTTTAAGTATCTAAACCCTGGAGGTTTGGGAGATATTTCTAGGCTTACCTATAGGTAAAAGTGGTTTACAACCACTTTAAGCATGTGAGTTTTTCTGATGATAATAATCCGTCAGTTTGAAAACGGTCGATGGAGTCTCATCAGGGAATTATGAGTGATCTCTCTACCTCTTTAACCACTTTAACCACTTACTGAGCACATAAACCCCCTTCGTTCCCAGGCGAAATTTCAGCTTCCGGCACTGCATCGCTTTAACTGACATTTGCGCGGTCGTGCGACGTGGCTCCCAAACAAAATTGACGTCCTTTTTTCCATACAATTAGAGCTTTATTTTGGTGGTATTTGATCACCTCTGCGGTTTTTATTTTTTGCGCTATAAACAAAAAAAGAGCGACAATTTAAAAAAAAAATATATTTTTTACTTGTTGCTATAATAAATATCTCATTTTTTTTTAAAACTATTTTTTTTTCACAGTTAAGGCCGATACGTATTTTTGTAAAAAAAAATCGCAACAAGCGACTGGTTTGCGCAAAAGTTATAGCGCCTACAAAATGGGGAACAGAATTATGATTTTTTTTATTATTATTTTTTTTACTAGTAATGGTGGCGATCTGCGATTTTTATTGCGACTGCGATATTGCGGCGGACATATTGGACACTTTTGACACAAATTTGGGACCATTCACATTTATACAGCAATCAGTGCTATAAAAATGCACTAATTACTGTATACATGTGACTGGCAGGGAAGGGGTTAACACTAGGGGGTGAGGAAGGGGTTAAATGTGTATCCTGAGTGTGTTCTAACTGTGTGGGGGGAGGGGGGTGACTGGGGAAGGTGACCGATGCTGTGTCCCTATGTACAAAAGACACAGATCGGTCTCCTCTCCTCTGACAGCACGTGGAGCTCTGTGTTTACACACAGAGCTCCACGTCCCTGCTGACATCTGTTCGTTTTCCCGCCGATCGCATGTAGCCGACGGACATCGCGGCCGCCAGGTACATGCATCGGATCCCCAGCGATGCGGCAGGACAGTGTTTACCCGCCGTGCGCCACCCAGTGACGCGCGCGGGTAATGCAGTAAAAATCACGTCCAAAGACGTCTAGTTGGCGCCTCAGGTCCGCGCTGTTGAAGTATTCTGTCAATAGCGCCGGTCTGAAGTGGTTAAAATTTCCTTTTTATTTCCCATATTAAAGGACTGGTTTAGAGGGTGCATTTCAGAATATTTACCCACATCTGATTGCAAGGTATTTCTATAAATAAACCCAATGTTTGTTTAGGCATGGTGCTCTGAGACTACAAATTCCTATTTTAGGTCTTCTGGAAATAAAGTTTGAGTATTTCAACTCAACCCTATCTGGGTATTAATATTTTTATCTAAATATGTTATCTTCATCATAGTGTGCATATATGCAGCCCCCGGTGGGGATAACATTATTTGTGATATTAATCTTTAATATATTATCATCTTAAACCACACAACTTAGATTAAGGCTTACCTGTAGGTGCAAGAAATATCTTCTTAACCTACACGGTTAAGGAAATATTTTCACAAAAACGGGCACCGATGTCTATGGTGCATGCGTGCCGTAGACAGCGGTGCAGGCACACTGAGCATGCTGTTTTTGTGAATGCCATTATTGGGGTTAATGCTGTGTTTTTGCGCATGCAAGGGGATCTGCCGTCCCGCACGCATGTGCAGGAGTGATGTCATCGCTGCTCCAGCCAATCACAGTGCCTGAGCTGCGATAACAGGAAGTAGCTATGAGGGGACATGGCGGTGGACGGGACCGAAGAGGACTTTGGGGGCTTCGATTGCAGGTAAGTGCCACATAATGAGCTAGTATGCTGTGCATACTAGCTCATTATGCCATTCTTATGCAGGTGTTTTAAAAAAAATAAAATAAGGGTTTACTTCCTCTTAAACCCCTTTACAATGGAGGGTATAACAAATATTAATACCTGAACACAATTTTTGCAACTTTGACATGTGTTAATAAGACTGTACATATCATTACAACTACTTAGTGTATCCAGGTGGATTATGCCTTGTTTTTTTTCAGGACAAATTGGGCTTTCTTTTGGTGGTAAATGGTAGTGGATATCTCCTGTTTTTCTCTATTATCAAAGAAAAAAAAATCTTTTTTTTTTTTATTTATTTTTTTAGCTGTATATTTCTGGTTATTACCAGCACAGAGACTGGGGTCTCATGGAGAGCCCCGGGCCTTGTACTAACGATCGCGCTCCGAAACTCCCGATTCTGGGTCCCCTGATCACTGTGAAAGCCTCTGATTGGCAATCACAGTGATCGTTCACTGGAAGCCCACACCTGTGTTTTTCTCAGTGAATGGAGAAGAGAGATACATAGTATCTCTCTTATATGCAGTGTGTGTAAAAAAAAAAAAGAATAATAAAAAAAAAATACATAGATCAAGGTTTGATCTAGGCTAGTGGTAGAGTCAGTGTTCGTGTCAACGGTCAGGGTGTTTTATTTCCAGGATTTTTTTTTTTAAATTAGTATCAGTGTCATTGTCATCAGTGTCAGTGTCATAAAAAAAAAAGCAAAATGTGCACTGTTTTTGGGCTGTACTATGGGTACAAACAACAACTAACATACACAAACAGTATGTGGTATCACTTTGATCGTCAGGAGCAGGAGAATTTAATTTGGGTTATTCTTTGGTAATAGGTTATGGTAGTAGCAAGAACTATACAGCAAAAATTATTATTATTTTTTTTTTTTTACTGTTTTGGGCCAGTTTTCATTTGATAATAAAAAAAAATCATAAGATATCAATTACAATTTACTGCCAAATGAAAGCTCAATTTGTCCTGAAAAAAAAAAAAAAAAAACAGTATAACCCACCCGGATGCACAAAGCAGTTCAGATGATAAGTATGGTTTTACTAACACAAGTCAAAGTGGCAAAATTGTGCTTAGGCATTTATATTTGTTTTTACCTTAACCACTTAAGACCCGGACCTTTAGGCAGCTAAAGGACCCAGCCAGGTTTTGCGATTCAGCACTGCGTCGCTTTAACCGACAATTACGCGGTCATGTGACGTGGCTCCCAAACAAAATTGGTGTCCTTTTTTTCCCACAAATAGAGCTTTCTTTTTGTTGTATTTGATCACCTCTGCGGTTTTTATTTTTTGCGCTATAAACAAAAATAGAGTGACAATTTGAAAAAAATGCAATATTTTTTCTTTTTGCTATAATAAATATCCCCCAAAAATATCTAAAAACTATTTTTTTCCTCAGTTTAGGCCAATATGTATTCTTCTACCTATTTTTGGTAAAAAAAATCGCAATAAGCAAACATTGGTTGGTTTGCGCAAAATTTATAGCGTTTACAAAATAGGGGATAGTTTTATTGCATTTTTATGATTTTTTTTTTACTACTAATGGCGGCGATCAGCATTTTTTTGTGACTGCGACATTATGGCGGACACTTCGGACAATTTTGACACATTTTTGGGACCATTGTCATTTCACAGCAAAAAATGCATTTAAAATGCATTGTTTATTGTGAAAATTACAATTGCAGTTTGGGAGTTAACCACTAGGGGGCGCTGAATGGGTTATGTGTGACCTCATTTGTGTTACTAACTGTAGGGGGGTGTGGCTGTAGGTGTGACATCATTGATTGTGATTCCCTATGTAAGGGAACACACAATCAATGCGGGCGCCACAGTGAAGAACGGGGAAGCCGTGTTTACACACAGCTCTCCCCGTTCTTCAGCTTCGGGGATCGGACTCCAGCGGCAATCTGGTCCGCGAGTCCCGTACACGCGCCCGCGGCGTCCGCGCGACCCCACTGCTGGGCTTAAACGGCCACGTACAGATACGTGGTTGTGCCCAGCCATGCCATTCTGCCGACGTATATCGGCGTGAAGGGGTCCTTAAGTGGTTAAGCACAAAGGAGTTAGGGATATCTGGTTAATATCACGTCTACCATTTCCTTTTTTACTTCTGAACCATATAGATTATGAAAACAGTAATATTTGAATTTCTGAGTTTTATGATAAATCCATAAACAGTGCCTTGAAAAAGTATTCATATCCCTTGACATTTTATACATTTTGTCATGTTCTAGATTGTAGGCTCTAACGAGCAGGACCCTCTGGTCCCTCCTGTATTGATTTGTATTGTAAGTGTACTGTCTGCTGTCATGTTGTAAAGCGCTGCGCAAACTGTAATGCCCTGTACACACGATCGGTTCATCTGATGAAAACGGTCTGATGGATTTTTTCATCAGATATCCGATGAATCTGACTTTCATCAGTCTTGCCTACACACCATCAGTTAAAAAAAACGATCGTGTCACAGCGTGGTGACATAAAACACCACGGCCATGTGCCTTGTGGCTGTTCTCTGATTATTGCTCTCATTGTCCGGCCTGTCAATTTAGTTGGATGGCCATGTCTTGATAGGTTTGCAGTTGTGCCATCCATTTTCCAATAATGGATTGAATAGTGCTTTGTGAGATATTCAAAGCCTGGGATAGTCTTTTATAACCCTGCTTTAAACTTCTGCACAACTTTAACCACTCCTGGACTGCCCGCTGTATATATACGTCGGCACTTTAAAGATCGATATCTCAATACCCAGGTAACCATCTTTTCAGCGGACAGTCCGGTTACGATAATGGTGGTCTTTGTGGCAGATTCGCCGCATGATCATCGTTATTGGCGGCGGAAGAGGGCCCCTCACCACTCTCCCACCCCCTCAGCCCCTTACCGGAGCAGTTGGTAGTGGCGGAGGCGATCGGGTCCTATCCATGGCTCGGTATGGAGACGAGTGAAGGGAAGATGGCCCCCATCCATCTCCATACCATAGCAGGTCGGAAGCGACATCAAAACGTCACTTCCGCCCATAGCTCTTAAAGGGATTTTTTTGGGCATTTTTTTTATTTAATTTAAGGTCTTTTTGAACCCAGATTTCATATTTAAGAGGACCTGTCATGCTTTTTTCTATTACAAGGGATGTTTATAATAGGAATAAAAGTTACCCAATTTAAAAAAAAATAAAGTAAAATAAATGAGCAATTTTTTTTAAAGCGCCCCTTCCTGACGAACTTGCGCAGGGAAGCGAATGCATACGTGAGCAGCATCCCGCATATGAAAACCGTGTTCAAACTACACATGTGAGGTATCGTCATGGTCGTTAGAGTGACAGCAATAATTCTGTAAGTCAAAACATACAACTTGTAGAATTTTTCAAACGTCGCCTATGGATATTTTTATGGATAAAATGTTATCATCATTCCACGACGGGTGCAATTTTGAAGCGTGATATATTGGATATCAATTTACTTGGCGTAATATTATCTTTCACAGTATAAAATAAATGGGCTAACTTTATTGTTGTCTTATTTTTTAACCACTTTAGCCCCGTACCATATTGCTGTCCAAAGACCAGAGCACTTTTTGTGACTCGGCACTGCGTCGCTTTAACTGACAATTGCGCGGTCATGCTACGTGGCTCCCAAACAAAATTGGCGTCCTTTTTTTCCCACAAATAGAGCTTTCTTTTGGTGGTATTTGATCATCTCTGCGGTTTTTATTTTTTGCGCTATAAACAAAAATAGAGTGACTATTTTGAAAAAAATTCAATATTTTTTACATTTTGCTATAATAAAAATCCCAAAAAAGATATAAAAAAACATTTTTTTCCTCAGTTTAGGCCGATACGTATTCTTCTACATATTTTTCGTAAAGAAAAATCGCAATTAGCATTTATTAATTGGTTTGCGCAAAATTTATAGCGTTTACAAAAAAGGTGGTCGTTTTATGGCATTTTTATTATTATTTTTTTCTACTAGTAATGGCGGCGATCAGCGTTTTTTTTTCGGTACTGCGATATTATGGCAGACACGTCGGACACTTTTGACACATTTTTGGGACCATTGGCATTTTTATAGCGATCAATGTTATAAAAATGCATTGTATTACTATAAAAATGCCATTGGCAGTGAAGAGGTTAACACTAGGGGGCAGGGAAGGGGTTAAGTGTGGTCCTGGTGTGTTCCAACTGTATTGGGGGGTGGCCTCACTAGGGGAAATCACTGATCTCCTGTCCATACATTGTATGGACAGAAGATCAGCGTTTCCCCCGCTGACAGAAACGAGAGGTATGTGTTTACACACATACCTCCCGTTCCCCGCTCTGTAACGCGCAATCGCTGGTGCCCGACGGCGATCGTACCCGCCGGGCACGCGCGCGGGACTCGGGACACCCGCGCGGGACTCGGGGGATGCGCGCGGGACTCGGGGGACGCGCGCAGGACTCGGGGGACGCGCACGGGCGCGCGCGCCCTACAGGCTGCTAAAGGGAGGACGTAGAGCTACGTGCTCCCACGTAGCAGTGCCACCGTCCCACAGTAATATGACGGCGGGCGGTCGGCAATTAGTTAACCAGACACTTATTTTTTTTCCAAAAAACGTGCGCTTGTAAGACCACTGTGCAAATACGATGTGACATAAAGTATTGCAATGATTGCCATTTTATTCTCTAGGGTGTTAGAAAAAATGTATAATGTTTGGGGGTTTTAAATAACTTGTAAACACTGAGTCTGAAAAAGAGGCTCGGTCCTTAAGTGGTTAAACCAGACATGTCTGGTGTGTTCCTTCACCTTCATGATGTTGTTTGTTCACTAAGGTTCTCTAACAAACCTCTGAGAGATTCACAGAACAGCTGTATTTATATTAAGATTAAATTACACGGAGGTGGACTATATTTACTAATTAGGTGACTTCTGAAGGCAATTGGTTCCACTAGATTTTAATTTGAGGTATCAGAGTAAAGGGGGCTGAATACAAATGCACGCCACACTTTTCACATATTTATTTTATTTGTAAAACAAATTGAAAACCATTTACTTTTTCAAGGCACTGTACATGCTACTATATTTGTTATCATCATTGAGTCCTTTAGATAGTAGGATGCTGTAACGGAATGAACCGTGACAGACTGAGATTCTCCTATGTCTAGGGTCACCTTATGTCCACTAGGGCCATAGGGTGACAAAGAAATGATATCATGTATTGCAGAAGATGGGACATTAATAATAATTCATATTGCAGGACTGGCATATTACAAGGGGTCCATATTGACACCTGTTACACAGGAGAGGGACATTACAAGCTTATTCAATGCTTAGCTCCGGCTATTGAAATGTTAAGTGACCCGGCTTGTGAAAGACATTTCATTCTTTTGAAAGGTGTTAATTGCATCTACTCCTAGACCGTACATTGTCTATGGTACAAAGGTGTCAAGCCCTTTAGAGACACTAAGTCTGTCTAGGTAATGTGATTGAGGTTCCTTATATGGGTGTGAAGACTATCTGTGATTGTATATTATTTAAAGGGAAAATCATTGTGTGATAGTAGTTTGTTTTGATGTCATTATCTACCGGAATGTCATTGTCTCTGAGTTAAGTCTATTGATGATGCGGTGCCGACATGTCTGCTAGAGAATTAGCCTCAGTGAGTGAATAGGGGGTGGAGATGGCATTGTCCCTTTGATTACTGTCACATGCTTGAAACTGTATAAGAAGCTGAGAAAATACCATTAAAGCGTTCATATCTTTGAAACCAAGTGCAGAGCTGAGTCTCGTCTTGATTATGGGAATTGATATGGATCGTGTATGCAGTATTGTCAGAGTGTGTCAGACAAGCTTGTCGTGGGTGGATGGAAGGTCGTAAACGGTGGTGACCGTTACAGATGCCCTCAGTGGCACCCCATCCATATGGGACGCATGGGCGCCGTCCCCTTATCCATGGATCTGGCCCTTAATCTACATGCAGGGCGTCGAATGCATGGATTCCAGCAGTTTTTTTTAACCACTTCCCTACCGACCACTGCATATGTGGGTGCTCTCTTCTTCTGAGTGGACATTCAGGAATGTCCCTCAGAAGTAGCGGGATCTCCCAATGCACTTGTGTCACCAGACACGGCGCATCTTAGATCGACGGGAGGGCTCTGTGACTGGCCTTCCTGATCACATAAAGGCCGTGCCCAATCACAGCCATCATGTGATGTAAACAGAGAGCCGGTTGCTAGTTGTTGGTGAGGAGAGGAGAGCAAATCGCTGCAGCTGGCTGGTAATCGGTGTTTATGAGCTGTTTTTTACAGCTTTTTACACACTGATCACCAGCCTAGTAAAACACAATGTAAACACACAATGTCCCCAAAACACATGTCCCCACACATGTCCCCACACATGTCCCCACATAGTAAAAACACCTGCCCCTATTGTAACACATATGTAACAGTAAAATCACATGTCCCAATGATTATCTGCACACATATGTCCATGATCACCTGCACACATCTGTACATGATCATTTGCGTACATATGACTGTGATCACATGAACCAATTATTATACACTTAATGGGATTTGTTTTACCAAAGACATGTAGCAGAACATATTTTGGCTTAAATTTATGACAACATTAAATTGTATTGCATTTCTTCTAAAATAAAATAAAGAAAATATTTTTTTTTTCCAAATTTCCTCTCTTTTTTCTTTTATATCGCAAAAAATAAAAAAATGAGTCATGAATAAATACCACCAAAAGAAAGGTCTATTTGTGCGAACAAAATTATAAAAATTTCA
Source organism: Rana kukunoris (assembly GCA_029574335.1). NCBI lineage: Eukaryota > Metazoa > Chordata > Amphibia > Anura > Ranidae > Rana > Rana kukunoris. The sequence goes on from CM056053.1 coordinate 156,616,913, forward strand.
ATTAGGTACAGTGTAGCATGACTGCACAATTGTTGTTGAAAATGTGGAAGTGTTAAAAGCTGAAAATTGGCCTGGGAAGGAAGGGGGCAAAAGTGCCCAGTATTGATGCGGTTAAGCATGTGATTAGTGCCTGAGGCTCTAATTGGTTTAAAAAAAGGGGGGGGAGCACTGCACCCACCCAGTTGCGTGACAATAGCGAATTAATATTTACTATTGACTTTCTGATTCTCCTCCCATGTCTCAGGACACACTGGCCAATCGTTTCTCAGGAACTTCCTGTTCAGCCGGGAGGAGAAGCAATGGCCCGGTTCTTCATTTCCCCTGCCTCCCATGTTAACGTTAGTCTGCCACAGGGGGGTGGCGTCTGACACATCTAACGCCCAGAGGGGTCATTGCAGTGATCGCCACCTTCCTGTCTGCTGTCCATCTCCCATGGGGGGGTTCTTGCAGCGATCATGTGGATGGCTTTCGTTTTATCCCCCCCCCCCCCAAAATATTTAGTGCCAGCCGCCACTGAATGCCCTATATATAGTATCTCACAAAAATGAGTACACCCTTCACATTTTTGTAAATATTTTATTATATATTTTCATGTGACAACACCGAAGAAATTACACTTTGCTACAATGTAAAGTAATGAGTGTACAGTTTTTGTATCAGTGAAAAATTTGCTGTCCCATCAAAATAACTCAACATACAACCATTAATGTCTAAACTGCTGACAGCAAAAGTGAGTACACGCTTAAGTGAAAATGTCTAAATTGGGCCCAACGTGTCTATTTTGTGTGGCCACCATTATTTTCCAGTACTGCCTTAACCCTCTTGGGCATGGTGTTCACCAGAGCTTCACAGATTGCCACTGGAGTCCTCTTTCTCTCATCCATGATGACATCACAGGGCTGGTGGATGTTAGAAACCTTGCGCTCCTCCACCCTCTGTTTGAGGATGCCCCACAGATGCTCAATAGGGTTTAGGTCTGGAGACATGCTTGGCTGTCAGTCCATCACCTTTACCCTTAGCTTAGCTTAGCTTATTTAGGAAAGCAGGAAAGTGGTCATCTTGGAAGTGTGTTTGGGGTCGTTATCATGTTGGAGTACTGCCCTGTGGCCAAGTCTCCGAAGGGAGGGGATCATGCTCTGCTTCAGTATGTCACAGTACACTATGGCACCACCATCCTTGACTGTAGGCAAGACACACTTGTCTGTACTCCTCACCTGGATGACGCCACACACACTTGACACCATCTAAACCAAATAAGTTTATCTTGGTGTCATCAGACCACGGTTCTAGTAATCCATATCCTTAGTTTGATTGTCTTCAGCAAACTGTTTGCAAGCTTTCTTGTGCATCATCTTTAGAAGAAGCTTCCTTCTCGGATGATGAAAGCCATGCAGACCGATTTGATGCAGTGTGTGTCGTATATTTGCTTTGAGCACTGACAGGCTAATCCCCTACCCCTTCAACCTCTGCAGAAATTCTGACAGCACTCATCTATCTCTTAAGGACAACCTCTACATATGATGCTGATCACGTGCACTCAACTTTTTTTGGTCCTGTTCTGAGTGGAACCTGACCTGTTAAATGGCTGTATGGTCTTGGCCACCATGCTGCAGCTCAGTTTCAGGGTCTTGCCAATCTGTTCTTATAGCCTAGGCTGTCTTTATGTAGAGCAAGAATTCTTTATTTCAGACATCTGAGAGTTCTTTGCCATGAGGTGCCATTTTGAACTTCCATTGACCAGTATGTGAGCGTGAGAGCGATAACACCAAATTTAACACACCTGCTCCCCATTTACACCTTGTAACATGAACGAGTCACATGACACTGGGGAGGGAAAATAGCTAATTGGGCCCAATTTGTACATGTTCACTTAGGGTGTACTCACTTTTGTTACCATCAGTTTAGACATTAATGGCTGTGTGTTGAGTTATTTTGAGGGGATAGAAAATGTACACTGTTAGACAAGCTGTACACTCACTACTTTACATTGCAGCAAATTGTCATTTCTTCAGTGTTGTCACATAAAAAGGTATAATAAAATATTTACAAAAATGTGAGGGGTGTACTCACTTTTGTGAGATACTGTATGCATAAATAAATTGCAAAGCATATAAACACTTAAGGCCCTGTACACACGAGGAGACATGTCTGATGAAAACGGTACGGAAACCGTTTTCATCGGACATGTCTCCTGGGATATTTTGGTCTGATGTGTGTACACACCATCAGACCAAAATCCCCGCGGACAGAGAACGTGACGGTGACGTGGCGGTAACGCGGCGACGTGCACAAACACGGAAGTTCAATGCTTCCACGCATGTGTCGAATCAATTCGACGCATGCAGGGGATTTATGTCCGATGGTTAGGCATACTAACCATCGGACATGTCCGACGGACAGGTTTCCAGCGGACAAGCTTCTAAGCATGCTTAGAAACTTTTGTCCTCTGGAAACCTGTCCGCTAGGCTGTACACACGATCTAACATTTCCGCGGAAACTGGTCTACGGACCAGTTTCAGCGGACATGTCTCCTCGTGTGTACGCGGCCTTATAGTTAGTATTTTCCAAGAGGGTCTCTCAAATGTATAAATGATTTTGTTTAATAAAATAGTGAAAAATAATTAGATCCCTTCCATTTGTCCTCTCTTTGTTTTTAAGTCAATTGTAGAAATGTTCCAGAGACATTTCCTTGTTAATTAGTCTTGTTGCACCATTTAGTTTATTGCCATTTATCAATGCTTAGACAATGTAAGGGCAGCTGTATATGCAAGTGCAGTTTTCTTGCTGTTAAATTAAACAGATTTTGTATTTGCTGTTATAAAACTATGTATTATTTGTGTCTGCAAAAGCCTTGCAAACAGAGAAAGGTAGTTTCAATTTAAAGTGGCTCTTCCCATTGAGGCTTTATTTGAGTATTCCCATTCACCATTGTTCCTTAGCATAGAGTATCCTTGATGCAATTGCTTTTCTAAATGTTATTGGACTTTGACACTCGAAGGATTTTGTGTTTTGATTGGTACACCTTTGATACCGAGTTCATCTGAAGGTCAGTTTGCATATCTCATCAGTATTTCATATTATTAAGGCCTCATTTCCACTGGCGTTTTTACAGCCACTTTTCTGAGCGTTTTTTACAGCTTAAAAACGCCTGTCCATGTTAGTCTATGGCCTCATGCCCACCATGACGTTTTTGAGCTGTAGATGACTAAGCTGCAAAAAAAACGCGGAACCAGTGCGTTCTGAAGCTCCAGCAATAGAGCTGTAAAAACGCCAGGCATTAAAAAACGCTCAAAAACATGCATAAACGCGCAAAAACGCTCAAAAACGTGGCCGCAGCGTTTTTAAAGCTCCAGCTCAAAAAAAAAAAAAAAAATTGTTTTTTTTTGTTTTTTTTTTAAATAAACATGGACAGGCGTTTTTAAGCTGTAAAAAACGTGTCTGTAAAAACGCCAGTGGAAATGAGGCCTAATAATTTGATCCCAGAAACACCCTGACAAGAACCTCTATGAAAGGGACATGGTCAGCAATAAACCTTTGATAAAACTTGTATTATCCTGCAATCTGTTGCTAAAAGGAACCCAGACAGATGCAATATCCAAGATCATTTTTATAAAAAAACTATTTTATTTCATTGAGAAAAAAAAAAGTGTCTGTAATTCGCATTCCGCAATTTTTTTTTTTTAAAGTCAGCAGCTACTAACACTGTAGCTGCTGACTTTTAATAAGGACACTTGCCTGTCCTAGGCGCCTGCGATGCTGCCCCCCACGACGATGATCGCTCGGTCCCGGTGCCTCCATCCTCACTAAGGGTAACAGGCAGTGAAGCCTTACGGCTTCACTGCCCATTTCCTACTGCACATGTGCGACTTGAGCGGGGCTTTGTGAATGGGCGGCTGCCTCCTGGGATACACACAGTTCCCAGAAGGCAGTGCGCCCCATTCACCAGAAGACACCGCTACGGAGGACGAGGAAGAAGACCATCAAAACAGAACACCAAATCAGGCTGAAACTCCACTTTAAATAATCTTAGTAAGCAATATACAAGGTTATCATGTGATTCAGAATCCACACAGATATTGATTGCTGTCCATCTAATTGGAATTTTTATTCCTATTTTTATTCTTATATAATTTAATTATATTTTGATCTTATGGCTTTGAGCTTGGGAGGGTGTCAGTGTAGCAGACCAGTAATATGCCCCTCCCCCTCCGCCTATCTATGCTATTTTTCCTTATGGCACCATTTTATATCCACATACATTTATATGTATTCATGCACTTTATTTAGTTTTCTATGACATTTTTAATATACATGGATGTATGGTATTTTGACTAGTAGGATCTTCTCATAGATACTAGTCACCATTATCATTACCTGCGTGGCCTTAGTGGGATATTTCATCCAGTATCAGGTAATTGCATCTTTTACCTTTTAGTTTTTACTAATAACATGTTTTTTAATATATTGTTTAAATTCCCTGTATACATTTATGGTCGGCCTCATAACTATTATGTCTTTATGGGTAGTCTACTATAGTAGTTTAACAGTGCCCCTTTGTGGATATTTATCCCCCACATAGACACTCAGGTCAGCGGGATTAAATTTAGATATGACACTCCGCGACCATTAACATAATTGTTTATTGAGCCTTTTATTTTCATTTCCATTTTTATTTTAACCTCTGTCACGTCTACAAATGGCCCCATCACAGTTTGCATTGTCCTAATATATGGACTTCAAGAAAATGTTGGCTTGTTTACATCCGGTTTGGGGTCAATTTAAACAGTGACCCGACAGCCAATAGGGTTCCCCTGATGAAGTCACGAGGCAAGTGACGTAATGCCGTAGGGAGTTGAGACCACGTGACCCCCGCACAAGCCGGAGGCCAATAGACGTAAGGCGGCAATACGATCGCTCCGTCTCCGCATTTTGCAATACTTTTTACCTTCTGTTAAAGACTATTTTTTGTGCAATAAACTATCCCTGATTTTTAAACCCACTTCACTATTGGAGGCATCTGCTCTCTTTTTTCCTCTACCCTTACTGCATTCCTTTCTGTGGATCGCTAAGCCTGGATCATCCCAGCGGCGCATAGCAGCTAGAGGGAACACATTTGGGAAAAGTGAGACCCCGTACCTTGGAGGAGCAACACTATATGCCTATATATAGCACCTTTAAGGTAAGGGAACTACGAGACCTTTGTGGATATCTAGATGCACAACAGCTGTTAGAGTGAAGAAATCAACCATTCCACCATTCAACCTACTATCTCACTATCTTACAGAGACTTTGCTCATCTTTGTTCATAACCCAGCACTTAGATGCACTTTTATGAATAGAACTTTATTCACTGAAATATTGTTTGAGTTTGGACTCACTTACACTTACTAGAAGCTACACGCCACTTTTTCTATTTGTCTGTGTTCATCATCTTGGTTTTTTCATACCTTTGTAGTGTATTTTCATCACTTATCTGAAGCGCTTATTATCTCATTATTACTTTTATTCATTGTTTGTGTATTGTGGACACTTTAGATACAGCTGCCTCAGACCTATTGATGTTATCCAATCACTTCATTTGTATACTCACAGTAGCGCATTAGATTTTAATATTTATATTTCAATATACAAGTATTACCATTATCTTTTTTTTTTTCTATTCCACATATCGTCACAGTTTATCATACTATATATTCAGTAAATTTTTACATACAATTTTTTGTCCCTCCTGGTATTTCCTTTCAAGGAGTTCTATGGTCACAGCATACACTTTCATTTTATTATGTCAGCATTGTAATAGCAATAAAAACAACAGTTATTATTGACAATCCAATGTAAGTTCACTTGAAAAAAATCTCCTTTCATGTTGTGAGTGCAGCCTACCTGTTAAACATCTCTTTCCACAACATTCTTGATTCCCTGCATGCTTTGCAGCTTCTCCCCTGCTGTATCCTTTCAATTTCTTACAAAAGGACTATATATCCCATGGTACCTTGCTGCCTACATTCAGTGATTCTTGTATTCACTCTGCCTTTTTAAGCCCCTTCTCTCAACATTTCTATAGTTCAGAAGGCAGTCTCTGAATTCTGTAACAAGAAAAAACAGAATGGAGCACAGACTACCGAAACACACTGATAAAGCAACTATAAGTCCAGGAAGTATATGTATTCAGCATTAGTGGCAGCCCTGTTGAGAGCGAAGCAGTCTCTGGAAGAACAATGGGAGAAAAGCAACGTGCATCAAAAACAAAGTGCAGCAGAAGATGCAATGAATGATATATTTAAATAAATCAGCCAAATGGCTACTCACACTTATATAAAGATCAGTAGGCATATAACAGTATAATACTCAGCGGATCCCTGGTGGTTGGTGGTGTGTAGGTGTTAACAGGAGAGGAAAGTGAAGGTACAACTGGCCGGACATCTGTCTCATCATCTCGGAACCAGCAAGGAACACACTCAGAATCGCATCGGAAGTGACGTCAGAAAATGGAGATAACAATTCAAAGCATCTGCTTCTTCATCAAATCGAAATGGCTATTGATCTTTAGCTATTTAGATCTGATGAAGAAGCATATGCTCTGAAATTTTGGCCGGGATTCATAAAGGAATTACCCTGGCGTATCTCCAGATATGCCACCGTAATTTCAAATGTGTGCCGTCGTATCTTTGCGCCGATTCAGAAAGCAAGTTACGCCGAAAAACATGGATTGAGTCGTCCGGTGTAACTTGCCTACGCCGGCGTATTGTGGGCGCATAGTTACGCTGGACGCATTCAGCGTTCCCATGTTAAATATGCAAATGAGCGAGATACGCCATTCACGAACGTTGATGTGTCTGGGCGCTTCATATACGCGATTTGGGGCAGGGAACGACGCCTTCGAATTTTACGTTGTTTACGCCGTTTACATACTACGTGAATAGGGCTGGGCGTGGGTTACGTTCACTCGTCGTAAACATTGCGTGCCTACGTCACTTAGGCATTCTATCCGACGTGCATCTGAACATGCACACTGGGATACGTCCACGGGCGGTGCATGCGCCGTTCGTTCGACACAAGATACGCTACGCCTGCACAAAGATACGCCGCGGTACGTAAATCGGGGCCTTTATCTCTATGTTCTGATGTCACTTCCGATGCGACTCCGAGTAAGTTCTTTGCTGGTTCCGACACAACGAGTTAGATGTCCGGACGGTTGTTCCTCTCCTCTAGTGTTAACACCTACACACCACCATCCACTGGGGATCTGCTGAGTGACCACAGTATTATTCTGTTATATGCCTATTATTCTTTATATTAGTGTGAGTAGCCATTTGACTGATTTTTGACTTTTGACTGACATTTGTCTTAAGGATCCCTTCATGCCGATATACGTTGGCAGAATGGCATGGCTGGGCACATCCACGTACCTGTACGTGGCTCTTTAAGCCCAGCCTTGGGGTCGTGAGTGCGCCGCTGGCACGTGCATGCGACCTGGTCCGAAGCTCCGTGACCAGGACCGCGGGACTCGCGGACCCGATCGCCACTGGAGTCCCACGATCGGTCCCTGGATCTGAAGAACGGGGAGAGCCCTGTGTAAACACAGCTTCCCCGTACTTTACTGTGGCGCCGTCATTAATTGTGTGTTCCCTTACATAGGGAATCACAATCAATGATGTCACACCTACAGCCACACCCCCCTACAGTTAGTAACACAAATGAGGTCACACATAACCCCTTCAGCGCCCCCTAGTGGTTAACTCATGTGTCAAAATTGTCCGAAGTGTCCGCCATAATGTCGCAGTCACAAAAAAAACGCTGATCGCCGCCATTAGTAGTAAAAACGAAATAATTAATAAAAAGGCAATAAAACTATCCCCTATTTTGTAAACGCTATAAATGTTGCACAAACCAACCGAAAATAGGTAGAAGAATACGTATCGGCCTAAACTGAGGGAAAAAAATGTTTTTATAAATATTTTTGGGGGATATTTATTATAGCAAAAAGTAAAAAAAAGTTTTTTGTCTTTTTTTAAATTGTCGCTCTATTTTTGTTTATAGCGCAAAAAATAAAAACCGCAGACGTGATCAAATACCACCAAAAGAAAGCTCTATTTGTGGGAAAAAATGGCACCAATTTTGTTTGGGAGCCACGTCGCACGATCGCGCAATTGTTAGTTAAAATGACGTAGTGCCGAATCGCAAAACCTGACCGGGTCCTTTAGCTGCCTAAAGGTCCGGGTCTTAAGTCGTTAAATATACCATTTGTTGCATCTTCTGCTGCACTTAGATTTTGGAGCAACTTGCTTTTCTCCCTCCCTGTGAATTCTGTGAATTCTGTGACACAGCAGTGCCACAACAGCCCATAATAAATATGAGCCACAGAATTCCAGAAAGTAAATGTGTGGGGATCATCACAAAGTAAGTTTACAAACTTTAAGTTCATTCAGATTATTAGAAGTAGACAATAAATGGTCGAAATTCAATGATTTTACATTTTGACCAATACAGTAGATGCGCTTTTAACATATTACTTGTTGACCATTTCATTACACTTTAATTTTGTAATGCTGTTATTTCAACAAATATATATATAGATATATATAAAGCCAAGTCCACATCTCAAACTCTGTGTTGTGTTCCTCAAACCATTCTGAATCATTTTTGCAGTGTGGCAGGGTGCATTATCCTGCTGAAAGAGGCCAGTGCTAACAAAGAATTCCAACAATGTTTAGTAAAGGGGTATGTGTCAAGTAACATCCAAATAAGTTGCAGGAATAAGGTTTCCCAGAAGAACATTGCCCAAAGTATCACACTGCCTCTGCTGGCTCGCCTTCTTTCCATACTAAACCTTGGTGCAATAGCTTCCCAAGTAAGTTACATACTGTAGTTACATAGTCGCTAAGGCTGAAAAAAGACAATAGTCCATCCAGTTCAACCTGTGTAGGTTTATGCGCATTGTTGTCTATAATGATTTCCCATATCCCTCTATGTTGTGTCCCTTAACCGATTGCCACCCGCTGCACGCAGATATACGTCTGCAGCATGGCACAGGCAGGCAAAAGGATGTATATATAGATCCCCTTTAAGATAGTGGCATTATGGACGTGCACACCCGCCGTGCATGCCTGTCGCGACCTCTGTCTAACTTTTGCGCAAACCAATTAATGTACACTTATTGCGATTTTTTTTTAACAAAAATATGTAGAAGAATACGTTTCGGCCTAAACTGAGAAAAAAAAATCAGATATTTTTAGGGGATTTTTATTGTCGCTCTATTTTTGTTTATAGTGCAAAAAAATTACACTGCAGAGGTGATCATATACCACCAAAAGAAATCTCTATTTGTGGGAAAAAAGGACGTCAATTTTGTTTGGGAGCCATGTCGCACAACCATGCAATTGTCAGTTAAAGCAACGCAGTGCCGAATTGCAAAAAGTGGCCTGGTCTCTGGCCAGAAAAAATGGTCCGGGGCTTAAGTGGTTAAGATGTACATGGAAGAGTCTTTTAAAAATATCCATACTCCCCACAGGGGGAGAGAGTTCCACATCCTTATAGCCCTAACAGTCAGGAACCCCTTACGCATTTTAAGTTTAAAGAATTTCCCCTTGAGTCTCATTCTGTGTCCTTTTCCACTCCCTGGGACTGAAAAGTGTATTTCTTATGCGGGGATCCCCATTGAGATATTTGTAGATCATGTCCCCTTTCAAGCATCTCATCTCCAGAGAAAATAAATGTTGTGTTTGCAGTCGTTGCTCATAATTGAGGTCCCCTTATTAGTTTTGCTGCCCTTCTTTGGACTCTCTCCAGCTCAAGCACATCAATTCAGAGGACTGGTGACCAGAACTGGATGGAAAACCCCAGATGTGGCCTAAGCAGAGTTTTATAAAGTTGCAGAATTATAGTTTTATCACTTGAGTATATCCCTTTTTTATGCATGCTAACATGCCTGCTTTGCCTACATACTCTGCGAAATAGCACAGCGCCAAATGATATCATCCCCACCAAACTGCTTAAAGAGTGTGCCGACATATTGGCACCATCAATCACGCAGCTCTTAAACCAATAATTTAAGGAGGGCATGGTGCCCACTTTGCTGAAACAGGGGATAGTAAAACCTAAATCCTAAAAAAAAACACCCTCGACCAAAAAGATCCAAACAACCGTCAACCCATAACAGGCCTAAATGTCTTCTCCAAGGTAATGAAGAAAGAAGTTGTATAACAGCTACAACTTCACCTAGACACCCAGAAACTACTTGATCCGTTTCAATCGGGTTTCCGTCCTGGTCACAGAACAGAAACAGCGCTTCTCAAAATATGGGATGAAGCCCTCGAGGCAGCAGATGAAGGAGAATCTTGTCTTCTGGTACTGTTGGACCTAAGCGCTGCTTTTGACACAGTAGACCACGGATTACTACTGACTCGGCTAACAGAAGTAGCCAGAGTCACGGAAGGTGATTTAGCTTGGTTCTCCTCCTTCTTGGAAAACCGATCACAAACAGTGAAACTGGGGCCTTTCACTTCTGAAAAACGGACAGTATCATGTGGAGTCCCTCAAAAATCAATATTTATCTCCGCCCGCTTTTTGAAATCATCAGCAACCAGAAGTTAATCTACCACTCTTATGTGGATGATACACAACTGTTTTTTCGCATATGTAATAAAAAGGATCATTCTCTCGGACTTGAGAAATGCCTTACTCTGATAGAAAACTGGATGACAAAGAGTTATCTTAAACTCAACGGTTCAAAAACAGAACTTCTCCTGTTTCAAGCCAACCGGAAAAATCACCCAAAGACAACTTGGTCACCCCCGCACATTCTGGGTAAAATCATCACCCCTAGCATCAAAGTCAAAAGTCTCAGAGTCACCTTTGATACTACTACGCAGACTTACCACCTTTATCCCGAAAGAAGACATTGCAGTCCAAAGGAGATCGAAGGTTTGCAGTCCAGGGACCATGACTGTGGAATGCTCTACCAACCACCATCCATCTGGAGGAGGACCACTTGGCCTTAAGGAGAAAGATTAAAACCCATCTCTTCTGAGGTCAAAGGGTTCTACCCACGGAATGGTTACAGCGCCCAGAGGCGATTCAGTTCGCATGTGTTGCGCTATATAAGTTTTTCACTCACTCACTCACTCACTCATACCCATGCTGATTACCACTAATGAAATTCTTCTCCCCAGTAAGTCTTTGGATATAGTCCCTAATCATCCCCCCAATATTTACCCATTCTTGATGTTAGGCTGACTGACCTGTAATTCCCAGGAATATGTCTCTGCCCTTTTTTGAATATTGGTACCACATTGGCTTTTCTCCAAATCAGCTGGTACTAATCCTGTCATTATGCTATCCACAAAGATTAGGAATAATAGCTTGACTATAACTTGACTGAGTTCTTTAAGGCCCCGTACACACGAGAAAATAGATTAGTTCAAATCGGTCGGACAGACCGATTTGAACAAATCTGTCTGCTGGCCGTTTTGGTTTGATCGCTGTACACACAAACCAGCAGACAGCGGGGTGACGTGGCGGTGACGTTGACGCCGCCACGTCACCCCACCAGGAAGTAAATTACTTCCGCGCATGCGTCAAATCCATTCGACGCATGTGCGAGAAGATATGTCTGCTGGTTAGCGTACTAATCAGCAGACATGTCGGGCGGACGGATTTCCAGCCTACATATTTTAAAGCATGCTTTAAAATCTGACGGCTGGCTAAATCCGTCTGCTCGCCCATACACACGATCAAATCTGTCTGCTGGGACGGTCTGGCAGACCGTTTCCAGCAGATAGATTTGATCGTGTGTATGCGGCCTAAGGACTCTCAGGTGTAAGCCATCTGGTCCTTGGGATTTATTTGTGTTAAGTTTATTTAAGTCCCTCGCCGCATACACACGATCGAATATATCTGCTGAAACTGGTCCGGACAGATTTGATCGTGTGTACGGGCTAGCAGACAGGTTTCCAGCAGACAAAAGTTTTAAAGCATGCTTTAAAACTTGTCTGCTGGAAACCCATCTGTCCGACATGTCCGCTGGTTAGTAAGCCTAACCAGCGGACATAAATCCCCTGCATGCGCTGAATGGATTCGATGCATGCGTGGAAGTATTTTACTTCCTAGTTCGGTGACGTGGCGGCGTCAACGTCACCGCCACGTCACCGCGCTGTCCATCCGCGGGGATTTTGGTTTGATCGTGTGTACACACATCAGACCAAAATTTCCAGGAGACATATCCGATGAAATCGGTCTGTCGGACCGTTTTCATCGGATATGTCTCCTCGTGTGTACGCGGCCTCTCATTGACTCTGGCCTCTGTTAGCCACATTGGTATGTCACGTGTTGTGTCACTATCACTACAGTAGTTGTCGGTAAACACTTCTTTTTCCTGCGTAAAACTGTGGATAAGAAGGTATTTAGTGCAGTTGTCATCTTTGTGTCATCTCTAACCATCTTCCCATCCTCATCGTTTAAGTGTGTAATGTGTGCCGATTTTGTCTTTTTACTGGTAATATTTAAAAAAAATAGGGTTATTTTTACTCTCTTCCACTATGTGTCTCTCGTAATATATTTTAGCCACCCTGAATGAGATTTTACATTTCTTATTGTATTCCTTGTAGTGCTGGAATGCTGATGGTGATCCATTGCCTTTATATTTTTTAAAGGTCATACTTTTCTCATTGATGAGGCTATACACATTACGGTTTAGCCACCCAGGTTTAATTATTGCATTTCTATATTTATTGGCTGCTTGATACCTTTTTTTAATGTGCTCCTAAAGCATAACCATTTATCTTCTGTGTTTTTTGTTTGCAGAATTTGGTCCCAATTAATGTCATGTAACAATGACCGTAGTTCCGAAAAATTGCCTCATTTGTTGTTTTTGTACTACCCATATTTTCCTGTGATTTACGCTAAACGCGATCATCCTATGATCGTTAAATCACAAGTTGTCACGTATATCCACATCTGAGATCAGACCTGGATTGTTCATAATTAATAGATCTAATAGGACTTTCTTTCTAGTTGGGGAATGCACCAATTGGGACATGAAGTTGTCCTGTAAACATTCATGAAATGACAGGCCTTTAATGAGTGAGCTGTTCCCTCTGTCCAGTCAATATTGGGGTAATTGAAGCCCCCCATTATGATTACATTTCTGTGTCCCTACCAATTCTAACTGAGATAGTAATTTCAGCTCCTCGTCTTCCTTCATGTTGGGTGGCCAATAACATACCCCCACTAATATTTTCCCACTTACTTCTTCTCTCTGAAGTTCTACCCACACTGATTATACCTCCCCTTAGTCCCATACATAATGTTGCTCCTCTCTACCACCCTTGCATAATTTTTTACATATAGACACACCTCTCTCCCTCTTCTACCTTTCCTGTCCTTTTGATACAAGAAATACCCTTGTATATTTGCCAGCCAATCATGTGAGTTGTCAAACCAATTTTAGTTATTCCCACAAAGTCCTCCTTGTATAATAGCAGCTCCACATCCATTATTTTGTTAGCTAGGCTCCTAGCATTTGTGTACTGTATACGCCTCTTATGCTTCGTACACACGATCAAATCTGTCTGCTGGAAACGGTCTGCTAGACCGTTTCAGCAGACAGATTCGATCGTGTGTACGGGCAAACAGACGGATTTGGCCACCCGACAGATTTCAAAGCATGCTTTGAAATCTGTCGGCTAGGAACCCGTCCGCCCGACATGTCTGCTGGTTAGTATGCTAACCAGCAGACATGTCTTCTCGCACACGCGCCGAATGGTTTTGACGCATGAGCGGAAGTGTTTTACTTCCTCGTGCGGTGACGTGGCGGCGTCAACGTCACCGCCACGTCACCAACACGTCAGCGCGCTGTCTGCTGGCGGAGATTTTGGTTTGCTCGTGTGTACACGCGAGCAAACCAAAATCCCAGCAGACAGATCTGTTCAAATTGGTCGGTCCGACCGATTTGAACAGACACATTTAATCGTGTGTACAAGGCCTTAGAGTGCATATTTTCCCCCTTTGTTTCTCCTGGCTGTGTTTTTGAATTTAAATTGCACACTCACTTACCCCAGGATTATTTGTTATGATTGTATTTTCGCTGCTATTTCCACTGCTGACTTTGCTTTCACCCTCTGTCACCTGCTCACTGTCAGCTATTGTTTTCTCTGATCCTTCCCCCCAACACCTAGTTTAAAACCCCCTCCAACTTTGCGGACATCTTTCTTCCCAATAGATCTGTACCATCCCAATTAAGACGCAGCTGGTCCTTACTAAAGAACTGGTAACCGACTGAGAATTCAGCCCAGTTCTCCAGAAAATGTGAATAATAATAATTACAGTAGTGTGCTTAGTCCAAAACAAATCCAAAAAAGAAACAGGAACTCCAAACGCCTCTTTCCTACACTAGTTCCTTAGCCACTTGTTCAGTTCCCTGAGCTCCTGCTGCCTCTCTGGTGTGGCTCGAGGTACAGGTAGTATTTTAGACCTTGGAGGTCCTTTTCCTCAATCTATTCCCTGAAATCATTTTTAGGACTCTCCACCTTCCTCTCACTTGGTCTTTGGTACCAATGTGTACCATGACTGCTGGTTCCTCCCCAGCCCCTCCCAGTAATCTGTCCACTCGATCCGTTATGTGCCAAACCCGAGCACCCATTAAACAACACACTGTTTTGCATCCCTATTCTTTCTGGATGATTTCCCTATTTGACCTCCTAATAATTGTGTCCCCCACTACCAGCACTTGCCTGGCTTTTCCTGTATCACTGCCCCCCTCCTTACTGCAGCCCTCTTTCCCCTGGCAGCTAGGGGAGGGTATCTGATCCAGAAGTGTCACCCCTAAGCTTATACCCCATCATCATGCAACTTGGCATATATGTTTTGGTGTACCAACTGTCACCCAGCTACCTACCTTTGGTTCCTGTGCTTCCATCTCTCCAACCTCCTCTAGATTGGCCCCCCCCAGCACTTCCTGGGTAATGTCCAACCTCCTCTCCAGGAGTGTTGACAATTGATTCTTCAGAACCAGGACCTGGGTTTCCAGAGTAACAACTTGCTCACATCTAGCAGTATGTGCCCTCAACTGGTTTATCAAGGAACGCATACATAGCAGGATGTGCACTGAGTGGCATCACTGATTTGACATTTTATCCGCTTTTCTATTGTGGGTATTGAGTAGGAATAACTAATTGTAACCTACCTATTCCCAGCTCTCTACTCCTAGTGCACCCACAGTACACAGGCACTTACCGAACTCGGCGCTCACAGCACCAGAGCGCTCACAGCACCAGAGCACTCACAGAACCTGAGCACTCACAGAACCCGAGCACTCACAGAACAGAGTAAGTGATGCACACTCACCCGGCCATCCATATGATGTAAAAGAAAACATGATTCATCAGTCCAGGCCACCTTCTTCCATTGATCCAGTTCTGATGCTCACATACCCATTGTATGCGTTTTTTTGGCTGTGGACACAGGTCAGCACAAGCAGCATGACATGTCTACACAGCCCCATACACAAGCCCTATTTCTACTTTCAACACATCAACTTCAGGGACAACATGTTTACTTGCTGCCTAATATATACTACCAACTTTCAGATGTTACAAGATAATCAATGTTATTCACTTGACCTGTCTGTTGTTAGGTGTTAGGAATTCATTGTAGGAAGTCAGTATTTTAGCCCCGTATTTTTTACAATTTTTTAAAGTAATAAACTGAAATAATTAAGTCATCTCTTAACATATGCATTTGCCTTCGTTATTTTCTCCAGCTGTGACAGAAACAGCTACAAAAAGCTGGCAATGATTTTTAACTATTTTTCCTGCACTCTCACATATAAAAAGTTTTGGCAAGAGTTGCAGCTTTTATAATTATTATACAGCACTACTTACAGTATATTGACACTACATAGAAGAATAATAGATGGTAGATTGAAACAGGATAGATAGATAGATAGATAGATAGATAGATAGATAGATAGATAGATAGATAGATAGATAGATAGATAGATAGATAGATAGATAATGTAAAAGCAAGTAAAGACCTACTAATTAAGAAATATCTAATTTCTACTGTACCTATGATAGTAAAGAAATAATATATATCTCAATGGATATAAAGTGTGCATCTACAGAATAATGCATATCATACGTATTCAATGAAGACGATGCTGCATTTCATGAGGCTAGTGTATATTGCTGTGTAAGAATATGTGGCTATCTTTTTTTTTCCCTTTTGTCCTTTCTTCTTCGTCACAGTATACTGTCAGTGATGAATACAGCTTGGAGAGGGACTCCTGTTTCTGCTCAAATGAAGCTGTTCTAAAGCTGTATGCTTCAGTTAGTCACTGGTAGAGCAAAGAAGCTGTGTTCAATTTTTTTTTCTTGCTTTCTCTGTTCTGATTCATGCCAAAGAAGAGCAGTGGTTATCTGCTGCACAGCCAGACCTCGCAATGCAAGTTAGTTTTACAGAAGCAAGCATTGATTCCAACAGAAGCACGGAAGCACTGGATTTAATTATTACAACTTGCACATCAACAATTTTTGCTACAGAGTTGACAGAAGAAAATGAATGGCCATCATTTTACACTTCTTTTAAGGTACAGCATTATTGCATCATTACAATTTATATGTTTAAATAAATATTTCACATATGCAGTTTATTGTAATAGCAGAATGTGTTCTTTGCCATTGATATCATATGTATTGTTTACTAACTATTTCACATAGTATAACTTAAATAAATGTCTATCTATCTATCTATCTATCTATCTATCTATCTATCTATCTATCTATCTATCTATCTATCTATCTATCTATCTATCTATCTATCTATCTATCTATCTATCTATCTATCTATCTATCTATCCTATCTATCTATCTATCTATCTATCTATCTATCTATCTATCTATCTATCTATCTATCTATCTATCTATCTATCTATCTATCTATCTATCTATCTATCTATCTATCTATCTGTCAGTCATATCCATTCTATCCTATTTAACATGTATGTTGCTATTTATTTATCAGTTTCTTTATAGCCCTATTTTGTCCATGGGTACTAAAGAAAAACCCCACCTAAATCAGATACTGTTTATTGAACATTTATTATTGCTGTATACCTGTAATAGTACAGACACACAACATTTGATAGATAGGCAAACATTTTAAAACAAAATACCTACTAATTCATAAATTAGAGTATATAATGCTTGTGTATCTAAGATAGACAGACAGAATAAAAGATAGATATAGACTGTTAAACTAGATGCCTATTATCATAAAAACTTTTATCACTTTAAGGGCTTACATACATTTGCTTTAACTGGTGCAATACGTTGCTGCAGATAACATGGATGTGGGATTAAAGGTTAACTAATCAGTTTCTTATTTTTACCTAAATCCTTTTGCATTGATTGATTTTGGCCATTTCTGGCAAACTGTTGATTTCAGTCTATATTTAGAAAATGTTTGAGCCACAAAAGCAAGCCAAGATACAGAGTTTGTTGTTTAAGATGTCAGGTAATTAAAAAAAAAAAAAAAAAAAAAAAAAGATGTCAGGTAATTGTGCAACAGGTAATCATAAATCATAAATCTACAGAATCACAGCAACGATAGTAGCAGCTACTTTTATAACCTTCCAGTGCTTGCAATGATACCCCACTGAGCTCTTATAAATGACTGATAACTAAGATGGTATATTTTAAAAATAGAAAACAGTACATAAGAAAAATGCATGTATTCAGACTAATTTTGCATATATCAAGAGGATACCATTGTTAGGATAAAATACTAAATAACTATTTTCATTACATGATACATATACAGTATAACATTCAATATATGACAAAGAATATGTATCAATATGGGGTCACATTAATTTTTTACTGCAACAGACTTTTTATATAGTGAACATGTGGTTCTGCATTAATTGGCGTTTTTAGATTTCTATAGGACCTTTAAAATAGCAGATTTTGCTTTTCATTAACACAGCATGGAGCCATCCACATTTCCACAACTGGCCAAAGTTTGCCCATGTCTACATAACAGTGTATGCATAAGTATTTTATGCTTAAAATGCTCACATGTCTGCCTGCAGTGAAAGCTCACAGAAATCCCTAAATGCAGTCTCAAGCACACAGCAATACTTTTTATGTCTACAAATCCTCATTCTGCAGTTCAAAATGTATTCACCGTGGACAAATCACAAATACCTTTGATTGGTTTTGGTTTATTACATCTTCATTTAAGTACCCACTTCTCAATCATTTTTGTGCTTTGTCACTTTTAAACATGTGTATCTTTACAGAGCGAAAGCAGACATAACTCAAAGGTTAAAGGGCAGAGTTTAAATAGACCCAAACTCAAAAAGTGAAGATTTGTTTTATGTTATAGTGAACAAAATTTTTTATTAGTAATGCCTAAGCAGTGAAATGTTACATTTTGTTTTTAATTCTTTCTTAGAATAGGAATTTAAATGCTGGAATGTATAGACACTACTTTGCCAACAGCTTCATAACTGTACATCTGCAGTGTGAGAATTTCTAAGGCACCTACAGTATGCCTGGGCTTACCAATTTTTGGAGACTTGGAGTAAAAATTATTGATGTAGCTTGCTGGAAAATAGTTTGCATTGCATGGATATCCCTGTTTTTGCTCTAATTTAACAGATATTTTAACAAATGAACCGATCCTTAGTGGATACAGCTTTCAGAGTTTGTGCCCTCTTTAATAGTTGTTGGAATAGATATACAAAGAATAATAAACTTGGTTAAAAACATACTCTCTCTTAAAAGAAATACTGCTCCAGCCTCCAGTTAGTGCTGGCTACATGGTTTAGGAACTTGCATGAATTATATTTCTGAACGATCAGATCAGCCAGTCCAAGATTCCTTAGTCATCTCTTTAAGAATGTAACTAGTGCTGAGAAAATACTGGAGAAGATTATTTTTCATAAAAGGTAAATGTTATCTTCCTAAATAGATTCTATTACTTGCTTAAAGTATTCTAAACTTTATTCAGAAACAATCTCATAGGTCCCTTGCAGTGCTCAGTGGTTCCTCCATTACATGATACAGTAGTGACATAGTAGTAATATAATACCACTATAATATGTTATCTTGTTAGACCAAGTGTCCACCCATGCCACCAAAACTAGACCACTAACTTCAAGATCATTCCCATGACACACAAGGAACGCTGGGCTGTTGCCTCCAAAAATTTACCCACAAATACTGAAAATTAGTCTCCAAGATAACTGTCAGATGTTATGTCGTTCACATGAAACAGTACTTCTCAACTGAAGTCCTCCTCCATATTGGATTGCCCTCTAAAGCTACAAGAATAACTCTGGTTGTATATTGTAATATGGTCGGAGAAACACAATCACAAATGTTTGTATAGGTGATTAAAAAAATTGATGTTTGGCATAGATTACAGGAATGGTGGAAACCAAATTCTTAGTCAACTTTTTTCCAGTAAGCCCCATGCTTGACTCTGCATTGGACAAAAAGGGGATATTGGGCACATCTGCATTTTCTGATGAAAATAAGAGCACTGCCCACGAGACGGGGTATGTTCTGCCTCTGATTTACTGACTGACCAATGTGGGGGTGCTGCCTGTGACCCTTGTGACCTGGCTGGTCAAAAAAAAAAGGGGGCCTCTGTGCTGTCCGTGACTCGACTGGGGGAGGCGGCGGGTGGATTCTTTGCCGCCCCCAAAAAAAACACCAGCTGCCACGCCTACTCACCATTCCTAAGGCACTGCAAGGTCATGGGATAAGCAATGCAAATGTGACAATCAGTGCTCCACCCAGTTGTTTGTGAGTTTAATGTAATTATCATTTTTTAGATTATCTTTCTTCCAGCCAAATGTCACACTTATACTTCTTTGACGTCTGAACTCCAAAAAGCATCGTTTCCAGTTTTATGCAAAATCCTATAGTGACATTACACATCTCATGACAACTTTGGTGCAGTATTAGAATACAAAATGGCATTTCATATCAAGAAATCATTACTTTTTTTTATATAAACTGCAATCTATTGTCACTTACAGTTAGTTCAGAAAGTATGGGCAATGCACACCAAAGGATCTGTTACAGGTGATGTAGTGACCCTTGTAAGGATCTTTACTTGTTGCCACAGTGAATAGTATTCTACAATCATTAAAAGGTGGTGTCTAGGTGTTATACAACTCAAATCTATAAAAAAAAAAAAAAAAAAAAAAAATATAAAAAATGCACAGGGGATACAATTGTCCTGTGCATTAGCTGAGATTTTTTTTTTTTTTAAACTTGGAGCTCTGAGGGAGGAGAAGCATCCCCAAAATAACCGACATTGCCACAGTCAGGTCACTTGTTCCCACACTGATGGCCATCAGAGTTTGTTGTCATGCATGTTAATTCTGTCGTTTGTGAGTATTAATTTGGCAATTTTTTTTAGTTAATAAATCTTGGGTAATGCACTGGGTGTTTGCACCCCCCATGTTTTTTTTTTGTTTTGCAGTGTATGGTTGGATTCTATAAGTGTTTGTAGTGTGCTCAAATTAATTGTAATTTTATTAAGTTTTGACTGCTGCAAGAAAAGGGTGTGTACTCCTGTAAAAATTAATATGAGAAATTCCTCTGCTGCCTGTGCTCAGTGAAATTTATAAAATCATAAAAAAAATAGTCTACAATATCTACCATATAATCAAAAATGTCTGCTATAACAAATGAAAAAGTATAACAATAAAGTTTATATAGTGCTGTGATTCTTTAACATTGCGATGATTCCTTTAAAGTGCCATCCATGCACAAAAAGTTCTTTAAAAGTGCAATCATGCAGAAATATATAGCAAAGGTGATGGAAGTGCTATGCTCCCCTTTCTCCTCACCGTCACCAGCTTTCCATATAAAGATTGCCTGTACTGGTGAAAAAGATCTTTCATAGATGTGTCTTTTTCCTCTTCCACACGTCCCAAATAGTTAGACATACTCATAGGGTAAGAAATATAGCATACATGGCGTGATATTGTTTAAAAAGGTTTTATTATAAAATAAAATACACTCACATGTTGGTTTTTCATGACAAGCATATAAAACACGGTGCAATCCACAGTTTGCTTTCCAAAATCCAAGAACTGATGTCACCACCAGAAGTCTCCGTACCTAATGCATTTCACTCCACCCTGGGAGTGGGCAAAGTGAAGTGACTTCCCCTGCAAAGTAAACAGCAAAAGTGAAATTAGTAAATCAACCCCTTTATGCTTTACCTATTGATCAGTTCCTGACCATCAGACTTTTGCAACCATTGTTTGATGATTGCAACTGCTGCTTAATGCCTCTCATGAGTCAGCTGAATGGATCTTTTGTGCAATTTATAAGGCATAAAAATGTATTTCAAATACAAAAATCATGGTCCTACAATTGTAATTTCAGACTTAACAGTTAGCTTTCCTAGATGTATTCCTTATTCGTGATAACAATGCGAGTGAGTGAATAACTTGTATAGCGCTACAAATGCGAACTAAATTGCCTCAAGGCGCCTTGCATCCAGTGATGTCCTGATCCTTCAGAAGAGGTGGGTCTTACGTTTTTTTTCTGAAGGCCCAATGGTTGTCTTCCATGCGGATGTCCGTGGGTAGAGCGTTCCACAGCCGTGGTCCTTGGACTGCAAATCTATGTTCTTCCATTTGTAGAGGGACTTGGGGGTGTGGAGGAGGTTTTGGTTGAAAAAGACAAGTAAAAATGCACAAGAGAACACAATTCCTTAGGTATCAAGTCAGCATGTATATATGTGGAGGCAAGGCAAAGTCAGTGACTGATAGTTTAGCATAAGCTAACAATAAGTCTGTGGTTGTTGTATGTGGGTACATACTTCCAGGGCTGCCATCAGAGGGGAACAGAGACCATGTTCCAATTCTAGAAAAAAAGGCAAGGAGAGAGGCGCCTCTGGGTGTAGTAGATTAAAAGAAATTTAATTGAAGGACATAAATATCTCACTCACATTTAAAGGGTCACTAAAGGAAAAATTTGTATTAGATAGATACCTTCCCTTACCTTAGTGCAGTGCTGTTTTCATTTCCTGCTTGTTTGTTTTTGCTCTGCAGTTGATTTATGGCTTGTCCTTTCTCCCCACTTCCTTGTTGTCTCTGTGAAAAAAAAGCTGGCAGAGCGAGGATTTATGCGGGGGTGACAAACGTGTACTGGTGACTACAGATCTGCGTCAGGACGTTCTCTATGTCTTGCAGACTGGAAGGAGCTGTGACATAGTGGGTGTGGCTAACACTCCAGCACCTCCTCTCTTTCTCATGTGCTGTATATTGTTGTCTCTGGCTGGCTGTGTGGGTGGGTTGAATCGCTTTATTATTCATCATTGGGCGGTATAGTGGGAGGTATAGTGGGCGGATTATGCAAATTTTAAACGAGCGCACTTTTTCTTTACTGTGCGATGCGCAAAGGATTCTGGGAAATGTCGTTCCCAGCATGACGGCGACATCGCTCTCATGGACGAGCGCTGTGATTGAGGAAGTGAAAACCAGAAATGAAAGCAGGCAGACGAAGGTAACAGAGATGAAGCCATTAATCCACTGTCACTATATTTTAAAAGAAATCAGTATACTATTAGTTGTTTGTACCATACAACAGTGCATTCTAGCTCAAAAAACGTTTCCCTTTAGTGATCCTTTAAGTAGTGACAGGTAAGCGTGTAAAAGTTGTTGTTTCGAGGCGCATGCGCGGAGGTGTCCAAGATGGCCGCTTAAGCCGGGAGCTCCGCTCTGCCTCAGCCTTCCACCGGCCATAGCAGCAGTTTCACAGCGGTAAATCGAACCGTTTTTGAGAGAATTCGACGGGGGAACGAATTCTCGTCACCCCTATGTACAGCAGCACAGTTAGGAGAAGACTGGAAACGAATTACACGGCGCTGGAATCTATGGCCGAATCCAAGATGGCGGCCGCGCCTCAGCCGCAGGTCTCCTATACTGAGGAATGTTCTGAAGTGAGGCAAGTACTGGATACCAACACACAAAACTTCTCCTCACATTCAGCTCAGGGCACCTCAGGCACCACACCAGGACCAATGACTATTCCAGAAACCTCAATATTACCCACATTACCCCTTTATACTAACTCTCCTCAGGATTCTTCCATTCTCCTCAATACTCTTCCCCCCTCAGGAAATGCTGATCTTTTGGTCCCTCAGAATGCAGGGGAATTGTTTCAAAAGTTTTCTGAACTACTTGAAAGGGGCCTTGCACAAACAGCTTTGAAAATAACTAATGACATTCGCTCTGACTTTTAGAATTTGGGCTCCAGGATGGAGATAATAGAAAATAAGCTTGATATCACGGTTTCTAGAGCCAACCAAAACACCGACCAAATACAATCTCTGCAAGAGCAACTAGACGTGGCCCTCAGCAGAATAGATGACCTTGAGAACCGTTCCAGAAGGGACAATTTTAGGGCCAGGGGCCTCCCTGAGTCCATAACAGATGTCCCCAAAGCTGTCCAGGACCTCATTAAGAGCATGCTTCCCTCTATTGCTCCTCATAAGCTAGAGCTGGATAGAGCTCACAGATCTTTGGGCCCCCCGAGGAAGGACGGCTCCCCCAGGGACATAGTGGTAAAACCACATTACTACACTGTGAAGGAGGAGATTATGAAAATCTCACATGAGCAATCCCGCATTTCTTTCCATGGTCAAGATATACAAATTTTTGATCATTTTTCTGATCCCATCAATATTGCAAGGGGTACGAGGCAAGGATGCCCCCTTTCCCCCCTGATCTTTGCAGTAGCAATAGAGACATTGGCGATAGCTCTTCGTTCTGAGCCTGACATAAAGGGGGTGATCTTTGGATCTCAAGTCCACAAATGCGCTCTGTTCGCAGATGATCTCCTCCTTTTTGTCACCTCCCCCACTACCTCTCTCCCTATCATCTGTAATTTGCTCAGGTCCTTTGGAAGGATCTTGGGTCTTAGGGTCAATTTCGATAAATCTCAGGCCCTAAATATTTCCACACGGCCCTCGGTAATTGACTCCCTGAAACCTCATTTTGATTTTAAATGGGCAGATACATCAATTTGTTATTTAGGTATTAATTTGACCCCCAAGATTGAACAGCTTTATCAGGCCAACTTCCCTCCCATGTTCCATAAATTGGAGACTGATCTTCAGATGTGGGCTTGACTTAAAATTTCATGGGTGGGTAGGATTAATTCAATAAAGATGACCCTCTTACCCAGATTGCTCTACCTATTCAGATCCCTCCCAATTGCTATCAAGAAGGACCAACTGAAATCTTTCCAGAGTAAAATTCTCAAATTTATCTGGGAAGGTAAAGGTTATAGATTGGCCCAAAATGTTTTATATGGACCCAAAACACGGGGGGGTCTGGGCCTCCCTAACCTGTTTAAATATTACCAAGCTGCCAGACTAGCCCAACTTTCCTCTATCTACTCTAAATGCAAGAAACCTGACTGGTTGGACATAGAGAGGTTGGCGGTCCCTGACCTATCCCTGGAAAATTTACTATGGATACCCCAAAAATCTAGACCTGTGATAATGTCCCCAACACTGTCCCAAGCGTTGAAGGTCTGGGATGACCTGAGACATCTTCCTTCTCTGATTTCAGGAACTAGGCCCCTAACCCGAATTTTTCACAACCCCCAATTTATAGCAGGAATGGACGTTAAAGCATTTTAATGGTGGTTGGACAAGGGGATTTACAGAATAGGAGACTTTCTCCTAACCACCGGACCACTTTCCCTGGAGCATTGTATAACAAAGTTGGGTATGCCTGACCACGAGAGGTCTCGATATTCTCTCATCTTCAACTTTGTGTCTTTGTTCTGGAATGCTAGCTCTGGTTCTCGAACCTTCACTGGTTATGAGCGCTGGTGCTCCAGGATGAGAGAACACAGAGGGGGAATCTCCACGATATATACATCTCTGTCTGAGGTCTGCACCAAGTTCACATATATGGAGGCATGGGAGAGGGATCTGCAGATGGACTGGGACCTGGAAGAGTGGCACAGGGTGGGAACAAAAGCCTTTAAAGGACTAGTTAACACGTCCCTGATAGAAGCCAATATAAAAGTCTTGATGAGGTGGTATATGGTCCCTAGCAGGCTGGCCACAATGTTCCCAACTGCCTCACCACTTTGCTTTCGAGAGTGTCAAGCTCAGGGCACAATGATCCATATTTGGTGGGATTGCCCCAGAGTTAGAGGATTTTGGAATAAGATCTTTAGTCTTATTAGAAAGGTCACGGGAGTACCCTTGGAGAAAACCCCTCAAATTGTATTACTAGGGGCAAATTTTCCCCAGGCTTCTAAACACACGCAAAGGTTAATAAACGTTATGCTTCTGGGTGCAAAAACTACTTTGGCAGGGGCGTGAAAACAGCCTAGAGGCTCCTTTCTAGCAGCCAAAAGAAAGATTTCCTGGGTCATGACCCAGGAGAAAATGGTCAGCTCTATTTTGAACACCCCGGAATTATTCAAGGCGGTCTGGGAGCCTTGGGCCAGATACTTGGGGGTCCCCCTTCTGGCAGGAACTATGTCTCCTGCCATGAACACTGGTCATACAGGCTGACAATCCACTTAACCCTTTTACGTCCTTCTCTCGCTCTATACTCTACGACTTTGAGGTCAAGTTTTAGGTTCAGGATATGGGTCCCCTTTCGTCACAGTTTGTTCCCATTAGGGGTGTCGAAACGGAATTACAGGCCTATTGCCTGCTCCAGGCTACCCATCTCCTATGGAAATTCATATGCAGACCGTGATAAGTTCATAGTTGTCTTACAGAAAGTTAACCTGGGTCTTTGCCCTTATTTTATTTTCTCATTTTTTTTTTTTTTGTTATATTTATTTACAGTGTTATGTCTTTTCTGTTTTTTATATATCGACATCCCCTTTTTTCTTGATCGTATCTGGGGAAAGGTACATTACTCTACTTGCTGAATTACACTGTATGTACCGCTTCAAGATTGTACTGAGAGCACTGATTGTATTTGTCTGATATTTATTTAATAAAACTCTTAAACTTAAAAAAAAAAAAAAAAACAATTGTTGTTTCTTTGGGATGGTGAGCTGTCATCTGTTTGTAGTTTCTTCTGCAGTCTGTTGAAGCGATGTGTGGGGAGGACACTACTTCATCATAAGGCGATGGAAGTCGGCTGTGATGTGAGGTCTTCTACCCGAGCCTTAGAGCGTAGGATGGGGAGCAGACGCAGGGCGATGACGTCACCAGAATGCGACGCATTTCCGAGTTTTCATTGGCTGGCTGCTGTTTTGGTTGGTTGATCGGAGAATGCGATTGGGGTATAGTGTTTTATTTTCTCGCATAAGTATTGAGGAGCATTTCCTTGTGTGCAATTATGGGTGAGACAGAGGGTCTTGAATGTGATCCGATCCTTTACGGTTAGCCAATGAAGGGTCCTCAGTGAAGGAGTGATGGATTCCCAGTTTTTTTTCCTGTTACCAGTCTTGTTGCCATGTTCTGGATGACTTGTAGGTGCGAAATCTGGTATTTAGATAGTCCTATGTAATATCGGATAAGTTTTGAGTGAGATGCATTTCGTGCCAATCAGTGGAATATTTTACCTTCATGCCAATAGTTGCCATTACCTAGTTTTTCAGATTATGCAGGTATTATTCCAAGGATCTTGATTACATTCTTCAAGGTCAGCCTCTACTTGCACTCACAAAGAAAGGCTACAAAGAATCGTCTTTGACTGCTTTTAACAAATATCACCCAGACTTAAACAAGAAAGGAGATCGCTTGTTAAATTCCAATCATGCAGAGGACATAATCATGCTGTGGAAAATAACATTCGATTCTGAACACGGCTTCACAGATTGGCTGTATTTTAGAGAAACTTTGAGGTACCCCCAAAGGGATTGTAAACCCTTACATATACCCAGTGAAGTCACTGGCCTTAAACGATAAACAGAGATGAAACATATCCTCCTACATAAGTTGTACATGTTTAGTTGTGACCCTCTCTTCTCTACGGTGTTATATTTATTTACAGTGTTATGTCTTTTCTGTTTTTTATATATCGACATCCCCTTTTTTCTTGATCGTATCTGGGGAAAGGTACATTACTCTACTTGCTGAATTACACTGTATGTACCGCTGAGAGCACTGATTGTATTTGTCTGATATTTATTTAATAAAACTCTTAAACTTAAAAAAAAAAAAAAAGTTGTTGTTTCTTTGGGATGGTGAGCTGTCATCTGTTTGTAGTTTCTTCTGCAGTCTGTTGAAGCGATGTGCGGGGAGGACACTACTTCATCATAAGGCGATGGAAGTCGGCTGTGATGTGAGGTCTTCTACCCGAGCCTTAGAGCGTAGGATGGGGAGCAGACGCAGGGCGATGACGTCACCAGAATGCGACGCATTTCCGAGTTTTCATTGGCTGGCTGCTGTTTTGGTTGGTTGATCGGAGAATGCGATTAGGGTATAGTGTTTTATTTTCTCGCATAAGTATTGAGGAGCATTTCCTTGTGTGCACTTATGGGTGAGACAGAGGGTCTTGAATGTGATCCGATCCTTTACGGTTAGCCAATGAAGGGTCCTCAGTGAAGGAGTGATGGATTCCCAGTTTTTTTTTCCTGTTACCAGTCTTGTTGCCATGTTCTGGATGACTTGTAGGTGCGAAATCTGGTATTTAGATAGTCCTATGTAATATCGGATACGTTTTGAGTGAGATGCATTTCGTGCCAATCAGTGGAATATTTTACCCTCATGCCAATAGTTGCCATTACCCAGTTTTTCAGATTATGCAGGTATTATTCCAAGGATCTTGATTACATTCTTCAAGGTCAGCCTCTACTTGCACTCACAAAGAAAGGCTACAAAGAATCGTCTTTGACTGCTTTTAACAAATATCACCCAGACTTAAACAAGAAAGGAGATCGCTTGTTAAATTCCAATCATGCAGAGGACATAATCATGCTGTGGAAAATAACATTCGATTCTGAACACGGCTTCACAGATTGGCTGTATTTTATTTTTTTTTTTTTTTCAAATATAGTTTTTATTGTCAATTTTCACATAAAACAGAGTAATGTAAACAGTTAGCAAGCGGTCTAAACGCTTTACAATATAGGCATAGTATGCAACAAATAGGAACATAGAGATTGTCATTGTAACATTGGTAACCTTAGTAGAGCAGCAACATTCATACATCTACCATCCAGGTAACATTTGGAATTATTGAAGCGGTGAAGCTTCATATTAAAGCTTATATTGTTTCGTACCGTGCAACATCGGGGGGCGTGTGAAGGGCAGAACCACTCAAGCACCCCTCTAAGGGAGCAAGACTGTGCTCGAGTATTCCACCCCACCAGGTCCCGTTTGGGGGTCATAGGTTGGGTAGTTAGTCAGGAGGGCGAGTAGGACATTTATCAACGTTACAGGTTAAACATTTTGACAAAGGAAGGAGATTCCGTCCAGTCCTTCCACTGTTGCCATAAGTGGAGCTGCATCAGTCTGTCCCCCTGTTTCAGAGCTAGAGTCGTCTCGTAAATGAAATGTTCCTGTGTGGTGCGGATAACATCTACCACCGTGGGAGGGTCAGGGTCCTTCCACTTCCTTGTGATGCTAAGGCGGGCTGCCAGGAGTATATGTACTATGATGTACCGCATCGGGTTAGGGAGCCGGTCGATGTCTAGGGATAGAAGAGCCATTGATGGGCATTCTTCTAGTGAAACGTCAGTGACTGCA
Organism: Rana kukunoris; assembly: GCA_029574335.1. Taxonomy (NCBI): domain Eukaryota; kingdom Metazoa; phylum Chordata; class Amphibia; order Anura; family Ranidae; genus Rana; species Rana kukunoris. Next base: position 156,645,620 of record CM056053.1, read on the forward strand.
GATATAAGGTTAAAGACAGAGTGCCAGTAACTTTTGAGTTTGGGACATTTCCAGAATGTGTGTATCAAATCACCACTCTGTCCACAGTTCCTCCAGCAGGAGGCGGACAGCGTTGCGCTAAACTTAGACATTCTGTCAGGGGTCAGATACCACCGGTGAGTTAGTTTGAATGCGAGTTCCCATAGAGAGGAGCAACATGTGGCTTTGTAGGTGGATAAACAGGCCTTCTCCCATTTGAGAAGCGAGAAGGTTTGTCCTAGATCTTTTTCCCAGCGTGCAAGGGCTGCTGAGCTGGTAAAGGTAGTCTTTTGGTGCAGAATGTTGTAGAACAAGGATATTCCCTTCTTTCTAGTTGTGGGGGATTTAAAGAAGATCCAAGCTATCTGAGGGATCTTCCACGAGAGAGATTTGAGCTTGGCAAGGCAGTGTTGGGTGCGAATGTGCAGATACCTATCAGTTTGTGGGAGAAGGTATTCTTTTAAGAGCATGGGGAATGTTTTAGTTTTACCCTCGGCAATAAGGTCTGAGACGTATGCAATACCTTTGTGTTTCCATCCCGTGTAGGAAGAGGATTCAATGAGATGTCTCAACGTGTCAATAGGAATGGGCCAGGTCGCTAGGTTGGGGTGAGTGCTCGTAAGTTTAGAGAACTTGGACCAGGTTTTGATGGATGCTACTATGGGGGGTGACATCTGAGCGAAGTGAGTTTTGCCTAATAATGACGCGAACAGCCAGGCCTGTATGTTTTTTCCCGGGATGAATGATGCTTCCATCTGTCCCCATGTTGTGGATGGGAAGGGGTTTGTAAACCAATCTTTTGATTGTACTAAAATAGAGGCCATATAATAGTCCTGGAAATCGACGTATCCCAAGCCCCCAGCTAAACGGTGCTTAATTAGTTGGGAGTGGCCGCATCTAGCTTTTTTACCTTTCCAAACAAATTTGGACAAGATTGTCTGAAGAGATTTGAAGTAGTTGAGTGGGATAGGGATAGGGATAGTTCTAAACAAGTACAATATTTGGGGTAGGTGGAACATTTTGAACGCCGCTAGTCGGCCCATCCATGAGAACTCGAAGGACGCCAGCCTGGTAAGATCAGCCTGTAGTTGTAATCTTAACGGTAGATAATTAGACGTGAATAACGATTTGGTGGATTTAGTCAGTTGGATGCCCAGATAAGTCAAACTGTGATCTGCCCAAGCATATGGGAATTGGAGTTTGATTTGTTGACTAGTGGGTGTATCTAAACCTAGGTCCAGTATGTAAGATTTGGCTTCGTTGACCTTGTAATAAGAGACATCGCCGAACCAGGCTAGCGTCTTCTGGACCTCAGGGATAGAGCGGGTAGGGTTTGTGACCATAAGGATCACGTCGTCCGCGAACAGGCTTATTTTGTGTTCTTGATCTGCTAGGGGAATGCCAGATATGGCCGGGTTAGACCGAATTCTTTCTGCCAGGGGTTCCATGACAAGGTTGAAAATAATGGGTGATAGTGGACATCCCTGCCTTGTACCGTTGGAGATTTGTAGAGGTGCGGAGAGGGCATCTGCAGAGAAGACCTGCGCAGTGGGATTGGAGTACAGGGCCATTATAGCATCACGGATTGTACCTTTAATACCAAATTTTGACAGGACTGCTGAGATATAATCCCAGTGGACCCTGTCAAAGGCCTTTTCGGCGTCTAGGGATAGTAGTAGTGCTGGGGTTTTAGTGGTTTCTACATGGTGAATGATGTTAATCATCCGTCTTGTGGCATCAGAGGCCTGCCGACCTTTAGTGAATCCTGATTGATTCGGGGAGATAAGGATTGGGAGTAAATCTTCTAATCTTTTGGCAATCATTTTTGCAAATAATTTTACATCGAGGTTAAGTAAGGAGATGGGACGAAAGTTTTTCGGGGTGGTGGGTTCCTTTCCCGGTTTGGGTAGGGTCACCACCAAGGCTTTGATCATTTCGGGAGGGAACGACGAGGATGTCGCAGCTGAGTTGAAAACTTGGCATAGTGTAGGGGCTAGAATGTCTTTAAACTGTTTGTAGTATTCCCCAGTGAAGCCGTCGGGGCCTGGTGATTTAGAGTTGGGCAATGTTTTTATGGCTGATATGATTTCAGTGATTGAGAAGGGGGAGTTTAGGTCTGCCAGCTGTTGGGGAGTTATAGAAGGGAGATTTAGGGGATCTAGAAAGTCATGGATCATCTCAGGAGAGGGTTGGGCTGTAGTCGGGTCCGCTGCTAAGTTATACAGGTCCGCATAATACGCACTAAAGGCGTTTGCTATTTCTTGGGGTTTGAGGAGCTTTTCGTTAGTGTGAGGATGCTGTATGTAAGGGATTTTTGTTTTAGCCCTGTGACCTTTAACCCTTTGAGCCATCGCTTTGCCTGCCTTATTGCCCGTCGAGTATAAGGTGGATTTAAACATCTTATAAGCGTTAACATGTTTATCAAGAAGGAGTGTCCTCAATTCCTGGCGGAGGGAGAATATCTTAGATTGTAAGAGTGGGGAGGGATTTAGTTTATTCAGGGATTCAGTCACGGTTATCTCATTCGTCAGTTCGTCTATGCGTTGGGTTCTTTTTTTTTTAGCTCTAGCCCCCATTTGGAGAAATGAACCTCTGATGACCGCCTTGTGAGCGTTCCATACCACCAGCGGGTCGGACACTGATCCCTGATTAAGGGAGAAGTAATCTTCCAATTTCTGTTTAATGGAGTTGGAGTAGCATGGTGTTTGAAGTAGGTGGTTGTTAACCCTCCAAATATAGGAATTAGGATGACGAGCGTCATCGGTGACAGTAATGCTAACAGGAGCGTGGTCCGACCAGGTGGTGGCATGTATAGAGGAGTCTAAAATTTTGTGTAGCAATCGGCTGTCAGTCATAAACAAATCGATACGTGAGTAGGTGTTGTGACGCGGCGACAGGAACGTGTAATCCCTTTCACTCGCATGACAGCACCTCCAAACATCATACAAGTCATTAGCATTAATGAAAGTTTCTAGAGGTGAAGAACAGCGTTTGTTGCCAGCAGTGGAGTCCATTACGGGATTTGGTACCATATTGAAGTCGCCACAGATCATCAAATGACCTTGTTGTACTTTGCGGGCTGCTCGCAAGGTTTTTCTGAGAAAAGGCATTTGGCCATGGTTCGGGGAGTAGATCGAGACCAGGGTGTAGGTGACGTTATTGAGGATGCAGACCAGGATAATGTATCGCCCGTCCGGGTCGATAACCGAGGTCAATAGTTGAAAAATAACAGTGTTCTTGACGGCAATCATAACTCCTCGTTGTTTTTTAGAGAAGGATGACTGGAAAACATGGGGGAATTGCCTATGCTGGCATTTGGGGGAGGCCCCCGTAGCAAAGTGTGTCTCTTGGACACACAATACATCACATTTATAGTCGAGTGCGGATTTCCAAAGAGAGGAGCGTTTTACAGGGTGATTCAGCCCTTTAGCATTGAGGGAAAGAACAGTGATCCCCATTGTGGGTGGGTGGTGGTGTGGCGTGGGTGTAGTTACTCACAGTTGTGGATGGTGATGCAATAGTCCAGATGGCAGAAGGTGGTGGTGGCTGTGATGGGGGGTAGACGCGCTTCTGTACAAGGAGAGTTTCAGATGTTGAGCCTTCTAGGAAATAAAATGTATTAGTACAGAATTTTAATGAGATTACAAAAAAAGAAAAAAAAAGTCTCAGGGCAGTCCAAGCCTGGTTACTGCACCAATGGAATATCAACTTGCGTGTAACAATATGAGCAATGGGGGATAGGAGGAGAAAAAAAAAAAAAAAAAAAAAAAAAAGTCTATAACTGCAGAACAAAGAAAAATAAAACAAGTACAAATTCGTCAGCAAGAACCGCTCATAAGAGCAGCTGACTAGTAATGGGGAAAGTTCAGCGAGCAGATGTACAATCGCATAGCCGGACCGGACCAGGTCATACGTTGTATGTAGTAGTAGTATAGGGCTGGTTGATCAACGGTGGGTGGTCTTCTTTTTCTCCCGATCAGACCCGAACGTGAACGGATTAGGAGGGCCATTAGGGCCTGGGTGGTTAGGAGAGGGGTCAGGCAGGATGCCCCATGAATGTAGCAGCTTCATTCCTCCTTCCAGTGTGGAGATGGTGTGTGGCACGCCATTGTGCGTGACCAGAATGGTCGCTGGATGGCGCCATTTGTAGACAATCTTGTGGTTATGCATGGCTTTGGTTATGGTTTTCAGTTGTCTCCTCAATTGCAGCGTGTACTGGGACAGGTCGGCATATAGTTGGATGTCAGAGTACGGAGCTGGGAGCGGAGATAATTCTCTGGCTTTCATAAGGATCTGTTCTTTTGCCTGGTAGAAGTGTACACGAAGTAGAACATCGCGGGGGACGTCTGCCTCAAGGTGGCGCGGTTTGGGGATGCGGTGTATGCGATCGATCGTTAATTCGATCGGGGAGAGGTCTGGCAGCATAGTGGAAAATAGCGTGGCGGCAAAGTTGTGCAGGTCCTTAGGTTGGACTGATTCAGGGACCCCACGCATTTTGACATTATTGCGTCTGGACCTGTCCTCTAAATCTGCGAGTTTTGCTTTGATCCAGAGGGAGTCCTCTTTCTGATCATTACATGCATCCACCAGATCATTAACCGTCTCCGTGCATTCCTCCATCTTGCTTTCTATAAACTGTACCCTATTGTCCATGTGTTTCATTTCTAATGAGAATCTGTTAATCAGTGATGATAGATTGGTCATAAGGGAAGATTGTAGTGACATGAGCATGTCCTTCATAGTGGTGTCCAGCACTGGTTGGCCAGATGTTGGGAATTGAGCTATGGAGGATTGCAGTGAGGAGATTGCAGAAGGGTTGTGTAGGCCTGTACTCACTGTGTCTGAGGCCTGGTTGGAGGCGTCCAGTCGCATCCTCGACTTCGCGGGGCTCTGCGTTATCGGGGTAGCAGGGGAGTCGTCCTGGGGCACATGAGAGTGGAGTCCTGATCTTGGATGTTGTGGATGCAGGTCCGGGGAGTCTCCGTAGGACAGCGATTGCCTGCTTGCCGCTCCGTCGGCGCCATCTTGGCCTCTGCGGCGCGGCTGGAAGGAGAAGGCCTCCAGCCGCTTCAGCCCCTTTTCCTGAACCCTCTTGCGGGACATCGTTGCGGCGGAGTGATGGGAGGGTGATCGGGCAGACACTATGTGGCAGCTGCGGCGATGGTCGCCCTGTTTCGTCGCTTTGGTCCGGTCGGGTCAGCGGAGCTCACGGCTCAAGCGTCCATCTTCATGCGCGCGCAAGCCACGCCCAGATTGGCTGTATTTTAGAGAAACTTTGAGGTACCCCCAAAGGGATTGTAAACCCTTACATATACCAAGTGAAGTCACTGGCCTTAAACGATAAACAGAGATGAAACATATCCTCCTACATAAGTTGTACATGTTTAGTTGCGACCCTCTCTTCTCTACGGTTTTTTAAAACACACAACTTCAAAGACTATGGGCTAGATTCAGGTAGCCCGTCTTATCTTTGTGCGGGTGTAACGTATGTCATTTATGTTATGCCGCCGCAACTTATTCAGGCAAGTGCTTTATTCACAAAGCACTTGCCTGTAAAGTTGAGGCGGCGTAGGGTAAATGACCCGGCGGAATTCAAATTTGGCGGGTAGGGGGCGTGTAGTATTTCAATCAAGCGCGTCCCCGTGCCGAACGAACTGCGCATTCGCCGGCCGTGCCTGAATCCCAGTGCGCATGCTCCAAATCACGTCGCAAATTGTCAATGAAAGCGACGTTAACGTAACTCTATTGTGAATGGACTTACACAAACGACGTAAACGGCATCCAATACAACGAGGTACCGACGTCCATACTTAACATTGGCTGCGCCTCACTATAACAGGGATAACGTTACGCCAGGCTTAAGTCTTACATAAACGGCGTAAACAGATACGCCGGCCGGGTGCACGTTCGGGAAACGGCGTATTTGCTCATTTGCATATTTTACTATGGGAATGCCACCTAGCGGCCAGCGTAAATATGCAACTAAGCTACCGCGGTGTAAGTGCCTTACGCCGCTTGTATCTTAGCAACATTTAAGCGTATCTCATTATGAGCATACGCTTAAATTTGCGCGGGCTCAGATTAGGACTTATGACGGTGTATCTACTAATACGCTCGTCTTAAGTCTTTGTGAATCTGGCCCTATTTCTCAGTTAAAGGAAGCAGTGGGCAAGGATTTGACATCCCACACTGAATAGCACAGGGAGTACAGCTGAGTGTAATCTGACACCTGAGTGAAGAAAATAGACACACTCCCCATCTCCAGAGTCTCATAGGGAAACATGCACAAATGGGGCTGTCAATCACCTTCCTTGTGCTGGGGATGGGGGCATCTCCTGAGATTTAATGATGTCAGGATAACCTGGGGACAAAGAAAAGGCAAATGTATTAAATACTTTCTTCAGCTCTGTGTATACAAAGAAGAATGGAAGAGCTCATATCCATAATGGGGATGGTATTGACACAGTCCTAAAAGGCCCACAATGTCTCAAAAGTGATATGGTCCAGAAATATTTAGACAGAATCAAGGTGGGTCAAGCACTAGGACCAGATGGAATCCACCCACAGATCCTAAAATAATTGAGCTTAGTCATTTCAAAGCCATTGTTTCTAATCTTTAGGGACTCGGCAATGACTGGAATAGTACCACTGGATTGGCGTAGGGCCAATGTGGTGCCCATATTTAGAAGGGGATCAAAGTCTTTAACCAAGTAACTATAGACCTGTTAGTGTACCTTCTATAGTTCTGAAGATATTGGGGAGTTTAAGTAAAGACCACATAGATAAGTTCTTGCTGTAAAAAAATAGTTTAAGCAAAAGACAGCATACATTAATGATAGACAGAAGTTGTAAAACAAACCTGATTTCTTTTTACGAGGAGGTACATTTTCTTCACAGTAAGAGCTGTAAAAATGTGGAATAGACTCCCTCCGAAGGTGGTTCTGTCCAGCTCAGTAGATTGCTTTAAAAAAGGCCTGAATTCTTTCCTAGGTGTACAAATATAAGTTAATTCAGGGAATATCCAATTGCCTCTCAGGGGATCAGGAAGGAATTTTCCCCCTGCTGTAGCAAATTGGATCATGTTTTGCTGAGGTTTTTCGCCTTCCTCTGGATCTACTGTGGGTGTAGATTGGGTATATGGGATTGTATGTTTTATTTTTGTGACTAATAGAAGGCTATGCTCTTTCTTATTGCTAATTTCAGAGGTTTACAATCACTTTAAGGACTGCATTCCTAGTATTTTATCTGTTTAACCCGTAAACTTCCAAAAGCTTAGTCACTCCAATTAACATTATTGCCATTTGCAGGTACAAAACATCTTTCTCTTCTGTGGTATTCTCTGTAACATTCTTTAATACATGTTGGCCCTTTCAATTGAGAAAGTTACATTTTATTTGGTATATATGATTTGATATCACACAGAAAAAAATCAATTTACTAACAATAAATATAGCATCTTTAAAATGAAACATTTCATACACTGCTTATCTTTTGTGTGTAATTTAGTGTTTGACAAGCTTCTGTGGCCTAAATTATAAAGGATGCACACTTTTTACACTTAAATTTGGAAAACACAAAAGAAAGATAGCTAATAAAAAAAGAAGATCACAGTGCCTGCCTGCTGGTTTACTGTGTGCTTTTCAGATGTTGGCATCTTTGCTTTCATCTTCAAATTGTGATATCTACCGAGGCAGAGTGAACATAGTAATTGTTACTGTGACCTGATACTCCACAGAAGGAGGTTTCAGTTGGTTTTATTGCTAATTAAAGTCAATGTTTGTAGGTGCAACTTTTATAATTGTATTTATGTTTTACCTGCATCATCCGGTGTGTCTTGTTTTGCACTTTTGTTTCATGTTATCTGGCCCTTGGATGCTTATAGGCCGCGTACACACGGAGGGACATGTCCGCTGAAACTGTCCGACGGCCCGTTTCCAGCGGACATGTCTCCTCCGGATTTTCATCCGACGCCGTGTACACACCATCGGATCAAAATCCCCGCCGGCAGGCAGCGCGGTGGTGGTGACGTTGACGCCGCCACGTCACCGCTCCAGGAAGTAAAAAACTTCCACGAATGCGTCAAATCCATTTGACGCATGTGCGGGCAGATATGTCCGCTGGTTAGTGTACTAACCAGCGGACATATCCGACGGACATGCTTTAAAATTTGTCCGCCGGTCAGACATGTCCGCTAGCCCATACACACGATCTGATTTGTCTGCTGAAACGGTCCGTCAGACCAGTTTCAGCAGACGAATTTGATCGTGTGTACGCGGCCATAGAGTTTGAAATGATAAGCATTTTTTGTCTGGGTACTAGCAAAGGTAATACATTTGAAAATTTCAGTAACATTTTAACTTCTGATAGACAGGTGCACATTTATTCCATGCTCAAAGCCAAATACATTTCCTTAGCTTTGATTTTACTATCTTCTGGACCAGGGGTCTCCAAACCATGGCCCTCCAGTTGTTCAGGAACTACAATTCCCATCTTGCCTAGTCTTGTCTGTGAATGCCAGAGTTTTACAATGCCTCATGGGGACTATAGTTCTGCAACAGCTGGAGGGCCGTGGTTTGGAGATTCCTGCTCTGGACCAACATCATTACCTGACAAGACATTTTTTGCATTTTTCCTCCATAAAGAAACTAAAACATATTATGTTTCATAATAAAAATATATTTGTGCACACTTCTGCCTATCTCCCATCAAACATGTTTTTTTTTTGTTTGTTTTTTTAACATTAAGATTTCTATTGTGAGTTTAACAAGAGGAAAAACAAGCAAGCAAAGGTAACAAAACCACTGCAGATATATATCTGGGTACTGAATACAAAATGACCAGGTTTCAGTGCCACGTACAGAAACAATGCAAAATCAAAGAAGAGATATACATGCTTCAGTATTATATCAGATCTAAATAGTAAGCACATTGTTGTACATAGACGTGGTTTGAGTCACCTAAAACCACCAATAGGAATGTAATGTGTTAAAACATAGGTCAGCCAAAATATTCCTTATGTACTGTATCAACAAACCATAACAAGAACATAACCATAGTCAGGGAAGATCCTTAAAGCGGTGGTTCACCCTAAATCTACTATGTCCCATGTGATCCAGCATTCTGGCGTCAGTGCCAGTATGCTGTTTTTTTTTTTTTTAATTGGTCCACTTACTGTGTAATCCTTAATTTTCATTTATTTCCCCCGTGGTGGATGGCACTGCTATAGCCCGTCACGGCTTCCGAAAATAGTCGATTTAGGACTCGGGTATTTCTGGCGCAATACGGCGCCTGCGAACAGACCTAGGAGCTGACTGCGCAGGCGCCGTATTTCTCCGAGTCCTATTTCAGCTTTTTTTCGGAGGGCGTGACGCGCCATAGCCATAGGACTCGTAGAAATACGGCGCCTGCGCAGTCAGCTCCTAGGTCTGTGCGGGAAATACCCGAGTCCTACATCGGCTATTTTCAGAAGCCATGATGGGCTATACAGGCGCCATCCACTGCGGGGGAAATAAATGAAAATTAAGGATTACACAGTAAGTGGACCAATTAAAAAAAAAAAAAAAAAAAAAAAACGCATACTGGCGCCAGTATGCTGGATCACATTGGACATAGTGGGCCAGATTCAGAGAGCGATTACGCCGGCGTAACAGGAGATCCACGGCATAAGTCTAATTGTGCGCGTGCGTTTCGATGCACGGCATCCTCAAAACGAGATACGCAAGAAATCTACTTTTTTTTGTCCAGCGTAATTTCGTTAGACAGGCGCATCCATCCGCGCAAAACTGCGCTAGGCACACCATTGATTTGCTATTCAAATATGCTAATGAGGGAGTTACGGGGATCCACAAAAGAACGTTGGTGCAGCGCACGCTACGCGCTGTGCGCAACAGCTAAATGTCCTGTCTAAAATTAGACCATATAAAAGCTGGTCTAAAATTACAAAATTCGTCTACATCAGATAAAGCAACAATGTTAGTGAGGAGCTGAGCAGTCACACATGTTGCCCAACAAACTGTATGCCAACATGCCAGTGTCATCTATGCTCATAGCTATACTACTGACTTTAGATGAGCAAAGAAGGAGGAGGGCACTGAGGAGGGCACAGGAATTTTTATTTTTTTTTCTAATTTTTTTTGGCTTATATCAACTTTTCAATTTAATCTAATCTAATACAATATTCTTAGCTGATACAAGCCCCTCAATCTTCACTCTTCACGGGAGAGGATATATCACACACGCATAGACATCGGTGGCATGGGTGATTCTGAGGTGTCTCGCATCTTCAGATTCACCCCTTGTGCCATCATGGAATTAACCACAACCCTGCAGGAGGATATCACCAGCCCAACACATGACACTACCCATGACACCCATGACAGCTACATATACAATCAGAGCCCCATCCCCACAGATTGCGAACAGAACATGTATGGGGACAGCTGGCTGGTTGGTGAGTGACATGGGTGGCAGGCATGACTGCCCCCCCCCATGATGCACATATCACAAGGGGCACATGCACTACTAACATCCTCCTGTCTTTTCCCTTCAAGGTGACTCTGCATATGCACTGGGACCCCATCTCATGACCCCATCTCATGCCAGCTCACATTATGCATCTTTGCACGTTAAACACACACATTAATCAAGGCACAATGAGAATGCATGCATGCACACCACTGTGGTCCCTAGCACACACACACCCCACATCCTCATCACATTGGATTGGCACCAGTCCACCATGCAGGACTTGTGAGCTGCAACGCCATGCCACGGCTCCAATTATGTCACTGTACATTCATACACAATTCACACGGACCTGGGGATCACTTCTCCACCACAAATGAGGGAATGTCACCCCCACATTCCCAAACAGAACAAAAAATAAATAAAAAATGCCCAGCAAAAATATAATTTAAACAAAATAACAACAAAGAAAACACATAAAAGACAAAAATCACTCTGCAAAACAGTCCCCAAATATATCAAAGACACGTCACAAACAAACAAACAAATGCTAATAAACAACAGAACAAAATCACCTTGCTGTATAGGGAGGGATACAAAGGAATGTACTTTTGCAAAGGAAGTGCGTTTGTGTCTGTCTATTTATGCTGTTTGCGTAGTTCACTAATTTGCCCTAGTCCACTTCCAATTTCACTGATTGCGCCGTTCCCGAGTTGTGAGCATGCGCACAGAGGTGCTGACCATGGTCTGCTTCAAGCGCGCATGCGCGAGCCGGTCGGCCCTTCATTTACATGGGGTCATGGCTCATTTCAATGTAACACGCCCACATCCTTCCCAATTTGTATTACTCCGCCTTGCGCCTCTAAAATAACGTTGCGCAGGCGCAAATTTCTGCGTAAAAGCGACGAGAATAGGGTGATTGCGCCGCTACATTGCGCCAGTCTAACATAAAGGCGGTGCGCTACACCGGTCCAATAATGCGCAGATGTACCTGAATCTGGCCCAGTATATTTAGGGTGAACCACCGCTTTAAAGAGTAGCTCCACTTTTGTTGAGAAAAAAACAATCTCCTCTGGATGATCTATGTACAGTGCAAGGATTTTACCCAACTTTGTTGTAGATTCCTACCTTTTGTTATTGTGAAGAGATCCCTGTGTGTTTGTCTATGTCCATGTGTTAAGTGAACATAATGGGAGTGGCTTCTTAACCAGCTGCTGCATCTGCAGGGCTCTAATGAGAACAATTACTGGGTTTGCATCCCATTATATGTGATTTCCTACTGGGGGTATCTGACCAAAAATGACATTTTAGTTGCAGGGGATGCCTGATATCTGACTTGTATCTTTGTTTAGACTTCTGGGAAAATCAGTGAGCCAATCGAACAAGCTGGAAATTATGTTTCTGGGGGGGCATTCTGTATACATTCTGTGTACAGAACACCTCTAGGTAGCCATATTGAGTTGCAGATTTAAAAGGAAAGGTTATTTTCAAGAAAATTCAATTACAATATGACTTGAGTCACAATTGCATATGCTATATTAATTACCCTTTAGGGTTATAGGTCCATATCCACCTTTCACAATTATGTCTAAATGTTCCCTTCCCACCAATATCAGGAGCAAAACACTTTTTGTAATAGCATTGATTTCTGATAGATTAAGTAGCTGTTCACCAATTGCTAAGAATGGTGAGACAATCGGCCATCAGAATATGCACAGCTATATTAAGACAAGCCATAGGTAGATTACCCAGCTCCATATCCAATAATGCTTTTTGTGAGGAGGGGGGAATTTCCCAGAAGTGATTAGTGCAGTGAGAAGCTTACAAAGGGGATCTTAAAGCAGTGCTCCAATCTTGAATCAAAAAGGAAAGAGATCAACTGGGATGGATATTTGGTTGGCTAAATTCTAGTTTGCAAGTATGAGCAGAACCAGAAGATAGGGATCTTCTGGTTCTGCTCATACTTGCAAACTGGGAATTTGGGGTTTATGTTAATAATCCCAGACCTTTTGGTCTATTATTTTCTCATGATTTCTGACTAATCTGGTTAAATGCTTAATTTAAAGCCATTTGAATATATTTTTACATTTAATAGCATCGGGGACTTACTGTAGTCTGGTATATCCCAACACACACCAGGAAGCAAGAGAAAATGATCAAACATGTTTGTTTTTTTTGTTCTTTTACTGCCTATGCAACAAAATTTGTATTGATCACAGTCAATTTATAATGGGATGCTGTACATATTTATGACACGTTTTGTAATTTAATTCACTTATTCAGGAGAGAGGTGGGCATCTGTAGTATATAAATTATATACAATAAATGAATCACAACGTAATGACATATATTTTTTCATCATCATTAGGGATGGTCTGAACACCCCCCCTACCCCCCCCCCTCCCGGTTCAGTTCAACACCACGAACAGGCAAAGAGTTCTAGCAAACATGCAAACCCTATTAAAGTCTATGGGACACAAACATGAAAAAATCAAAAGGGCTCCTTTTAAAGGCTTGTATTTAAGTCATTGCCATAAAAACTGTATGGGGGCCTGGGTACTGTCCGAGGGGACATGTATCAATGCAAAAAAGTTGTTTAAAACAACCATTTTTTCAGGAGCAGTAATATTAATAATGGTTAAAATGAAACAATAAAAATGAAATATTCCTTTAAATATCATGCCTGGGGGGTTCCCTTAGAATGCCTATAAAGTGGTGCATGTGTACGATGTGTAGAACAGTGCCGCAGCAACATTTCATTTCTAAAGGAAAACATTTAATGTAAACTTGCTGGCTTCCTGGCAATATAGAAGAAAAATGCCCCCCTCCCCCCCAAAATCAATACCAGACCCTTATCCGAGCATGTAGCTTGAAGGTCAGGATAGGGGGGACCTTAACACGGGTAGGTTGCTTTGGGGTCTCCCCAAAGCACCTTGTCACCATGTTGATGGGAAAACAAGCCCTTTCCTGCCAACCCTGGCCATTGGTAAAAATTGGGAGGAGAAAACGTGCTGAACAAATCAATATATTGTGAAAAAGTGATAGTCAAGCGGCGTACAAAAAAATATAATACAAAATATTGCATCGCTAAAAGTCCATGACATTAATACAATGTGCAACTTAAAGCCAAAAAAAATGTAATCCAAAGAGGTAATGAAGGCACACAAAGTTCATATATTCGTGCAAAAAGAAATTGTGCGTGATCCAGAAATCACCAAATTGCTCCAACACCCAGGGCCAGATCCACATAGAAATAGATTGGCGCAGCATATCAGAGATAAACTACGCCGCCGTACCTTACCTGGCGTAATTTCGAATTCTGAAAGATTTTGCGCCGTAAGTTACGGCGGCGTAGTGTATTTCTGGCGGTGGAATTCAAATCAGCGATTAAGGGGCGTGATTCATTTAAATGAAGCGCGTCCCTGCGCCGATCAAACTGCACATGCCGTGCATTGCGCTAAATTACGTCGCAACAACGTTATTTTTTTACTAGCGTAAATTACATACATTCCTATTCACGGACGACTTACGCAAAATTAAAAAAAAAAACTAATTTCGACGCGGGAACGACGGCCATACTTAACATGGCAAGTCTAACTATAGGCCGCAAAAAAGCAGCTTTAACTATACGCCGGAAAAAGCCAACTAGAGACGCCGTAAGAGAATGCGACGGCCGCACGTACGTTCGTGGATCGTCGGAAATAGCTCATTTGCATACTCGACAATGAGAATTCCACCCAGCGGACGCCGAAGTATTGCATCTACGATCCAAAGGCGTACAAAGGTGTACACCTGTCGGATCGAACCCAGATGCCGTCATACCTTGGTTTGAGAATTCAAACTAAAGATACGACGCGGGAACTTTGAAAGTACACCGGCGTATCAGTAGATACACCGGCATACTCTCTCTGTGGATCTGGCCCCCAGTGTAAGATGGACTCTTACCAGAAAAGGAATACTCTATCACGGAGTCAAAATGCTCAGCTATGTGAATCAGCTATCACAGATCCTTCCAGGAACAGACACTATTCAAATGATTCCATCAGAGGCAATAAACGTGGGGCAAATTATGTATCTCATAAATGAAGGGGAGCATCCACGTAGTGTAATTAGGTAACTACTAGTTTATTGCACACATACAGGATAAAAGATACACATATTTGTAAAATTAACAGCAGAAATGTATGCAATAAATCATGCACGGAGATCGATCAGTGTACACAACAGAGAACGTGTACATGCTTTTTCAATTTAAGCTTTAAAAGTTGGTGCTGAAATTAAGCACAATTAAATGTTAGTAGGTGTTAAGATGTTGGTAGGCAAATCTGTTGAGCCCTTCTTAACTTAAAAAAATTTACTTTTGTTTCATGGGTTGGTATTTTTATTCAATGAGTTTATTTTATGTTAATATGATCTTTATGTTAGATTAAACTGCTCTTTGTTGGTTCAAGTCTACCCTTTAAACAAAAAAGTAGTATTTTATTTTATGTTGATAGGACTTTTTTTATTTATTTGGTGTGCAAATTTTACTCCCCTAGTCAAAACGGTCTATTACTTTTTGTCGCTGCTAAAGCTCCCTTAAGGCTGGGTTCACACTATTGCGAATTGGTTGCAAGTTTCTCCTCATCCAATTCACTTGTCAGGAGACTGTGACCGTGTCTCAATGGAGCCGGTACACACAGCTCCAGGATGGCTGCAGAATGAATAGCACAAGAGTCCTGTGTGTCTTCTGGTCCATTTTAGGTCCAAATTCAGCCAAAAATTTGGACCGAAATTGGACATTTAGGCTTCATTTCCACTGGCGTTTTTACAGCCACTTTTCTGAGCGTTTTTTACAGCTTAAAAACGCCTGTCCATGTTTGTTTTAGAAAAAAAATATTATTTTTTTTTGAGCTGGAGCTTTAAAAACGCGGCGGCAGCGTTTTTGAGCGTTTGTGCGAGTTTTTGCGCGTTTTTGCACGTTTTGGAGCGTTTTTTAATGTCTGCCATTTTTACAGCTCTATTGCTGGAGCTTCAGAACGCACTGGTCCCACATTTTTTTTTTGCAGCTTAAAAACGTCTACAGCTCAAAAACGTCATGGTGGGCATGAGGCCCTAGACTAACATAGACAGGCGTTTTTGAGCTGCAAAAAACGCTCAGAAAAGTGGCTGTAAAAACGCCAGTGGAAATGAGCCCTAAACAGTGAACAGGGATGCACCGGACACATCAGTGTGAACCCAGTTTAAATTAAAAAACTTTGTTTTAACCAAACTGAAAATAATTATATTAAGGAGCTGATACTGCTGTATATAAGCTAAAACAAGTTAAGCCATGCTAAAAAATAAAATAAAAAATATTCTTTAGCCAAATATTCCCTGCCAGAGTACACTATCATAGATACTGGGCCAGATTCAGGTAGAGTTAGGCTGGAGTATCTGTGATACTCCAGCCTAACTGTCACTTTAAGCCGGCGTTTCTGTTTTCTGTAACCAGAAAACAAGAAACGCCGGGTTGGAGTTCCGATGCGATCGGCGCAATTGAATTTCGCCATCGCATCGCAACTTTAATTTAAAAATGGCGCCGGGGGCGTTCCCTGCTGATTTACGACGAAAAAATATGTTAATCAGCGGGAATCGGCAATTCGCGATCGTATTCGGGCGCGTCGCAGTGACTTTCCGACGTTTCCGTAAGCGATACGTGGCGTAAAGATAAAGCAGCCCCCTAGTGGAGTATCCTATGTTAAGTATAGTCCTCGTCATCGCGTCGGAAAAAAAAATAATCGCGTCGCTTGTGTAAAACGTTCATGAATGGGGATGTGACGTCATTGACGTTCACTGACAGAATTTGGAGCATGCGCACTGGGATGCATTGACACTCGACGCATGCGCAGTACATTCGCCGCGGGATCGCGCATAGTTTAAATAATACACGCCCCGTACCCACCCAATTTGAATTCCGCCGGCTCATTTGCGATGCGCTGCCGCAACTTTAGGAGCAAGTGCTTCATGAATAACAGCACTTGCTCCTAAAATTTCGGCAGAGTAACGTAAATGAGAAGCGTTACTCCAGAGCAAAGATGCTCCCATCTACCTGAATCTGGCCCACTGAATCTGCACAGATTTAAGGCAGTCCCTAAACATATTATTTTAAAGATTGCATTTTTAATGTTGATGTAGTCACATGAAAAGACCCTCTACCAACTGTGCATTTTTTATTTTTTTTGCATTGGAATTCTATGGCAGTGCACCGCTTTGAATGCGCATTTGACAGTAATTTGCTTAATACACCTATAAATGGCTGGAATTTAACTACGTTATTTGACCCTATAGACTTCAAAGTGCAAAAATACAGCTCTTCCATCCCTCTTTCTGTAATAACATGTCAAAATGTGAGGCCGCGTTTACACGATCAGACCGGTCCAATGAAACTGGTCTTAAGACCAGTTTCATCGGACCAATTAGATGGTGTGTACGGCCCATCGGACCGTTGTCCGTCAGACCAAAGTTTTAAAACTTGCTTTGAAATCTGTCCGACAGACACCTGTCCGTCGGACAGATTCGATGGTTAGTACACAAAAGCATTGGACCAAAACCCGCGCATGCTCAGAATCAAGTCAACGCTTGCTTGGAAGCATTGAACTTTTTTTTTTTCAGCACGTCGCTGTGTTCTACGTCACCTCGTTCTGGTCTGATAGGATTTTTTGGCCCGATGGTGTGTACACACATCAGACCATCAGACCACTTCAGCATGGTCCAATGAAAACGGTCCGTCGGACCAGTTTAATCGGACCGGTCTGATCGTGTGTATGTGGCCTTAGTAATGCTCAGCAAGTGGAAAGGGTCCTTAACAGGATTTGTGTTATAGCAAAAATGTAGTATAGCCTTCCAGAAGAGTAGGTTTTAGTTGATTCAGTAGGTTATTAATAAAAAAAAAAGTAGATGTATTTCTTATGCCACCTACACACGATCATTTTTCTGCATGGAAAAAACGTAGTTTTTTCAAAAACGTCATTTAAAATGATCGTGTGCGGGCTTCACATTGCTGCATTTTTAACGTCGTTTTAAACGATGTTGCTTTTCGGGTTGTAAAAAATGATCGTGTGTGAGCTAAAACAAAGTTTTAAACCCGCGCATTCTCAGAAGCAAGTTATAAGACAGGAGCACTTTAGAGTGCTGTCGTACGTGTTGTACGTCACCGCACTTTTCTCATCATTTTTTAAAAATGATGGTGTGTGGGCAACGCCGTTTTTAATGATGAAGTTGGAAAAACTTTGGCCCAGATTCAGAGAGAATTAGATTATCGTAGCGTATCAGAAATACACTACGCCGCCGTTTTTTACCTGGCTCTACGTGGAATCCAGGTAGATTTTGTCCAGTAAACGACGGCGGCGTAGTGTATTTCTCCCGTCGCAATCCATCTACGCGAGTAGGGGGCGTGAATCATTTAAAATATGCGCGTTCCCGCGGCGATCGAACTGCGCATGCTCCGTTCGCAAATTTCCCGCCGTGCATTGCGCGAAATCACGTCGTTACGTCATTCGTTGTTTGAGTAGCGTCGTTTACGGATATTTCTATTCCCGAACGACTTACGTAAAAAAAAATATATATATTAAATTCGACGCGGGAACGACGGCCATACTTAACATGGGCTACGCACCGTTAGACCAGCAAAAAGTTGGTCTAACAGTATGTAAAAAAAAATAGACGTAAGCATTTGCGAAGACCGCTCGTATCTTCGTGGATCGCCGTAAAAACTCATTTGCATATCCCGACGCATCAAAGCGACGCAAACTCCTCCCAGCGGCCGCAAAAATATCGCAGCGTAGATCCGAAGGCTTACGAAGACGTAAGCCTCTCGGATCGAAGCCCGAAGCCGCCGTATCATGGTTTGAGGATTCAAACTAGTGATACGCCGCGCGAAATTTGAAATTACTCCTGTCTAACACCAGTTAGACAGGCGTAATTGCTCTGTGAATCTGGGCCTTTGTTTTTTGGACATGCTGAAAAACAACGTTTTTTTTTCATGCTGAAAAATGATCGTGTGTACGCGGCATTACAGTAACATTTTCCCTTAAAATTTACATCACCATGAATCTCTGCATGCTGATATTAAATATCCTATTGTTTTATAAGAAAAATGTGTTTTTGCTTTATATGTGTGCGCACTGTGCTAATGAAAAACACCTGTTTGTGCTGCCACTTAATACTCAAAAAACATGCAAATAAGGTGAAATGTCAATGTAAAAAAGAGAGAGAGAGAGAAATAATTCCACAGTAGCACACTAAATTAATCTACAAATCTCCTAAATATTAGCATTGTGAAATGATCAACATAAAACACCCATACATAATGAAAAGTGTCCGTAAGGCATATCCCCAAAAAATATAATATCATATATATATATATATATATATATATATATATATATATATATATATATATATATATATATATATATATATATATATATATATATATATATATATATACATACATATATATATATATATATTCTCCAACATATGCAAATCAATATGGTAATACAGTCCAATTTAAAGTGATGAAAAGACAGTGAAAACAAAATCTTGTTGATCCACCAAAATCTTTCACCAAAATGATGTGTGTCAATTCTACTCCCTTAAGAATAAAGCTCACCAGATACTGTTGCCATTCACTAGGTGGTGCATGAGTTTTTGCAGGCCTAGGGCAGCACATAACCTGATTTATACACCACTGATTCATACCCCTTGAAATTTTACACATTTTGTCATGTTACAACCAAAAATGTAAATGTATTTTATTGAGAATTTATGTGATAGATCAAGTGGCACATAATAGTGAAGTGAAAGGAAAAAGATAAATGGTTTTCAAGATTTTTTACAAATAAATATCTGAAAAGTGTGGCCTGTGTTTGTATTCAGCCCCCTTTACGCTGATACCCCTAACTAAAATCTAGTGGAACCATATGGCTTTGGGAGTCACCTAATTAGTAAAAAAGAATCCACCTCTGTGTAATTTATTCTCAGTATAAATAAAGCTGTTCTATGAAGCCCTCAGAGGTTTTTTAGAGAAACATAGTGAACAAACAGCATAATGAAGGTCAAGGAGCACACCAGACAGGACAGAGATAAAGTTGTGGAGAAGGTTAGGTTATAAAAAAAAACATCCCAAGCTTTGAACATCCCACAGAGCACTGTTCAATCCATCATCTGAAAATGGAAAGAGTATGGCACAACTGCAAAACCTACCAAGACATGGCTGTCCACCTAAACTGATAGGCCCAGCAAGGAAAGCATTAATCAGAGAAGCAGCCAATAGGTCCATGGTAACTCTAGAGGAAGATGAATAAGGGGGATGGGGGGAGGGAACTAACTGGAATATCAGTATCATTTATATTCTTGTTAAAGTTACTAAAGCGCTGAAGTGAACAAATAAACGTGAACCAAAAAATTAAGATGATTAAATGATGATTGCTGCCATTATTGTGTTGTGTAGTGATATCACAAAAAGACAATAGAAGTAAACTCATTACCCAAATAAATGAACTGGGAACAACATATGTGTAATAGCAACTCAGTTGTACTCACACATGCCCTGCAATATGATCGCATTTAGGGAAGGTCAGTTGCATAACAGAGCTCCCCACTTAGCTGTCCGTGCTCACACAGCACTTAAGCATTACATCGCTGGACACGTGACTTTATCAAAGGCAGGACACGTGTGAGTGCAATTGTGTTTCTATTACACATAGGTGTCACAATCGCGCCCGGTCACGGCGACTAACTAACGACGAGCGTACCGTAACGGGGCTATACTAGGAACTAAAGGCTGGCTGTGATACTTTCACAGCCAGCACTACCTTTGGCCACCACTAGAGGGAGACTCCACTCCAATCCAGCTGGCTGACCACACACAGGCAGATACAAATCTTACATACAATCTGGTGCACGCTAAGGGTTGGGAAACAATCTAGCAATTACTACACACTTCTAGGGTTCCTCCAGCTATCCTGTTAGCTTTGAATCCCAGTGTTAATCACTCTTCCAACTGTCCCCACACACCAGACACACACTAAATGATAGCCTGCCACCACCCAACAGTTTGTCCGCAGACTGGTCTGCTAAGCCACCACACACACACAGATCTCTGTCTGGCAGATCTGTTAGCTTGCAATCTGCATGCAATCTGCCAACACACAGGGAAACTTGCATACCGATTGGTGTGGCAGGCGCAGCACTATGAAGTGCCTCGTGCGCTGTGGCATTAGAAGTATTGTGATATCTCTGACTTTTCAGTCCAACAAGACTGTCTATTACTCTGAAATTCCTGTATTGCCATTCTTTTCAAATATTTTTATTGGTTCAAATATAGTGCGACATTTCAACATTGTACAAAACAGCGTAAACAAACACAATGATTAACCTTTGTTAATACAGAACCAACTGGAATTTTTTGCACACAACGTAGGTGGGTACCATAAAAGACAAAAACAAACATTTAAGCCTTGATCTTAGATTCACGGGCACTCCCACCACAGCTGCCCCACGCACGAGGGAGCACGTCCTACCTCTAAATGTGGACGCCACCCCCCCAACGCAGGACCTCCGGGCGGGAGCCCCCACGAACCATCACAGATTTGTGTAAGTCGGATCTGCCTTAAGCCATAGACAAGCCTATTCATTAAACAGGTGGCTTTGTATAGAAATGTAACTCAAATTTTAGTTGCAGTGTAACATAACACCCAAGAGATGAACCGGGTTATATCGTCCACTAATAGGACTATGTAAACCAAAACTGAAGCAACAAAATAAAAATAATAAAGAAAAATACAGTGACAAGAAGAAACATGGAAAACAGGAGGAGAGATTAAGGAGAGAGAGGAAAGGGACAGGAAAAGAGAGGGAGGAGACATAAGGGGTGACAAAGGGGGACCTGAGGATCTACACTGGAGTGGGTGAGTAATGTTAGGTAGCCTATCTGCTGGGATAGCCATGTCATTAACACGGATATAAATTTCAGTCTTAGTTTAAAGAGATGTAATTAAGAATCATTCCTGGAATCTCGACGTCCAGGGTTCCCAGAAGTCACGAAACTTGGTCGCCGTCTGAGATTGAGTAGCGAAGTATTTTTCATATGAATGTTGTACCTTCACCCGTTGTATGACCTCACTAACATTGGGGACCAAAGTAGACTTCCATTTAGATGTGATCGTAAGCCTGGCAGCTAATAGGACGTGAGTTGTAATACTTCTGAATTGTAAGGGGATAGTTTGTATATTTAAAAAGAGAAGAGCTAAATGGGGTGACGGAGCAATAAAAAAAACAGTAATTGAGGAGATCAATTTGAATACCTCCCGCCAAAACCTGCGGATGCATTTGCAGTCCCATAAGATATGGAAAATATTTCCTCTCGATCCACATAGTCTCCAGCAGTCACTGGTTTCTGTAGGAAAGATCATAGACAATCTAACAGGAGTCATGTATGATCTATGTAATGTCCTCAACATTATATCCCAGTGGCCAGTGCAATGTGAGAATTTGTAGCAGGTGCCAATAGCCATTTTCCATTCGTCTAAAGAATGTACCGACCCCAAGTCTCTTTCCCAGCTCACCATATTAGAGGTTTTGTTGCGACAAGAGTTGTTTTGTAGTTTGTGATAGAACCACGACAGGCCTTTAGGCACGTTGTGATTAGTCAAGAGATATTTTAATACCTCATCCTGTATTGCCATTCTATGGAAGCAGTCGGTTTAAAGAGCACACCAAATGCTTAAAATAACTTCTTTATTAACTTCACTTTTGTTCATATATAATACTGCTGCTTTGCAGCAGACAGTCCATGTACAAAAACACGTGAT
The DNA here is from genome assembly GCA_029574335.1 of Rana kukunoris. Taxonomy (NCBI): domain Eukaryota; kingdom Metazoa; phylum Chordata; class Amphibia; order Anura; family Ranidae; genus Rana; species Rana kukunoris. Next base: position 156,667,939 of record CM056053.1, read on the forward strand.
GAATAAAGTATAACAGAAAATGGTGGTTCAAATATTCAATCTTGTCATTTAACATAAGATGGTGGATATATTTCTTTCTTCAGTATTTATACTCTCTCTGTAAGTTATTAAAGCATTCTCTGATTTCTCTGAAAGGTATAACTGTGGTTTGCAACTTGGTTTGCAGGGTTGCTTTTGCAGGGTTAGCTTAGTTGGGTTTGGTTTGTTTGAAGGTATGATATGATATGGTTCGGTTTGAAGGTATGAAGGTATGATGAGTGATGAGTGGTGGAACTAATTTGCCCTGTTGCTTCCATAAAACTGCTCTGTATGTCTGCTCTGCTCTGCTCTGCTGTCTGCATGTGGAAAAGAATTTGCAGACCAAGTGCTGGAAACTTCCTGACAGCATAGAATGCAAAGCTGGCTGTGATTGGTCAAAACTCTGCTCAAAGTGAGATTGGCTGTGATTGGGCCAAGGCTTATGATGAGCCACAAATGCTTAACTCTATGCTTTCTGGCATGGATTTTACTGTGAATTGCACACCTACTGCTGCCATACAAACAAATGACTCTTAAAGGCATATTTTTTCTTTTGCTTCTGGGACCAACATACAACTGTTATACAACATCCAAGCATAAAATCACAATGAATAACTCTGCCTTTGTCTCTCACATATACACATGTGCACTACATTAGGTTCTTAGCAGGTTTAGCTGTATATACATGTAGGTTATATTAGCTAATTAGGACAGGTTCTAGCTGGCCAGCTACAATTGGCACATAACGTAGACTGAGCACTTAGGCACTAAAATTCAATAACCTCTCCAGAGATATGAGTCCTAGCTTAGTACACAGAAGTCCCTTAATAATTGTATCATTTAATATCCCGAAAGTGGGCAGCGCATACAAAGAAAAATGAGTTACCGAAAAGGTTACAAGAAATACAGAAAGACACAAACTTGGCAATTTGCTAGGAAAATAAAAAGGAATAAAATCAGAAATAAACTTTACCTAAGTCTATCGTTTAGCAGAAGCATTCTAGAATATGGCCCTCCCCAGTGTGGAACTGGCTTCATGGAAGAACCCTGTCCATATTTCAGGCTACACCATTTATTGAAATATGGATGTGGGCTAGGCTTTAGCCCTTGGCCAATCAACTCTGGGGGGTGTTCCTGTCTCAGCCCACAAGATGTTTTGTGTTCTGAAATTACCAGAGTCGAATTGGCCCAAAATGGCACTGATTGCTGGGACATGGATTGGATTTCCAATACCAGCGCATCAGTCTGATTGCAACCGTACCAATCACTGCTGCTTGCCGCAATCAGGCGCCATATAACAGTTTTGTGTATTTTACTAGGATTCTACACATGCTACAGATACAGATTGACATGTACGTGTAGCCCAACAGGTGTACCATCAAAAGGAATTATTTTCATCTCTCTGCTGCTAATATTTTAGCTTTTATGCGACATAAAATAAATTCCTCAGATCTGATGATATAAATCAACGTACACAGTCTGGCCGGAGCCTTGCGAACGCTCCCTGTGGATCCTTGTAGCCGCAGTAGCTGGGAGCCCCTTTGAAGACGTCCGAAAGGTGCCAATCTATGATTACTGAAATGGAAATTTTTATTGGCATCTAGGTGTCAACTCTGGCCTAGAAACTGGTCCTGGCCCCTTCAAATGCTAATGAAAGAACATATGTGGCATGACTGATGATGCCTACTCTATTTTTCATAAACCAGAATTAAACTACATCTACAATTACACCATTGCTATAGATCACATCACATCTTGTTAAGGAAAAACTATCTTACGCTTACATTTACGTCACAATATGTTGTTCCCAGTTGTTTTATTTGTGCAATGAGTTTTGTCACTCTTTTCTTTTTGAGCAACACGGGTCTATGAAGGATTGAAAATAATGAAGGTTTGAAAGCAATCCATCACATCATTGGTGACTCTAATCCTGATCATCTGGGTATTGTTGGCCTCCTGATTTCTATTTTCACCAAGGAGCAGTGTCTGATTTTTTTCTTAGACATTAATAGATATTTGGAAAGCACTCATTTATTTTCGGAACCACTTTATTTATTTATTTATTTTAGAGGAGGTTCACTGGATAATAAATTAATTGTTTACATATTGGATCACTATAATTGTCTACATATTGGATCACTGTGTAATAAGGATCACTAAAGGAATTATTTTTTGGCTAAATAGCTTCCTTTACCTTACTGCAGTACTGGTTTCATGTCCTTATTGTTCGTTTTTGCTTTGAAGTTGCTGTAATCCTGCTCTGTTCTCCACACTTCCTGCTTGTCTGTTTTCTTATAACCACCATACTGGGAGCTTTCTCACGATGGTTTAAGCTGTCATTACTGTGTGTCTAAAACTTCCCAGAACCAATCAGATTAATTTTAAAAACAAAACACTGCCCTGGATTTGTTTGTTTTTGTTCTGTGTGTGTCTCTCTTCTTCACAGAAACATGAAGCCAGTTCAAACGTGAAACTAACCTGCAGGCACATTATATGATTGATTTTTATCTATTTTTAATCATTTTGAAAAGGAATCAGTTAACTTTTATGTCTCTATACCCTGTAAACAGTCATTTCAGCAAAACATTTGTTTTCCTTTAGTGACCCTTTAAGGTTGATCATTTATATTCTGCTGAAGTACTTCTCTCTTCCTGAATTATGCTGCTTGCTAAGCTGTGAATTCCTTCTTCTCAGCTGCTTCTTCTTTCATGCCCTTTCACTACTGAAATAATATGCCATGCCATAACAAATTCATTGAGTACCATTTTTTTACCCTGTCCAAACACATATTGTGATGCACAAAACAACTACTCACTAGTGATGAGCGGAATACGCCATATTCGATTTTGCGATATTTCGCGAATATTTTGAAGAATATTCGCGAATATTCGTTAATATCGAATATTCGTGATATTTTATAAAAAAAAAATTGCGAAATTTCGCCAATGCAAAATTTCGCTATTTTTTTGGGGATAAAATATCACGAATATTCGATATTTACGAATATTCGCTATATTTTATAAAAAAAAAAAAAGCGAAATTTCGCATATGCAAAAGCGAAAATTATTGCGAAATTTCGCAATTTTTTTTTGGATAAAATATCACGAATATTCGATATTTACGAATATTCGCTATATTTTATAAAACAAAAAAAATTGATAGCGAATATTCGCCGCAATATTCGAGTTATTCGCGAATACTCGAATATGCAATATTCGTAGCGAATATTCGCAATGCGAATATTCGTGAGCAACACTACTACTCACTGACTTAAATCAAAACTCTAGGCAAAACAATAAGATAACATTGACTGGTCTATTAAAAGATTGAATAACAAAACTGGCATTTATAGCAATATTCACCATCTTTCCAGAGGTTTCCCCCATGGTACTTTCGTTTGTTCCAAGATGTCCTCAGTCTGTTAGTCAGCATCTTTTAATCCATTTCCTTAAGCCCATGTCATCTTTAATCTGCCAAAGCCTTTGCCTGAACAGTAAAAGGAGGAGTAGCACAGTTAATAATTCATCCCCCTGTCTCTCTAATTTCTCTTCCTAATATGTTTTTAATATGGAAAATAAAGACTTCTGCTCTATCTAAAGATAAATAAATGAAAGACACTGGAAGTCATACATAGTTGATGTGCCAAGACCTTGCGTCTTTTTCAGAAACACATTTTAAGATCTTAGACAGTCGCCATGTAGGACCACCAAAAAATCTTACACATGAAATCACTCTTTAGATCTTAGGGAAAAAAAATATATAAAGTATTCAGCGCAGAAAAAAACAATAAATCAGTGAATGCAAGACAACAGTTAGGTGATTCAGATGAAAACCTCACATGAGAAAATAAGTCAGAAATAGTGCAGCGCAAAAATTAAATTAAAAAACAGGAATATAACAGTCCTTGAATAAACTTCTAAAAAAAGGTTCTTGAAAGGAAAAGCATCCGAGAATCACACTTGATGCACATATAATAGTATGAAGTACAGAGTTCCAAGTGAAATAGCAGACTGGACAATGACACGGTCATCCAGATCCCTCCACCACAAACAATGTACCCTCTAACCTCATTGATTTGACCTGAAAAGGTCACTATCCAAAAAAACTACACCTGGAGTGATAATTCCGGAACAGCAGGCCATTTAACCTCCATGGCATAAAGAACAATGAAAGAAAGGAAAGGGACAATCTAGTGCTGTCTGAATGGTACATTTAATATTCAATAAAATCTATACATAACATTACTCAAAAAAAGAGCACTCAAAAACGAGTGCGGATTATGCCAGCATTTAGGTTGTATACAACCTGAATGATGGTCGCGGGTGACATCAGATGTGACTCCTCCCCCTTACACATTACGTCCTTATTGGGCAGGGACTTCATCAGCGCAGGGATGGAAGTGTTGTGGCATGTTCTATGTAGGTAAGACCAAGCGGCCCTTTTTTCATAGAATCAGGGATCATGTCAAACTGGTCACTGCAAAGAAATTTGAAAGTTCAATTAGCTGCCACATCTGTATCACCTATTTGAAGCAACAATTGCCCTAGAGACTATCCCTCTAAATGAGTGAGGAGGTAATGTGGATAGACTGTTATTATAGTGAGAAACTAAATGGATTTTTAATTTGTCTGCTACAAAATATCCAGGGCCTAATGATGCATTGAGCTTTAAGCCCTTCCTCTAGGATAGCACTATACTTAAGGGGTTAATTGATCATTCATGTGCCTTCTCCTTCTTGCTCTTTCCCTAGAATGTCTTCTGTTCTATACTTTCAAGGTGGGGGGCTAAGTTAAAATACTGGGTATTGTTAAATGTTCCGAATGCATAAAGTTATTTTTCTAAAATGTATTCTGAATTTGTTTGTAAAGATCATCTGGTTGACTAACATTCGGCCCTTTGATGCGATCGGCGTTTTGTGTGCAATCTTATGAGGTTGGCCTTGACATATAAGATTGTATGTTCCTTGCTCTAATAGGGGCTCAATTCTGTTCTACTAGTCCTATTATGATGAGGATTAGTGTTTCCCATTTAGATTTTTATCCTTATTCAAGGAATTCAAATTCCTTATAGTGCTATGTGATTACTAATTCAGTTCCTATCCATCTTTGTTAAGCGTTGAGGACCAGTCTGAGGTTCCTAATTGTGTTGAATAAATTAGTTCTTTACTTAGGCTTTATATATTTAATGGCCCAGCTGGGGCTACAAATTTGAAGAAATCAAATATTTTGTGTGTAGTGACTCTTTTATTGACGGGGGAATCCGACAGGATTTCTTACCACCAACTACTTTTTTGTGACTATAGGATTAACCGATTCGTTTTTCTATTTTTAAATGGAGGTGGCAGGCTTTACCATCTTTTGTATGGTTTTTGCAGCTGAAAAGCGCTAATCAGGATGGTCAGTGGTGGGCTGGCACCTACTTGAATTATTGTGGCCAATGTGGCCAGCTGTGGCATTAATCTCTATCTATACAGGAATACTTAAGATGGCCACGGCGGCTTTGGGCATGCGCAGTACGATGCTGCCGGTTGGGTGTCAATTTGGGATTTATTCCAGCTGTGTCAATTTGGGCCCCAACTGGACTATTTTTCTGGCTCCCCAGTGTTGGTGACCTAATTGGTTGCCCTGTGGAGCCATTCCTGCCCTTTATCGTAACCTAGGTGCCAAGTTAGTTCAACGGATTTTCCAAAATGGCCACTGCGTGATTGCACATGCTCAGTATGTTGCCAATACATCAATTTTTTAATAACCTGTTGGAGATTGTCCCTTGATCGCTCTCTCCTAGCAGTGATGTCAGACTCACCTGGGATTAAGTATTTAAGGGCTTTCTCAGCCCTAGTCCATTGCTGTTGCCATTTTTCCTGCTGCCAGTGAAGCGTTTACTAACTGCTCAAAAAGTAAATGATTATCCCCTCCTTTTTGCCAGCAGCAAGATCCTCAGTACACTAGGGGTTAAATCCCTTGGATTGAATCAACTTTAATGCTGATCTTCCCAGTTGAACAGGTGTTTTAGTGACACTGAATTAAAGAGACAATTCAAAGTTAAGGAAGCACTTAGGTAAGAGATATATTTTAACCACTTGCTGACGGCCGTACGACTTTGTACGACCGCAGTGCAGCCCTGAATCCCTAACAGGCCGTGTTTTTACAGCCGCCCCTTTCCTCGTTTCCCACGCGCGCTCCTGAGCGCGCAGCGGGAACTCCTGTGCTGGCCGTGTCCCTCAGACACAGCCAAACATAGATTGCGGTAAATAGCCAATCACAGCGGCTATTTACAGCGCGATCTGTGTGGCCAATGAGAGATGATCTCATATGTAAACATATGAGATCATCTCCCATTGCCGACTCTCCGCTCCTCACACAGACAGCGCGCGTGTGAGGAGGGAGAGAGAACTGTAAGAGCGACTTGAAAAAAAAAAGTTACAAATCAGTGCCCCAGGACCACCTGTGACCCCCAGTACAAAAGTGCCCCCAGTGCCAAAGTGCCCACCAGTACCACAGTGTGCCCCCCAGTACCAAAGTGCCCACCAGTACCAAAGTGCCCACCAGTACCACAGTGCCCACCAGTACCACTGTGCCCACCAGTACCACCGTGCCCACCGTGCGCCCACCAGTACGACCGTGCCCACAAGTACCACAGTGCCCACCTGTGCCACCAGAACCACCTTTGCCCAGTGCCCATCTGCCACCTCAGTGCACATCTGCAATCAGTGCCCACCTGTGCCACCTCAGTACCCACCTGTGCCACCTCATCAGTGCCCACCTGTGCCACCTCATCAGTGCCCACCTGTGCCGCAGTCAATCAGTGCACATCAGTACCCATCTCAGTGCCATCTGTGCCGCCTAATTAGTGCCATCTGTGCCGCCTCATTAGTGCCGTCTGTGCCAGTTCATTAGTGCCATCTGTGCTGCCTCATTAGTGCCCACCTGTGCCGCCTAATCAATGCCCACCAGTGTCCACCAGTACACAGGCCTCATCAGTGCACATCAGTACCCATCTCATCAGTACCCCCTCAGTGCCATCTGTGCCACCTCAGTGCCATCTGTGGGTATTTGTACTTTCCTGGCTTGTTAGGGTCTCAAGAAATGAGAGAGGCCATCAGTACATCAGATGTGATCAGATGTGATCATTTTTTATGATTTGCACTATAGTTTGTAGACTGTAAAACTTTCACATAGACCAAATAATTTCCAAAAACTTTGGATTATTTTTATCAAAGACAAGTAGCAGTATAAATTGTGGCCAAAATGTATGAAGAAAAATGTATAATTTGCTAAATTTTATCACAGAAACTAAGAAAAAAACATATTTTTCCCAAATTGTTGGTCTTTTTTCATTAACCACTTAAGACCCGGACCAATACGCTGGTAAATGACCCAAGGGGTTTTTGCGATTCGGCACTGCGTCGCTTTAACAGACAATTGCGCGGTCGTGCGACGTGGCTCCCAAACAAAATTTGCGTCCTTTTTTTCCCACAAATAGAGCTTTCTTTTGGTGGTATTTGATCACCTCTGCGGTTTTTATTTTTTGCGCTATAAACAAAAATAGAGCGACAATTTAAAAAAAAATGCAATATTTTTTACTTTTTGCTATAATAAATATCCCCCAAAAATATATAAAAAAACATTTTTTTTCCTCAGTTTAGGCCGATACGTATTCTTCTACATATTTTTGGTAAAAAAAATCGCAATAAGCGTTTATCGGTTGGTTCTCGCAAAATTTATAGCGTTTACAAAATAAGGGATAGTTTTATTGCATTTTTATTAATTATTTTTTTTTTACTACTAATAGCGGCGATCAGCGATTTTTTTCGTGACTGCGACAATATGGCGGACACTTCGGACAATTTTGACACATTTTTGGGACAATTGTCATTTTCACAGCAAAAAATGCATTTAAATTGCATTGTTTACTGTGGAAATGACAGTTGCAGTTTGGGAGTTAACCACAGGTGGCGCTGTAGGGAATGTGTGCCCTAATGTGTGTGTTTACAACTGTAGGGGGGTGTGGCTGTAGGTGTGACGTCATCGATCGCGTCCCCCTATTACAGGGATGACGCGATCGATGCTCCGGCCACAGAGAAGCACGGGGAAGCCGTGTGTACACACGGCTCTCCCCGTTCTTCCGCTCCAGGGACGGATCGCCGCACTGCAGCGGCGATCGGGTCCGCGAATCCCGCGGTCCCGGTCCTGGAGCTTCGGACCGGGTCGCGGGCGCGCGCCCGCGGGCGCGCCCCCGCCCCCCACGCCTGGGTACTAAAACCAACGTATATATACGTTGATGTGCCCAGCCGTGCCATTCTGCCGACGTAAATGTGCAGTAGGCGGTCCTTAAGTGGTTAATAGCGAAAAATATAAAAACTGCAGAGGTGATCAAATACCACAAAAAGAAAGCTCTATTTGTGGGGAAAAAATCATTTGGGTACAGTGTTGCATGACTGAGTAATTGTCATTCAAAGTGTGAGAGCGCTGAAAGCTGAAAATTGGTCTGGTCAGGAGGGTGTTTAAGTGCCCAGTATGGAAGTGGTTACATTTTTAATGTACCTTTCAATACTGGGATATGGATTTAATTTAAATCAGGGAAATTTCTGATGTTGAATTCACTTTATCGCAGATTGCTTAAGCACTTTGAAATTTGCTGTGACTGTTTCAAGCTCTCACTAGAAAAAGGATACTGACTGGTTAGATCTGTTAAGCACCCTTCTCTAAGACAAACAGGTCAGACACAGCGCATGAGTTGAACTGTTTTGAGATGATGCAGGGAACATTACTAACAGTCATATATATGAATTTCTAAGCTCAACTGGATTGTATTTGTTCTTCCCTCCTGTTCTTGGCACAGACATCCCAGATCAGACCTCCTGGAGGGGTTTAGGGATTATTTGGAACCGTAATCGTCAAGGGGTGAGAATGTGTCCACCAGATGACCTATATTTTTCTGTACCTCAAAACATCTTTTTGCCCTTTTGGGTATTCTTTGTTCTATATAATTAGGAGGTGGTGCATTTATAATATCACCAAGCTCCAATATTAACATAATAATTTGTAGTTTATTCATTCACAGATCCCTGGCAATTTTAACTGGGACAATGACTGTTCGGGAGAGGAATCCCCACCCATTTCCACAAGGGGGATCCCAGGTGGTGAGAGGAGGAATGTTAGTACATGTTACATATTATACCCTAAATATGGATCTAACATGTAACATGCTCTAAAGAAAGACTTGTCCTTTAACAATGTGCAAGTTGCACATATAGGCAAATATATTCTAAAAACACATCCCAAAGATTGTTATTTTAACACTTTCTCCACATTTCTAGTAAATTAAACTGTTGTATAAATAACCTAACATTAGCAAATAATCACTTACTAATGTCTTAAAGCCATTATTAAATATATAATAATGCTTGTATCACTATGTAGCGACTGCAAAAAGGTTAATACCAGTCACAAAGTACAAAAAAACACAATCCCCCTCCCTTTTCCCCCCCTTTCCCTTCTCCTGCTTCATACACCAGAGAGGTTTATGGCTAGGAGCATTGTCATTAGGGAGCTACAATACACCTCCCCCCACCTGCTAAGTCCACTATTGCTACAGCACATTTGGTGGTTGGCTGGCAATATGCGTTCATATGTATGTATGTGCACATATATTCATATCATATTATATCATATTCTATATAGCATATTACTGTTTGAATATTCATTGACTTTTTTGATTTTTGATCATTGGGAGAGAGATGTTTGTGTATTTATATATGTATATTTCACCCTAGGGGTGGGACCATTGTGGTCAGCAGAGGGTGTGGTCCCCTTCTATTCATTCATTGAATGTAGTAGTATATAGGCAGTGTTCATGGACGGGTCTGCACTGTCGAGCTCTGATGAAGAGGCCCCAGGTGCCTCGAAACGCGTCGTCCGGCAGCAACACATTCCCTATCCCCCCATTGCAGAGCGTGGTTCGAGGGGAATCTACCTAAATTTTGTTGACAAACCTGTTCATTATGCCGTTTGTGAGTAGTTTTTAATATTACTACTATTTAATAAAGTGTCGATTGGTAATACACTAGGCTGGTGCGCCTTTTCTTTTTTTTTTTCTTTTTTTTTCTTTGTTAATACCAGTCACCCCTTTCATTTTTGTTCACAAATTCCAGAAGTCTGGGAGCTCCTCTTCTGGAAGAGTTAGAAGTAGAGTTGAGCAGACACTTGAATGTTCGTGTTCGACAGGTTTGGCCGAACTTCAGAAAAAAGTCTGGGTTCGGGACCCGAACTCGACCCGAACTTGACCCCGAACCCCATTGAAGTCAATGGGGACCCAGACTTTTGACTACCAAAATGTCTCTAAAAAACTAAGGGAAAGGGCTAGAGGGCTGCAAATGGCAGCACAATGTCGGTAAGAGCATGGCAAGTACTCTAAAAATAAATGTGGATAGGGAAATAACTTAAAATAACATAAAAAAGAAAATAACCTTGACAAGCAGGAGCCTTCCCAAATGATGGGACACTATTCCTCCGACTGATACCAATGATGGGACACTATTCCTCCCAATGATACCAATGATAGGACACTATTTCCCCTACTGACACAAATGATGGGACACTATTCCTCCAACTGATACCAATGATGGGACACTATTCCTCCCACTGATACCAATGATGGGGCACTATTTTTCCACTGACACAAATTATGGGGCACTATTCCTGCCAATGATACCAATGATGGGACACTATTCCTCCCACTGATACCAATGATGGGACACTATTCCTCCCACTGATACCAATGATGGGGCACTATTTCTCCCACTGACACAAAGGATGGGACACAATTCCTCTCAATGATACCAATGATGGGGGACTATTTCTCCCACTGAAACAAATGATGGGACACTATTCCTCCCACTGATACCAATGATGGGACACTATTCATCCCACTGATACCAATGATGGGGCACTATTTTTCCCACTGACACAAATGATGGGGCACTATTCCTCCCAATGATACCAATGATGGGACACGATTCCTCCCACTGATACCAATGATGGGACACTATTCCTCCCACTGATACCAATGATGGGGCACCATTTCTCCCACTGACACAAATGATGGGACACTATTCCTCCCAATGATACCAATGATATGGCACTATTTCTCCCACTAGCACACATGATGGGGCACTATTCCTCCAAATGATACCAATGATGGGGCACTATTTATCCCACTGACATAAATGATGGGGCACTATTCCTCGCAATGATACCAATGATGGGCCACTATTCCTTCCATTGACACCAATGATGAGGCACTATTTCTCCCACTGACAGAAATGATGGGGCACTATTCCTCCAAATGATACCAATGATGGGGCACTATTTCTCCCACTGACACAAATAATGGGACACTATTCCTGCCAATGATACCAATGATGGGACACTATTCTGGTGCAATTAGATTTGTGAAGTAAGACTGACTCCTAACTAATTCTCTCCCGATAAGCACAATCAGGTACCTTTCCCTACAGTAGCTAATGCAGAGTATGTTACAGGAACATATGCAATGCTGGTGCAATATGCAGAGTATCTGACAGGAACATATGCAATGCAGCTGCAATTAGGTTTGTGAAGTAGGACTGACTCCTATATATTTCTCTGCCTATAAGCACAATCAGGAACCTTCACCCTAAATTATCTAATGCAGAGTATCTGACAGGAAAATATGCAGTGCAGCTGCAATTAGATTTGTGAAGTAGGACAGACTCTAATTCTCTCCCTATAAGAACATCAGGAACCTTTCCCTACAGTAGCTAATGCTATGTAGATCGCTGAGTATTGTAATTCGATTTATGAAGCAGCACAATCTTATCTAAATCTGTCCCTGAGAAGAGCAGCAGCAGCAGCAACAGCAGCCTTTCCCTACCCTAGCTAAAGCAGACTGATGAGCTGTGCTGTGTGCCTCTAGCTTATATAGAGGCTGGGTCACATGCTCGGTCACATGCTGCACTGGCCAATCACAGCCATGCCATTAGTAGGCATTGCTGTGATGGCTTCTAGGTCACACAAGTAAAACAAATGGCGATTGGCTGCCGTGCAGCACGCAGTTACATAGCCGAACTCCAAACCCGAACTTTCAGCAAATTATTCGGGTTCGGTTTGGGCCAAAAAAAAAAAAGTTCGCTGAACTCTAGTTAGAAGCATTTCCCTTTTGAAATATCAGGGAATGGTTAAAACCAATTTTTGTCAGTCCATCTGTGTTCCATTTAAGAGATTTCCCTTCACTTTCATTCTTGTAGACAGAGTGTAAAGTGAGAGAACATCTCTCCAAAGTAAAAGGAACCCCCATTTACACAGTTATCGGTGAAACCAGTGGGCCAGATTCACAGAGCCCTTACTCCGGTCTATCTCCTGTTAGACCGGAGTACTTTCAAATTACGCGCGTCGTATCATTAGTTTGAATCCTCAAACCATGATTCGACGGCTTCGGGCTTTTGTTCCGACAGGCTTGCGTCTTTGTACGCCTTCGGATCTACGCTGCAATCTTTTTGCGGCCGCTGGGTGGAGTTTGGGTCGTTTTCCGCGTCGGGGTATGCAAATGAGCTTTTTCCGGCAATCCACGAAGTTACGATCATTTTTCGCAATCTCTTACGGCATCTGTAGTCATCTTTTTGCTGCATAAAGTTATACCAGCTATTAGCTGGTCTATAGTTAGACGGCCCATGTTAAGTATGGCCGTCATTCCCGCGTCGAATTTCAAATTTATTTTTTATTTTTTTGCGTAAGTCGTCCGGGAATAGGAATGTACGTAAACGATGCTACTCAAAAAATAAATGACGTAACTACGTTATTTCGCGCAATGCACGGCGGGAAATTTCTGAACGGAGCATGCGCAGTTCGATCGCCACGGGGACGCGCCTAATTTAAATGCTTCACGCCCCCTAATCGCGTATTTCGATTCCGCCGCGAGAAATACACTACTCCGGAAATCTACCTGAATTCGTCTTAGAGCCAGGTAAAATACGGGGGCGTAGTGTATTTCTGATACTCTGCGCCAGGGCAATTGTACCTGAATCTGGCCCAGTGTTTTCAAAGATTTTCCTCTTTTCTTGTTCTGGTAACAATTTAAAAAAGGTGAATTTTACTCCCTTTCTGTCCAGTGATAGTGGTCAAGAGGAGTAAAATAAAGAGTAAACATCCCTAGCGGTGACACAGACAATCCTCATGCTTGTCTGCCCTGCTCTGCTAGATTGGATTACCTTGTTGACTTCAGATTGGATATCGAATATTCTCTGAATCCTGCCTGCCTTTTGACTTCGGACATTGACCCTGACTATTCTGAACCTTGCCTGTCTGCCAACTGAGCATACTGAAAAGTTCTAAAAGCTTTTGTTTTCTATATGGGCACACACTGAATATGTTATACCTCTATGAGAACCACCACCACCGAGGCTGAGACGTCTGGTGTACGGCACTAAAGACCCTAGGTTGGGTTATAAACCACAAACGCCTATTGATCTTTCATAATTAAGAGATCACATCCATCCGGTAAGCGGCAGTGAGTACTCTGGTGGAGGCACTTCTCTATCCTCACTTCTTCTTAGGTGTTTTGGATTACCTGTCACCATGGATGTTTTACTGATTAATTTGTATGGATTCTTTTTTGGAGATTACAGTCACCATCAGTGTGCCGGTTATTGTGGGTTGTTATTTCCCCCCTCCTTCTCCCTTTTTTCTTTTTCACTTTTTATATGGACTAATTCTTTTTTTTATTTTTATTATCCACTGATGATGATTATTATTATTTTTAAGTAGTAATTTATTGAAGTTTAATGTTACTGTGTATGTTATTTGATACTATTTTCATATTGACAGTATATTTATATTTGCACAATTAGGATATGTATTTTTATTTATACTGACCTCTCCTTTTTTTGGTCACTATTCCTTTATTTTATTCATATGTTTTGTTCACATCATTCACACTTATTGACACCATTTTTTTCATTATTCTTTCTAACTGTGAGTGCATTCATACCAGAATGGTTGGTCAGTAAAGCACAGGTTCATTTATATAGCACAGCTTTTTTATTTTTATATTCTTTTGGTATTGTATAACATTTCTAGTTGCAGCTTGATTCACCCACTCAAATAGCACAGTTTCTTATCTTCACAGATAGTTAAATTGAATGGTGTAATGGCACTACTGAAACAGTAAAAATGTAAACATGTATAAACGTATTAAAAGACTTTGTTATAGGGCAGTTTAAAGAAGCTTTAATTAAAAATGCAGATGGACCTAGTAATTGAAGACAATGCAGAGCTTATTCAAAATATTCATATGATGCAGTGGTTCTCAACCTTCTAGTGCTGTGACCCCTTGATAAAATTTCCCAAGTTGTGGGGGCTCCTAACAGTAAAATTATTTTCATAGCTTGGGTTGAAAGCACCCAAAGCAAGACAAGTAATTTGCGCCCCTAACCGGCGGACATTTAGCGCTCCCTGAGTGCCTTCTACTCGTACAGTATTAAAACCCCTTATAGTACATTTTAGGATGTACCACTCTTTCTCTTTGTTCTCCTTTCTTTCCCTTTCATCTCTCTCTATCTTAATTTCTTGTTTTTTCCCCCCATCCCTCCCTCTAACTGTCGTTCTTGCTCTCTTTTTTTACTTTCGCTCCTTTTTTCTTTGTTCTCCCCCCTTTTATCATCTCCCTTCCTGGGAGAACAGTGTGGGCTTCAGGAACAGCCTAGGATTTGGTGACCACTGGCAAATCATCATTTGACCCCTGAGGGAGTGCCGACCCCTAGGTTGAGAACCACTGATATAATGGCAACTCTAGGTAATAATGACCACAACATACAGTATTTTCATTTAATTTAAATTTTAAACAACAAGCAAATACTAGAAAGGTGAAAACAATTTAGGAGTACACATTTTCCAATGATGAGGGCTGTTCTTAGACCTAAAACTTAGACTCGGAAGAAATATTATATCAAAAGACACTCGACTGAAATGCTAAAGTTTTTAGTTTACTGTATGTAAACACATTGCAATATTTATTCCCATAGGCAACCAGATTAAAGACTTAAATATGTCTGACTTCCAGAAGAAGTATACAACAGCTGTAAAATGGAAATTATGGTGGAAAATGCAGATTAGTTGGCAGGTTACTGAAGAGAGTAAGAGAAACCACCAAAAAATATTTTAAATATATTAACAGCAAAAAATGTAGCATTGACATATATATGAAGCAATGAATGCAATCCTCACCAAATATTCACTGCAGGTATATTTTCCAGGTACACATTTCAATTACAGAATATTTACGCATGTTTGACAGGGGAACCTCTACCGTGTTAGCATAGGAGATTAAGGGGGATATGATTCACATGTATAAATACATAAGTGGTATATATAAGGGGGCACTCTTTACATCTGGAGCAAACGAGATTTAATTGTCAAATACGGAAACTCTTCATCACAGTGCGAGCTGTAAAAATGTGGAAGGGACTCCCTCAAGAGCTGGTTCTGGTCAGATCAGTAGATTGTTTAAAAAAATGCCTGAATTCTTTACTAAATGCACATTTTATAAACTAGATATTAATATGTAAAGGTAAAGTCGATCCAGGGAATATCTGATTGCCTCTTGGGGTATTAGGGAGGAATACCCCCACCCCCACTGGAGTAAATTGGATCATGCTTTTGTTTTTGTTTTTTTGCCTTCCTCTGGATCAACTCTGGGCATAGAATTGTGTATATGGAGGTTTTCTATTTGTGTGTGTGTGTGTGTGTGTGTGTGTGTGTGTGTTTTCTGCTAGTTGAACTGGATGCACAAGTGTCTTTTTCCAACCAGATTAACTATGTAACTATGTAACTTAGTTTATCATCCTAGCCATGTATTTGATCATTTTATTGACAATTTTCAACAACAGAAATCTGAAATCAAATAATTGCCTTTAGTGTGGGAATGATCAAATATATAATCTGACATTGTTATTTAGTACTTTCAACAGTTTAGCTTGAAAATCTGAAATAGCTGAAATTTAGGGAGCACGTTGCCATGATTCCAAGCTGACTGATATCTCTTCCCATTGAACCCAGCTTACTGTCTTGCTGCCAAACAATATCTTTCTTTATATATGGCCAAGTTTCGACGTTTCCAATATAATCAGTTTCAGAAAATGTAATACATTTTCCTTACATAGACTTGCATATCACAATATAATTGACAAGTCTTCCTTTGTTAGTTTTTGTTTCTCTGTAGATTGCAAGCTTTTTGTAGCTTGTCATAACTTAAAAGAAACAATAGATACTGCAACATAAAAATAATATGAAAATACATCATATCATTTGTAAAGAAAGAGAGATGGAGAAAACTAGATACCTAAAGGGTAGGCAAAATATAATTTTCTGGTTTAAAATTTTGCAGAAACAGCAGACACTCTAAAATCACATCCTGAATTGATATCCCCTGTTATAAATAATTTGATTTATATATCTGGAAATAGACATATGTTGACATTTTAAAGATTAAAAAAAAAGTATATGCACATATAATGTATTCATAAATGCTGTTGTACATCATGAAATTATCTAAACAAAACCTTAGTTCAACCTCCAGAATATTATACTGTGAAAGGGCCCAGACCAATATGTTTCCCAAGTCTAAAAAAATATTAAGGGATAAAAAAGAATATGTGTTGGTGATTGGACTTTTTAGGAGATTCCAATTGTTACAACTGTGCAGCAATGGTGCTTACAGATTTAAATTTGCACCTCTGCTGTTTCATATCTGTTTTGTTTTTTTCAAACTGTTTATCTCCTGCTGTCAGTCTTGGAGTAAAATGATAATCTGCCAATATACTAGCTTGGGGTTTGGATTCATCCTCAAAGATTTGTATGGTGAAATGAGTACTGGCAGGGTGCTCATATACACTCAGATTCCAAGGAATGCAACCAATTCAAGCATGATATTGCAGAGAGCTTACAGTTTTTTTGGGAAATAATTTACTTTTGCTGCACTTCCACAGAGGATTACTAAGAGTATTTAGATCACCTATAACCATAGATGCAGTATATTAGTGTTAGTGTTAGCATACAGTAGTTTTGTATAAAACAAAGTGTGTTTATTGTGTTTTAAATGCTAGTGTCTTATTGCTTTATTTTTCTTCTTCAGACCCTCTTGCTTAAAGAAAATTTGATCAGGATTTGTACATATTTTTTACTCAATTAAATAAAAATAATGCATATAATGTTCTCCTTTTGAAACAGTGGGAAGAAATCTTATCTCCTTTTTTACACTGTAAGCCATCTCAACTTTCAAAGTTTTGTTGTTCACAAATCTCAGTAGTTTAAGCTAAATGGGTGAGAGTAATGATTCATCCCAAAATGAAAGATTACGGTTTTAATTAAGCAAATCTTGCCTCCATAAGGCAGCTATCATTGAAGTTCACTTTATTTAACACCTAGCTCTCTGAGGATGCATTGCAATGTATAAAAACATATTTTTAAATCCAAGATTGGATATATTTAAATAGAGACAAACATATATAAAACAGCAATTAAAAAAGTAAAGTAAAAGTAACGTTTCTCTTAAAAGTAATTTTTTGTTTTACTTTATCCCTTGCTTGGTGATGTCACCCCACTAGCCTGGCTAATTGGGTTGGTTAGTCTGGAGTGGGAGAGAAACGCCTTTTTTTTTTTTAAATAAGATCTATATTATAATGATTTGGTTGCAGTTTTGTTCCCCATGGGCAGTGTACGGTATAAACTACTTTTTCTTATCTTTTTCAACCATAGTTATAGTCATGGGGTCTGACCTGCCCCGCGCCCCTTCCTCTCCTTCCATGGTCAATCTGACAACAAGTTTGAAGAAGACAGTTGATAAGAAACCTTCTGACTTTACAACCCCTTTAAATATACAGTAGATATAATATTATGTGAAGGTTGTTGTAAAAATGAATGGTTTGGCAATAGAGTCACTTTAAATTTGCTGCTGCTACATTTGCAGGAAAGCACTTACAGTTCAAATAATCATTCCAAGCACATTTCACAACAGGATTCAACAAGAGTCAATGAATATGTCTAAAAGTTAAATATAAAAGCCTTTAATTAAGACATCATCACTATCATGTTGTAACTGAAAAGTTGTCAGTTAGCTGTTTCTATTTATGCCATAGAATATCAATAAATGTATGCAGAACATAAAGTCATCTGTTTTACCGAGTATATAAAGAATTCATTTATTGTTCATGGACAGTCCACTGCATGTTTATTACAGGAGAAAAATGTTTGAATTCAAAAGTACTAATTTTAAAGCCTAATATGCAAGTTATTGTTGTAAAACGTCTTTGAGAACCCGAGTCTTGCCCAAGGGAACATGTATCAATGGAAAAAAGTTTTAAATGAAAAAGCGACCATTTTTAAAACTTTTTTTCCATTGATACATGTTCCCTCGGGCAAGACCCGGGTTCTGAAAGACGTTTTCACAGTCATACTATAGACACCCAGCAGGTACAATATTTAAAGTAATTTTTCCTTTTTTTTATTTTTATTTAAGCATCAATAAAATCACTGCTCCGAGCAGTGATTTTAATGATGCTTAAATAAAAAAAATAAAAAATTCCTTTAAATATT
Source organism: Rana kukunoris (assembly GCA_029574335.1). Classification (NCBI taxonomy): domain Eukaryota; kingdom Metazoa; phylum Chordata; class Amphibia; order Anura; family Ranidae; genus Rana; species Rana kukunoris. The sequence goes on from CM056053.1 coordinate 156,686,583, forward strand.
GTACCTGCTGGGTGTCTATAGTATGCCTGTGAAAACGTCTTTAAATAGCACCTGCCTGCCAGTAAATTAGGAAGAACTGATCTAGCTAAACTATACAGTGTATAAATATATGTACAACACCTGCACACTGTAACATTAACTGACTAGCCTGCCTGTCTGCTCTATCTACCTGCAAAAAATTACACTCTCTCTGTCTCTCTCTGTTCTCTCTAACCACCGCCGCAACACACTACACAAGGCCGACCTGCAGGTATAGTGTGTGGCATATACTAAACCCCCTGAGCCATAATTGGCCTGGCTTTGGCCAATTATGGCTCTCTATTTTTTTCAAGCTGTGATTGGCCAAGCATGCGGGTCATAGTGCATGCTTGGCCAATCATCAGCCAGTGATGCCGCAGTGAATTATGGTCTGTGAAACGTAACTCGAATTTGGTGCGAACGACCCGTTTTGTTTGTATTTCGATGAACGATCGAACATACGATATTCGAGTCGAACATGAGTTCGACTCGAATACGAAGCTCATCACTACTTGTGACTTCCAATGTCACAAAATGATTTGTCTGATCGCAATTTTTGAAAAAAAAAAGTCATAGGAGCAAAGCATTTCACCAATTTCACTGCAACAGCATCTAGATACCCACAAACTACTCGATCCATTTCAATCGGTTTTCCGTCCTGGGCACGGGACAGAAACAGCATAGCTTAAAATATGGGACGACGTTCTCGAGGCCGCAGACAAAGGAGAATCTTCTCTTCTAGTTCTGTTGGACCTAAGCGCAGCTTTCGACACTGTAGACTACAATCTATTACTGACTAGGCTAGCTGAAGTAGCCAAAGTCGCAGAAGGTGATCTATCATGGTTCTCTTTTCTGGAAAACCGATCACAAATAATTAAATTGGGACCGTTCACTTCTGAAGAACGCACGGTGTCATGCGGAGTCCCCCAAGGATCCCCTCTGTCGCCGGTTCTGTTTAACATCTATCTTCGTCCTCTCTTTGAAATCATCAGTAGGCAAAAACTACTTTATCACTCATATGCAGACGACACGCAACTGTATTTTTGCATCTGTAACAAAAAGGATCATCTCAGCCTCTCTTTGATAGAAAACTGGATGACAAAGAGTTATCTTAAACTCAACAGCTCCAAAACAGAACTTCTCCTGTTTCACGCCAGTCATACGAATCAACTTGGACACCCCCACCCATTCTGGGTGAAATCATCAAAGCCCCAAAGTCAAAAGCCTGGGGGTTATCTTTAACACCTACATGACAATGGATGCACAAATAGGGTCAGTAGTCAGCGGATCTCACCATCTGCTACGCCTACTATGTAGAATTATTCCTTTTTTTTTCTAAAGAAGACATAGCAGGTGTGGTGGGAACAATTGTTAATTCCAGACTGGACTTTGCAAACGCCCTCTATCTTGGACTCCCCAAGTACCAAATCTCTCGTCTGCAAGTCGTTCAAAATACGGCCACTAGACTTGTGACTGGGAAAAAACCCTGGGAATCAATCTCAATTTCGCTGAGAACCCTTCACTGGTTGCCAGTAAAAGACAGAATTGCTTTTAAAGCACTATGTCTTACCCATAAGTGCATCCATAGGAAGGCCCCCCAATATCTATGCGAAAAAATAAAAGCTCACAATCCCAATCACGTTCTGCTATCCACCAACCAAAATCTGCTCCAGATACCCAAAGCCAAATACAAGTCCAAAGGAGAAAGAAGATTTGCCCTCCAAGGTCCCAGACTATGGAACGCTTTACCAACCAGCATTCGGTTGGAGGAGAACCACCTAGCCTTCAGACGAAAGATCAAAACGCATCTCTTTTGATATCAAAGGAGAAAGGAACAACGAGCGCCCAGAGGTGATTAAGTTTGCATGTGCTGCGCTATATACGTTTTTCACTCACTCACTCACTCACTCACTCACTCACTCACTCACTCACTCATGATCCTGCACAGCAGTGCTGTTTTGGGCAAATTGTGTCCCAGAAAATACACCAAATACTGATGTGGATGCTCTCATGCCAATGGCATCGCCAACTGGTATTTGATTGAGTTATGAAGAGTTTTCTAAGCGTAGTTGGACATTAATACAATTGTCTTAATATTTTGTGGTTACGCTCCTGGGCTTTACAGGACAGGGAGTGAGTGAGGGAAAACACCTTGAGTCAGTCTGGATTGGAGAACTGTTTAACACAGTCTAACTCCCACTGAGCCTAAAAAGGAAACTGATTTCTGATACAGAAGAAAAACTAGGGAAACTGTATGTGAAGGTAGATGAGACTGTAAAGCAGAAACACTCTAATTGAACCATTATGCAGTGTAAGTTTGACCCCAGGGGAAAGCATTCTAAAAAAAAATTGACATTTGTCTAAGGAGAAATCATAGTGAACCTTTACTATGACAGAGAGAATAAAGTGTGTTGGAAGCTATGCCTGAGAATGCCTAAAAATACACACATTGATTTCTGCTAGCACTATACAGCCTCCAAGGAGAGCAGGTCTTTATTTCTGATCTTAATGGGGTTACTGTACTTACAAAGACCTGGGGGTCCCTAGGGTAAATCAAGGTCTCGATAGCGACATATTGTTTATGGGGTCTCTGATAAAACCAATCCAAGATACTGGCCAATAGTACTGATTTATAATATAAGGAGAAATCAGGAAGACCTGTAACCCTATCAACCTTTTGAAATGTCATGATGGAACATTTTACCCTAGGGAAGGTGTTATGCCAAGCAAATCTAGTAACAGCTTATGTATATATGGGAAAATCTCCCAGTGGGGTTTTTGGGCAGCAAATTAAAAAATTAACAATGGTTAATAATAAATAATAATGGGGGGCGTGGTCTGGACGCGCTGGAAGATGGCAGCTTGAACCCGTAGCTCCCGCCACTGCAGTCTTTTCTCTCCACACCGGAGGACCTTCCGCTATTTTCGATACCCACAAACTGTAAGGTTTCGATCCTGGGACACCCGTGTCTAAGATTTAGTATGTCCGTTCGCTCTTAAATCGGCTGTTGTCCCGATCCGACGGTAATAACAGCGCGGACATGACGGCTCCTATTTTAAGTGCGTCACAGGATCTTTCGATGGACGCGCGAATGGCGCAATCGATGGTTCACACTGAAATGTCAGCTGTGGTGATGGAAAACCACACCATGATGGGCTCCCAACAACCCAGCCTGTTTGACCTCCAGGCTGTAGCAAACGATATAAAAAATGATATCAAAACTTCTCTAGCAGCGGCCATTGCGGAGCTCCGCATAGATATACAGGATTTTGCGCACCGAGTACAATGTGTGGAAAAAGTTAATGCGCAGCATGATAATGTCTTACGCAGAATGGATTGTAAGATGAACATGCAATTACTTCAAATGAGAGACTTGCAACGTCAAACAGAGGACCTGGAGAATAGAAGTAGACGTCATAATTTGCACGTACGTGGTTTACCTGAAGAAAGAGAAAGTGAGCATCTCCAACCTGCCATTGATAATATATTTAATGACCTTTTGGGCAGACCCCATATGTCTAAAATCAAAATGGAGCGCTTGCATCGCGCACTCAGATCTAGAGGCAAACCGAGTGATCCTCCTAGGGATGTAATTTGTTGCTTGACTGATTATAGACTGAAAGAAGACATCCTGCTAAAAATGAGGGGCAAATCTAAAATATCATACAAAGGTGCTTCTATACAAATCTTCCAAGACCTTTCTAACATCACCTTGCAAAATAGAAGGGATCTCAAGCCCTTGCTGGAAGTCTTACGCAGTAAAAATATTGTATACAAGTGGAAGTTCCCGTTTGGTCTTTTGGCCACTTTTCAAGGACGCTCTGCTATATTAAGGGTCCCTGAGGACCTTAAAATGTTCTGTAACGCTATGAACATCCCTATGATCGATGTCCCGGATTGGTATGCGGAGCTCCGCCCTCATTATAAGACTAGGGTCGCTGAAGAATCAGATGTTATGGAAACCCAAGCCACCAGATTTCGTAGACGGCGGTCCCCATCAAATGAAAAATATTCTACTTCAACACATGGCCCTAAGGATGAATCTACGGGCTCACCGCGCTCAAGACGTTTCCGACGCAACTATTGATCTACTTGGGTCTACTCTCTTCATTTTTCTCGTATGAGCTCTTACTCAATTTAATATGCTATGTCTCAGATCCCTTTGCTCGCTATTGCCTGCAAGATTGGCTATTTTCAAAATTGTTTATATTTTTTTCTGTTCTGAACGTTCATTGTATTCTTATTGACAGTCTTTCTGTGCTTGTCTCTCTTGCCCAGAACCTTTCAATATTGGATACTTTTTTGCATTTGTTATTTGTACACAGTTCTTTATTGAAGCATTAGCCCTGATGCGTGTTGCGTAGTCGTATACAATAATGCGATTCCTATCATCAACACATTTTCGCTTGAAGGTTAGCTCTTTTTATTATTATTGATGTTGTTATTCATTATTTTACTTTTATACTATTCCCCTTATGATTACGAGCTTGTTTATTGTCATGAATTTGTCCTCCACCATCTATGTTACATGCTTCTCATACTGATAGGTGAAACTCCTGCGCTGAAATGGTTGAAAAGGGATTGGACCGTGGGAAAGGGGCCGTGGGAAAGGGGCACGGGAGGTATACTGCAGCAAACAAAGAATAGGTCTATCCAAATGGACAATAAAAGGTATACAACAAGTGATATTGTTTGCGCTGTGGTGGTGATGCCTAAAGGGTGATGGGAAAGGGGAAGTGAAGTAGTAAACTAGGTGAATACAATAAGTGACAAAAATGTATAAATATATAGAAAAAATTCTATAAAACACAATGTGAACAAAGTAACAGTAAATAAAAGTGACCGTGTCATCTATAAAGATGTGTGGTGGACATAATAGAATGCATGGTCAAACTCAGTCCTGCAGACAAAACCAAATAAAAGAAGAGAGTCCATGATTAAGTTGGACTCTCTTCTTTTATTTGGTTTTGTCTGCAGGACTGAGTTTGACCATGCATTCTATTATGTCCACCACACATCTTTATAGATGACACGGTCACTGTTATTTACTGTTACTTTGTTCACATTGTGTTTTATAGAATTTTTTCTATATATTTATACATTTTTGTCACTTATTGTATTCACCTAGTTTACTACTTCACTTCCCCTTTCCCATCACCCTTTAGGCATCACCACCACAGCGCAAACAATATCACTTGTTGTATGCTTCTCATACTGTAGCGGCGGAGAACGGTCGTAGTGTTGTTTTTTTTCTTTTTTCCAGCTTGTACTTGCCAACCCCCACACAGTAGTAGAGTCTTGGGAGTTGTATATTTTGTATCAACACCTGTCCGATCTACTCTGTACTGTATCACCTTAGATAAGATCGTTTTTGGAAAATCTATCTGATTTTCCACGTGTTGATTTTTAATCGAGGGTTATTATACCCCTCCCCCCATCCCCTATTTTGGTTTTTGATTCCCCTTTTGTTTTTTCCCCTGTTGCCACTTTCTACGTCGTTTTTTTGACAAATTTGTGTTTTCAGATTCACTTTTACATCTGATAGCAGTATGACGCACTGAGGGAATGTTTCACCTCCGTCCCCATTGGTCAAACTTTATTCCTTAAACGTTAAGGGTTTGAATATCCCTGAGAAAAGATCTAAGTTGTTTTTATTATTGAAGAAGGCAAAAGCAGACATAGTATTTCTGCAAGAAACTCACTTCTGGAACAATGACATCCCTAATCTTAATAACAAATGGTACCCTTTTGCTTTTCATGCCACCAATCCCGAATCTAAATCTAAGGGAGTCTCTATTCTTATTTCGAAAAACTGCCCTATTCAAATTCAAGACACCCTTTCTGATAATGATGGTAGATATATATTTTTGAAAGGATCCCTATATAACAAAAATATCACTATGGCTAATGTATATGCTCCCAACAAAGGTTAAGTCCCCTTTCTCAGGAATACTCTGAACTCGCTTTGCTCTTTCCAATCGGGTATACTGATTCTGGGGGGAGACTTCAATTTGGCTATTAATCCACTGGTGGACACCTCATCGGGATCGTCCACATTACCCTACTCAGCACTTTAATCGGTCAAGACACTTCTTAAAAATTTGAACCTACATGATACTTGGCGTACCTTGTTTCCAAACACTAAAGATTATAATTTTTCTCTCCACCACATGATAAATACTCAAGAATTGATTATTTTTTTATATCCCAATCAGACTTGGATTCACTGGTTTTGGCAACTATTGAACCCATGTTTATCTCGGATCATCACCCAATTTCTATATCACTCAGATTCTCTTAGATCCCCGTTAGATCCCCAATTTGGCGTCTTGATTGTTTGCTCCTTAATAACCCTAAGGATGTTGAAGCTTTGAACTCCATCCTTTCAAAGTACTTTGAGGAAAATGACTCCCCAGATACACATCCCATGACGCTATGGTTAGCACACAAATGTGTTGTAAGTGGAGAACTAATTTCAATTGCCTCTAAAAGGAGGAAAGCACGTGATGCATATATTAAATCCCTTTCTGACCGTATTCATTCTCTTGAAAACAAGCATAAGTTATCACTGGCAAAAGAGGCCCACGTTGAGCTCCTTGAGGCTAGGAAACTCCTACTGGAGGAACTCGAAAAAAACACTAAACGAAAATTCATTTTGTCACGCAAGCTATACTATGAATTTGGTAATAAAGCTGGGAAGTTACTTGCCAGGGCTATACAGATAAAGAAATCTGCATCTACCATACACTCAATTTTAGATCCCACTGGTAAGAAAATCTCTTCCTCCTCCGAAATCGCTAACAATTTGTAAATTTCTATTCCAAATTATATAATATTCAGAGAAATACTCTTCCTGACGCAGAAACTCAAAGGATACAATTAAGTACTGAATTTTTAGCGACTTATGGTCCTAAACCTATATCCAAAGAAGAAGCAAAACTTCTAGATAGACCTATTGATTTAGAAGAAACAACCAGGGCACTCAAACAACTTAAAATTGGAAAATGTCCAGGTTCAGATGGTCTGTTGGTTAGCTACTATAATTCTTTCTCTGAGATCACAGTGAAATATTTTCTGAAGGCTTTTAATTCGATTCCCGATCGACCCCTTTGTAATGTCAAAGATCTCCTTGAAGCCCATATTACGATGAAACCGAAACCAGGTAAAGATGATTTACTAGTATCCAATTATAGGCCCATTTCCCTGCTCAATGTGGATTTAAAATTATATGCAAAAATAATAGCTAACCGTATTCTGCCCTTACTTCCTAACTTAATATCCCTAGATCAAGTGGGTTTCGTTCCCGGAAGGGAAGCCAGGGACAACACCCAAAAAGCCATTACAATCCACCATTGGTTGAATAGCACGTCTAAACCGTGTTTTTTCCTCTCCCTTGACGCGGAGAAGGCGTTTGACAGGGTAGATTGGCTGTATATGCGTGAAACTTTAAAAGCAATGGGATTTGGTGACCGTATGTTACAATTCATCCTTGTGTTATACTCGTCACCCACAGCTAGAATTAAAATAAATGGCTGCCTGTCGGACGCCTTCTCCGTGTCGAACGGGACACGTCAGGGTTGTCCCCTTTCTTCCATTATCTTCATACTAACTCTGGAACCTTTTCTCTGTAAGATCCGAAATAACCCCGATATTAAAGGAATTAGGATCAAAGACGGACATTATAAATTAGCTGCTTACGCTGATGACATCACCCTTTTTTTATCTGAACCTATTACCACGATACCAGTCCTTTTAAAAGATTTCTCATTTTTTTTTCAATATTCTTTATTTATTTTCCAAAGATAAACAACACGTGAATGAAGTAGCATAAAGGGTGATATGTAAAATATATAAGATACATTATACAAGTCAGCATTACAAGTGGTTGTGACTGATGTAGAACAAAGGTTAATCATCACTCATTGAAACACAATCAAACAAAAGAAACTGTTCGCTAAGTAGGCGTAGAGTAGTATAAGGATAACTACCTGGTTAAAGCATGCGGCAGGAGAACTGATAACATGGAAGTTGCAAATCTGAGTATGTGAACGTTTACCGGATGCGGTGGATCGCTAACAAACAGTAGATTCGATCCCCGATACTCCCGGACGCCCCTTACGGGATCACACTGCGTCCGAAAGATTTCGGTTCTCCGACATAGTACTAAAGAAAGGAGGTAAAAATAATCAGCAACTCACTCATTACAATGCAAATACCTCGCTGCGTGCGAACCAGATTGCCCAGGGGGACCACTTATCGGTTGCTACCTCAAGACGTCCCATTGAAGATGCCAGTAATTTTTCGTGGGTGCAGTGCAAATTGGTCAGGTCAATAACCTCGGCTATTGTAGGGGGGTTGGGGTCCTTCCACTTTCTTGTGATTAATAAGCGGGCAACAAGAAGCAGGTTAACAACTACATGTTGTATATCTTTCTGTAGTAGCTCTATCCCCAGGGACAGGAGCGCCAGCGCCGGGTCAGGTGAGATTTTAGTGTGGGCCATTTCAGCGATAACGTGAAACACATTATCCCAATATAGCCGGAGTTTGGGGCAGTTCCACAGAATGTGGAGGAGATCACCGCAATGGCCGCAATGTCTCCAACAGGAATTGACAGATTGTGCATTGAATTTAGAAATCACTGCTGGTGTGTAATACCACCTTAGGGTAACCTTAACTGATAATTCCCATAGGTTGGTGCAGTTGGATGCCTTTTGTGTGATTTTGCATGCTCTGTGCCATTGTAGAGGTGTGTAAGACCTCTGTAAGTCATTTTCCCATTGCCTGTGGGAGGAGGATTTCAGAAAGCTTTGTTTGTTCTGAAGTAGGTTATAGAAGAACGTTATGCCTTTCTTTTGCGGAGTGCTGGTGGTAAAGAACAACCAAGCTGAGGGATCAATGAGGTGAGGGTGTGCTGGGATCCTCCCTAGACAGTGTTTGATTTGAATGTACTGGTAATAAGAAGTCTGGGGGAGATCGAACTCCTTCTGCAGTTGCTCAAAGGTCTTAAGGGAATTAGTGGAGTATAAGTCTTTGATGAATTCAACGCCGTTTTCTCGCCAAAGGTTAATGTGTAAGTGGTTGATTAACTGAGACAGGGTTTCAATCGGAATATCCATAGTCACCGACGGGTCGGGGGGGTGTTGGTGTGCTAGAAATTGGAGCCACGTTTTAACGGTAATTGTCATGGAGGGCGCTAGGTGATTAGGGGTTCTTTGGCCCAAAAGGGCTGCAAAGAGCCACAGTTTAGGCGGACCCAAAGGGCAGTAGGTGGATTCGATTCTGCCCCAGGTGGACAACGGCTCGGGTTGAAACCATTCTCTCGTCTGGGTCAGGACCGAAGCAGAGAAGTAGTCTCTAAAGTCTACATATCCCACTCCACCGGACAACCTGTGTTTGATCAGTTTGGCATGAGAACATCTGGACTTTTTCCCCTTCCAAACAAATTTGGCCAACAAGGCCTGTAGTGATCTAAAGTAGCTAGTGGGGACAGGGATCATCAGATTGCGGAACAGATATAATAGCTGTGGGAGATGGATCATCTTGAAGGCAGCTAGTCTGCCCCACCAAGAAAACTCAGTGTTGCTCAATTTGGAAAGATCTTGTTGGAGCCTGGTTCTCAGGGGGACATAGTTGTGCGCAAAAAGGTCTCGTGTAGATCTCGTAAGGTTAATGCCTAAGTATGGTAAGTTTGCAGTCGCCCAAGGGTATGGGAACTGGTGTTGCAACACGTTGCTCGTTACAGGGTCTACGCCCAGGTTGAGGATGTGGGATTTAGTGGCATTAGCTTTATAAAACGAGACCTCCCCAAATTGAGTCAGCACTTTTTGGATTTCGGGCAGTGAGCTGGAGGGGTCCGTTATCATTAGGATCACATCATCCGCAAAGAGGCTTATCTTATGAGTCTGGGGTCCTATAGCGATTCCGGATATGGCGGGGTTGCAGCGGATGCGTTCTGCCAGGGGCTCCATCATAAGATTAAAAACTAGAGGAGACAGGGGGCATCCTTGACGCATGCCGTTTGTGATGTGGAAGGGCTTGGAGAGGAGGGAAGAGGAGTAGACTCTTGCCGAGGGGTTGGAGTATAATGCGAGTATGGATCTAAGTATATGCCCCTGGAAGCCAAACTTCTCCAAAACCGAGGAGAGGTAGGTCCAATTGACTCTATCGAACGCCTTCTCAGCATCTAAGGATAAGAGCAGAGAAGGCGTTCCGGTCAAGTTGACGTGGTGTATTATGTTGACGAGGTGCCTCGTGGCGTCGGATGTTTGGCGGCCCTTGGTGAAACCTGATTGGTCGGTGTGTATCAGAGAGGGTAACATGTCCGAAAGCCTGTTTGCGATCAGTTTGGCGTAGATTTTTACATCGATATTTAGGAGAGATATTGGGCGAAAGTTTTGAGGAACCGTGGGTTCCTTCCCCGGTTTGGGTAGGGTAATGATAAGAGCGGACAGCATCTCAGCCGGAAACTCAGAGGTGGAGGCAGCATGGTTGAATAGGTCGTGGAGATATGGGGCTAAGGTGGGGAGTTTGTCGATCGCTGATTGTACCTCAAACGTTGTGTAGGGCTTGTTGAGGTCCGACAAGTGCTCAGGCGTGAGGGAGGGGAGGTTTACACTGTCTAGAAAGGTTTGTATGTCGTTTAAGGTAGGTTGGTGTGTGTTCCTATCGTTTTTCAGGTTGTACAATTCCCCGTAGTATGAACTAAAGGCGTCGGCAATTGCCTGCGGGTTAATGTGTTTGTCGTTGGCAGTGGGGTAGGACAGATGAGCTATTTTAGATTTAAGCCTTTGCCCTTTAATGCGTTGGGACATTATTGGATGCAAAGGATTTAGCTTTTAATTTCCTGAGGTTATGTTCATATCCCTCCAGCAACAGCATTCTCAACTCATTCTTTAACTTAAATAGTTGGGACCGCAGAGTGAGGGATGGATTGGTTTTGTTCAATTGGTCTATCGAGGTTATCTTTGTTGTTAGTTCCTCTAGTCTTTGCAATCTCTTTCGCTTCCATTTATCACCCAATTGAATGAAAAAACCTCTCATATACGATTTGTGTGCGCACCACAGCACCGCCGGATCGGACACTGAATCAGAGTTACAATGAAAGAATTCCGCAAGGCGGTCTGAAAGGAACGCCTGGTTGTCAGAATGTTGCAGCAAGGAGTTATTCACTCGCCACACAAAGGCTTTGGGGTTTGCGTACCCGTTTTTGATTTGGATGCTCACTGGAGCGTGGTCCGACCAGGTGATGGTGTGGATTTTAGACGTACTCACGTTTTGCAACAACCATTTATCGGATAGAAACAGGTCTATGCGCGTGTAAGTGTTGTGGCACGAGGAAAGGAATGTGTAGTCCCTCTCCGTCGCGTGACAACACCTCCACACGTCGTGCAGATCATGCGAACTCAAGAAGGAAGACATAGGCGAGGTAAATCGCTTCGGGCCAGAGGAAGAGTCCATGTCATAGTCCGGCACAAGGTTAAAGTCGCCGCATATAAGGAGGTGACCTTGTTGAACTTCACAAAAAACAAACAGATAAATCAAGCGCTCTCCAAAGGAAGTAGATGTAAATAAATATATATGTGGGGAAGGGTAAATGACAGATACTGAATCTGAGAGTGAGAATGAAACAAGGGCAGCACAGTTCCTTTCCACTGAAGGACAAAAGTTTATGAAATTATTCAGTCCATTGGATCAAGTTTATATATGACTAATGTAGTAGTAGTAGTACTCATGCTGTGAGGGCTGCCAGCTGCCAAGAAGAAGCAATTCTGAAACAATACAAGAAAAACAAAAAGCGGCACCCTCTAAGCGTAGTAACTTTTTATTACTGTGACAAAACAAAACAATTCTTATGAGGATACTACTCACAAGGCTGCAGGGTTCATGGGCATAAAAGGTGTCATCTGTGCCTGGCTTCCGGGATGGGTGTGCTCAGCTGATGTTGGTAATCCTGTGATGGCTGAATGCTCTGGGTTCTCACTGTAAAGGAGAATGCTGTACAGTTCGTCAGCTGATCCAAAAGTCCATAGCTGTCCCTGAGTGTATTCCAGCGCTGGTCAGACAGGGAGCTGTATGGACACGATGGGACAGCGTGATGGAACGCAGCCGTGGAGCGCAGGCAGCTGAGCTTCAGTTCCGGGTTAGGTCACAGGGCGGTGCGCGCGTTCGAGGCATGCGTGCCTCTTCCTCAGGCTCTATGGGGGCCATCTTAGTTGAGGGAAATTATGTATAGCTCGAACGGAGCTGATTGGCTAGCAGGCAATTACAGACAATCAGGCTTGTACAAAGTCAGTATGAGGAGGATGACTAACGAGGCATCAACAGGTACATGAATCACCTGTCAACAATTAACTCTAAACTAAAACATCAGGTGACTAAATAAAAAGCATTTAAGAGAAATAAACGAACTATTATGCAAGAGATATATATACAAATACATACACTCCAAGAAACAAATCAATAGTGTAGATGCGTAATAGATCACAGAAATGCATCTGTGGAATCATGCACAAGAATAATCTTTTTTGCACTGATATGAGATTTTTTAGAGGGATCTCCTTTTATGAGAATTTTTCTAAAAAATATATGTTTTTAAAATAAGTATATATATATATATAATTATTCCCATTATATTGTTCTACCCCCCTTATATGTTTATTCTATGTAGTTTTATACAAAACGGGTCTTTAATGTAGATTTTGTGCATGTATGCACACTCACACACACAGGGCCGATCCTACCCGGGGTGCAGTGGGTGCCCCGCACCCAGCGCTGTCATGCGCGAGGCGCCGAGCGAGCCGCCAAAGGAGGTTTTTTTTTTTTTTTTTTTTTTAATCCGAGCCGCCGAGCCGCCGATTCGCCGAAGCAATCCCAGACCCGAGCGGGATGTGACGACGTGACGTCACACGGCCGCTCGGCTCCACCCACCGTGACCTCTGCCACTGCCATCTAAGTTCAGACAGCGTGCGGGAGCGAGCGCCGAGCGGAGCTGCCGCCTGATTCAGCTGAGATTGAGCGCCTCAGCCTGCCTAATGGGGGGTTGTCCTGGGGGAGTCTGTACTAATTTGGGGTTTGTCTTGGGGGGGTCTGTACTACTGGGGGGTTGTCCTGGGTGGGTCTGTACTAATGGGGGGTTGTCCTGGGGGAGTCTGTACTAATGGGGGGTTTGTCCTAGGGGAGTATGTACTAATGGGGGGTTTGTCCTGGGGGGTCTGTACTAATGGGGGGTTGTCCTGGGGGAGTATGTACTAATGGGGGGGTCTGTACTAATGGGGGGTTGTCCTGGGGGAGTATGTACTAATGGGGGGTTGTCCTAGGGGAGTATGTACTAATGGGGGGTTTGTCCTGGGGGGGGTCTGTACTAATGGGGGGTTTGTCCTGGGGGGGAGTCTGTACTAATGGGGGGTTGTCCTGGGGGGTCTGTACTAATGGGGGGGTTGTCCTGGGGGGGTCTGTACTAATGGGGGGGTTGTCCTGGGGGGGTCTGTACTAATGGGGGGTTGTCCTGGGGGAGTCTGTACTAATGGGGGGTTTGTCTTGGGGGGGTCTGTACTACTGGGGGGTTGTCCTGGGTCGGTCTGTACTAATGGGGGGTTGTCCTGGGGGAGTCTGTACTAATGGGGGGTTGTCCTAGGGGAGTCTGTACTAATGGGGGGTTGTCCTGGGGGAGTCTGTACTACTTGGGGGTTTGTCTTGGGGGGGTATGTACTACTGGGGGGTTGTCCTGGGTGGGTCTGTACTAATGGGGGGTTGTCCTGGGGGAGTCTGTACTAATGGGGGGTTTGTCCTAGGGGAGTATGTACTAATGGGGGGTTTGTCCTGGGGGGGTCTGTACTAATGGGGGGTTGTCCTGGGGGAGTATGTACTAATGGGGGGGTCTGTACTTATGGGGGGTTGTCCTAGGGGAGTATGTACTAATGGGGGGTTGTCCTAGGGGAGTATGTACTAATGGGGGGTTTGTCCTGGGGGGGGGGGTCTGTACTAATGGGGGGTTTGTCCTGGGGGAGTCTGTACTAATGGGGGGTTGTCCTGGGGGGGGGTCTGTACTAATGGGGGGGTTGTCCTGGGGGGGTCTGTACTAATGGGGGGGTTATGCTGGGGGAGTCTGTACTAATGCGGGGATTGTCCTGGGGGAGTCTGTACTAATGCGGGGATTGTCCTGGGGGAGTCTGTACTAATGGGGGGTTTGTCCTGGGTGGGTCTGTACTAAAGGGGGGTTGTCCTGGGGGGGTCTGTACTAATGGGGGGTTGTGCTGGGGGGGTCTGTACTAATGGGGGGTTTGTCCTGGGGGTGTCTGTACTCATGGGGGGTGGTTTGTCCTGGGGGGTCTGTACTGAGGGAGGGGGTTTATACTTAGTTAGGAGTCTGCACTGACGGAGGGGGTCTATACTTAGTGGAGGGGGTCTGTACTGAGGGGCGACTATAGGTGGAGGAAGGGGGGCGACACCATTTTTTACCTCAACTGGTGACAACAACCCTAGTGATGCCACTGCAGCTGCGGGCTCTTCATTCCTCCTCCCACTCTCTCCCCTCCTTCTCTTCACGTGCAATGCTGTACTAGCGATGCTTGCCAGGGAAGAAATATAATAGAAAAAGGAGCAGAGAAGAGGATTGTGGGACTTGTAGTTTGAGGACTGGAAGCCCCACTGTAAAAAAGAAACTGCAGCCCACACGGCATGTTCAGCTGAATGGGGGAGAGAGAGAGAGCCAGGACCCCAGGAAAGCTTTCAGGGAAGTGCACCCAGGACTCCAGAGGGAGAGGACAGTGCTGAGAGAACACCATCAGAGAAAGAACCCCGCTGCCGTGCGCGCCACCAGAGGGAAAGCCGCACAGCCTAGTGCCATCCCTGGCGGAGAAAAGATTGGAGTCCTTGCCAGAATACAGATCTGGGCTCTACCCAGTGGAGTATCCATGAGCAATTCAGAGTGAGCCGACTCCTGATCAGAGGAACCGTTGTTGCTGTATCGCTGGGTCAGGTGAGAGCCGATCGGCCATTATCTACTTATGTTAATAGGAACTGCAGTCTCTGACCATCTCCTGTATTATATCTGCAGTCTCTGACTGTCTCCTGTATTATTTCTCCAGTCCCTGACCGTCTCCTGTATTATTTCTCCAGTCCCTGACCGTCTCCTGTATTATTTCTCCAGTCTCTGACCATCTCCTGTAGTATGTCTGCAGTCTCTGACCATCTCCTGTAGTATGTCTGCAGTCTCTGACCATCTCCTGTAGTATGTCTGCAGTCTCTGACCATCTCCTGTATTATATCTCCAGTCACTGACTGTCTCCTGTAATAGGTCTACACTCTCTGACCAGCTCCTGTACTATGATTGCAGTCTCTGACCATCTCTTGTATCATGTCTGCAGTCTCTGACCATCTCCTGTACTATGATTGCAGTCTATGACCATCTCTTGTATTATATCTCCAGTCACTGACTGTCTCCTTTAATATGTCTACACTCTCTGACCATCTCCTGTACTATGATTGCAGTCTCTGACCATCTCTTGTATCATGTCTACAGTCTGACCATCGCCTGTACTATGTTTTGGGGCACTTTCTAACAGTATCAGAGAGGTTCCCCTCCAGGTCTCATTAGTGTACGCTCTTCCAGTATTTTCTTTATTGTTAAAAGATCATGGGAGGATCCTTAGGCAACAAAGACTTCTTAGAGGAGCATCTCTGTGTTTGAGTCATTGCCACAGAAACATTTGTAAAGGGGAGGAGTTGGTAAGATGACCACGCCCCTTTGTGGGGGCGCCAGAAATATTTCTGCACCCAGGCGCCTGTGACCCTAGGATCGGCCCTGCACACACACATATATGATTAGATGTGTTTGCATATAGCAATCGCGCATACATATATGTGTATATGATACTCTCTTTCACACATATGGTTTTTAATAGCAAACTTGAAATGTATATTTTATTCCATCACCTTCTCTATACATGCAGTGTACACACTGTATTCCACCTCTACCAGTGTGTATTTACTCTGCACATCAGTTTCTCCTTTTTGAAGATTATTTTTAGAATAATTTTGGAATGTTTTTAAAATATTTTTAAAGTATTTTTAGATTATTCTTGTGCATGATTCCACAGATGCATTTCTGTGATCTATTACGCATCTACACTATTGATTTGTTCCTTGGAGTGTATGTATTTGTATATATATCTCTTGCATAATAGTTCGTTTATTTCTCTTAAATGCTTTTTATTTAGTCACCTGATGTTTTAGTTTAGAGTTAATTGTTGACAGGTGATTCATGTACCTGTTGATGCCTCGTTAGTCATCCTCCTCATACTGACTTTGTACAAGCCTGATTGTCTGTAATTGCCTGCTAGCCAATCAGCTCCGTTCGAGCTATACATAATTTCCCTCAACTAAGATGGCCCCCATAGAGCCTGAGGAAGAGGCACGCATGCCTCGAACGCGCGCACCGCCCTGTGACCTAACCCGGAACTGAAGCTCAGCTGCCTGCGCTCCACGGCTGCGTTCCATCACGCTGTCCCATCGTGTCCATACAGCTCCCTGTCTGACCAGCGCTGGAATACACTCAGGGACACCTATGGACTTTTGGATCAGCTGACGAACTGTACAGCATTCTCCTTTACAGTGAGAACCCAGAGCATTCAGCCATCACAGGATTACCAACATCAGCTGAGCACATACATCCCGGAAGCCAGGCACAGATGACACCTTTTATGCCCATGAACCCTGCAGCCTTGTGAGTAGTATCCTCATAAGAATTGTTTTGTTTTGTCACAGTAATAAAAAGTTACTACGCTTAGAGGGCGCCGCTTTTTGTTTTTCTTGACCTTGTTGAACTTTCTGGACTTCTTTCATTACACCTTTGAGAAAGCAAATTTGTTTGGCGTTCGGGGCATACACGTTCACCAAGGTGTACTGAACATTTTCTATCGTGCATACCAAAATTATAAAGCGGCCATCAGGGTCTAAAACGCAGTTATGGAGCTGAAAGGCAAGAGTGTCTCTGACAGCAATCATGACCCCACGTTGCTTCTTAGTGTAGCAGGCAAGAAATACATGAGGGAAGGACTTGTGTTGGCATCTTGGAGTGGCGTTCAAAGCAAAATGCGTTTCTTGGGCGCACAATATGTCGCTGTCATGTGACAACGCGGTTTTCCACATGGAAACCCGTTTGACCGGGTGGTTGAGACCCTTTGTGTTCAAAGAAAGTACGTTAATAGCCATCGTGAGAGGCAAAATGGATGTGGTGTAGTGGGGCACTCACTGTTCTAAATGAGAACCCAAAGGGCTCCGGCTTGTGTTCAGTTAGCAGGTGGTCAGGCGGTAGGAAGGCAGTTCCTGGAAACACCAGAAGGCCCGAGTCTGGCCTAAACAAGCAAACTTGCGTTGGGCTGTGGGAAAAACAAAACAGTTAATGAAGTCTCGGCATACAGCGCTGGCCCAGCGACCTTTACCAGGTGGGAGATATTAGACCAAGAGGACACCCAGGTACAGGCGTTGTGTCCACCTCCTTACGTGTCCAACGCCTTGTAGGCCAATGGAGTGACGGTCA
The DNA here is from genome assembly GCA_029574335.1 of Rana kukunoris. NCBI lineage: Eukaryota > Metazoa > Chordata > Amphibia > Anura > Ranidae > Rana > Rana kukunoris. Next base: position 156,704,141 of record CM056053.1, read on the forward strand.
GTTGAGAAAAAATAAATCAAACTTAACGTGCAGAAAAAATAAAAAAAATAAAAATAAATTAAAGGGAAAAAAGAAAAACCCAAAAAGGCTATGAAGCCGTAACAAACAGGTCAGTAAGGATTCCTTATTAACTGACTCAAAGAGGGGAAAGGTCCAATCAGCTAGATGTTAACAGGACAGAGAACAGGGGGCAGTTGTTGCTGTACTTGAAGAAAAGAAAACAAAAAAGTTGAAGGGCCCTCATTTTTTTCCCTGAGAGGGAGGGTTGGGGCGATGGTGGCCCCGTGGTCGGTGTGCCGAGAGAGCAGTGTGATCTTCAGGGGACAGCTCCAGTATGATACCCCATCAGTGGAGAAGTTGTAGCCCATCCCTCGGATCTAATATAACCGTGGTCGTGCCATTCCTGGTGATTACTAGCGTGGCAGGATGCCTCCACTTGTAAGGGATCTTGTGGTTGTTTAGAGCCTTCGTTACCGTTTTCATCTGTCTCCTCATGTTCAGGGTGAATTTGGAGAGGTCTGCGTATAAGTGGATCCCATTATATGGAGCCGGGAGTTCAGGGGTTAACCTTGCTTTTGCTAGCAGCTTCTCTTTGGTTGGAAAAAAATGTATTTTCATAAGCACATCCCTAGGGATAGAGGCTTCCAGGTGCTTGGGCTTTGGGATGCGATGAATGCGATCTATGGTGCGTTCTATGTGTGACACCTCAGGGAGCAGTGTAGTAATCATGTCACCCGCAAACTTTTGCAAATCGGCCGGGGGAATGGACTCAGGGACCCCCCTTATTTTAACATTATTCCTCCTCGATCGGTCCTCGAGGTCTGCGAGCTTGGCCTTTATCCAATCAGTTTCCTCTGATTGGTCCCTGCAGGTATCTATCAGTTCATTCACTGTGGTGGCACAGTCATCCATTTTGCTTTCTATGCACTGCACTCTAATCCCCATGTTGTTTAATTCTGAAGTGAAGCCACTGAACATTGCTGAGAAGTTCATTACTAGGGAGGATTGAAGGGACAACAACATGTCCTTCAATGTAGTGTCCAGGACTGGCTGGCCTGACGTGGGGAAATGTGCTATGGAGGCTGCAGTATCAAGGCCTACCTGATCCTGCGGGGTGGAGTGTGCCTCAGCCCAAGAAACCTGAGGAGATGGGTCCATCCGCATCCGAGCTTTCGCCGGGCTATGCGTCGTGCGGGTGTGAGGTGAGCGGTCCCTGTCACTGCGGGCGTCAGTCTCTTCTCCCCACGGGTCCGGAGCCGAATCTGGCAGATCAGTGTAGGCTGCTGAGGTATGCTTGGAATGCGCGCCGGCGCCATCTTGCCTCGTCAGCTCACCCGCCGGCATCGTGAAGAAATCCATCAGCGTCTTAGGATATCTTTTCTCCTTGCGCTTGCGGGACTGCATCGGGTGCGTGTCCCGAGTAAGAGGAGATGTCTTTTGGGTCCTTAGCTCTCTTTGGTGTGCTGAGAAGTCGCCTATTCCCCCATTCTCTGTCAGAGCAGCAGGCTCAAGCGTCCATCTCTGTTGCGCGCGAGCCACGCCCCCGATTTCTCATTTTTTGAATTGATCTCAAACTTAAAAATTAACTTCGATAAATCTAGAGCCCTAAACGTTTCATTAAGACCCGATGTAGTTTCTCTTTGTCAGAAGAAAATCCCCTTTAAATGGGAATCCCATGCACTCACGTATCTGGGTGTACATATTCCATTGAAATTAAAAGATCTATACTCCTGCAATTTCCTACTAGATATGTGCATTCCCGTTCGTACGAATGTTATTTTCGTACGAAAATGTTCATTTTCGTACCCGCGGGATAATGTGCACATACGAAAACGGTAAAGCACCAAAATACGAAAACAACGGGATAACGGATGAGCCGCATAACGAACGACCGCAAATACGAACAAATGATCCGACGGGAAAAAACGACAAACGAAAATGGCAAAATAACGAAAATGAAATCTGTATCAAGAGGTTTGCATTGTGTATTTTGTTTGAATCCGTTTTGTGTTCGTTTTCAGTTGTATGTTCATTGTTCAATGACATCTATAACAAAAGAATTTCATTATGTATATTGAATGAATTCCTTTTTCTTTTTTCTGTGTATTCAAAATACTGAAGGCAAATTTTTTGTTATAGGTGTCATATCAACATACGAAAATAACAAAAGAAACGTGTTCAAATGCAAATCTTTTGTTTATGTTTTTTTTAATGGCCAGAGAGTTAGGCCCCGTACACACGGCCGAGGTTCTCGCTGAAAATCAGCGAGAACCTCGCTGGAATGCACATTCCAGCGAGGACCTCGGCCGTGTGTACGGTCTCAGCGAGCTTCCCGTCGGGAAGCCCGTCGAGCAGAAAAAGGGAGCACGCTCTCTATTTCCTCGACGGCCCGCCTGGAAGAATGGCTGGTTGCCATTCCCGACGGGCGGGTCGCCGAATCCGACGGCCGGGAGAGAACCTCGACGGGCGGAACGATGTGTTCTGCCCATCGAGGTTCTCTGCCGTGTGTACACGGCCTTAGGCTGATCATAAATGATACAATTTTCTGTGTAATTTTCTTTAGATTTACCTTCAACTATGTAGTGCAAGGGCCTGCCTGATACAATTGAAAGTGTTGTTTAGTTTGACCTCATATATGGTTTTTGGTAAATCTAAAAGAAAATTGTACAAGAAAATTGAACATGTATGGCCAGCCTCAGTGACTGAAAGCAGCTTCTCTTTTGTGCAGAATAGTGAGTACACTTGTACAGTAAAGCCTAATAAACTTTTCTGTGGATTTTCATCTGAAGGGAGATCAGTTGGCCAGACTTCTGAACCCAAAATGGTTTTCTGATGCAGTTTAAAAACGAACGAATTTTCTGAGAACGATCGGAAAACGATCGTTTTTATGTTTGTTGTTAAAATAGTCTGACCAAGTGTATGGGGCTTAACAATAGTATTGTTAAGCCCCATACTTGTGTCGTTTTCATATGTGGGCGCTACTCACGTATGCTTTCTCTTCTGCGCGGGAGCTCGTCGGGACGGGGCACTTTGAAAAAAAGTGTTTGTTTACTTATTTATTTTTATTTATGTTATTATTTTTTACACTGAAAAAATAAATGGATCACTTTTATTCCTTTTACAAGGAATGTAAACATCTCTTGTAATAGAAAAAAGCATGACAGGTCCTCTTAAATATGAGATCTGGGGTCAAAAAGACCTCAGATCTAATATTTAGACTTAATTGCAAAAAAATTAAAAAATAAATGTTGTCATTTGAAAAAATTACATTTAGAAAATATTGCTTTAGGAAGCATTGGCGGAAGTGGCATTTTGACGTCACTTCCGCCCTGCTATGCTATGGGGACAGGTGGGGAATATCTTGCCCTCACTCGTATCCCAGCTGAGGAGAGGAAAGGACCCGATCCCCTCTGCCTCGACCGACGGCTCCGGTAAGCGGCAGAAAGCGTGGGAGAGCGGCTGGAGGGGGGGCCTCTCCCGCCGCTGATAACGGTGATCTCGCTCCGAATCCACAGGACTGCTCACAGTAAAGATAGACATCTCGGTTGTGGCAGCAGCTGCTGCCGTTACCGAGATATCCATCTTTTAAAAAAGGACGTATATGTACATGAGCGGGTCCTTAAGTGGTTAAACATGTACAGGCAAATGACAATTACTGACGCGTTTCAACTCCTTTGACGGGGTCTTCTTCAGAGGTTTTTGATGCTGCTGTAGCAAAATGCATAAATAAGAAAGATTTGCTTCTACAAATTAGTGAGAAAAGCATACGTTATATTTTACATACATTTGTAGAAGAACATTTCTTATTTAAAGCGGGGTTCCAACCACAATTAGCATTTTTTAAATGTATGTCCTTTCATCCTGCGTTTTTATAATATAAATCCTGTCACTTACTATTTTACAATCCGCCACCGCTCCGCATAGTTATTCAAAAAAGATAGTTTATAAAAGTATGTCCACACGGTTGTCATTATGCTTGTGGGCATTGTGAAGCCAACAAGCACTTACTTCCTGGAAGTCTTGGATGGGGAGTCATAGTTGGACAGCGCACTGCATCCTGGGAAATGATGACACACATTTCCCAGGAGCATTAGAGGGAGATTATGTCAGAATCCTAGGTGATTCCTTAGGCAGATTTCGTGGGACCGCATAGCAACAGGCATTTCCAGATGAGTAAAAAAAATAGTTTTTTTTTGTTTTTTTCTTTTTTAGGTCTAATGAGCACAATAATGAAAACATTTTTTGGGATGGAAACTCCACTTTAAGCATTTTGTTACAGCAGCATCAAAAACCTCTGAAGAAGACCCCCTCAAGGGGTTGAAATGCGTCAGTGATTGTCATTTGCCTGTACATGGTCAAAGCCAGTGACATTTTGGCTAATATACAGTTCCCTGATAGGACCTGGGGTTGAACCATGCTTTGAGGAGAGATTACTTATGCAGCCAGGTGAGAGTCTCTGGTCTCTTAATCTGAACACTATTTTATTATTTTTGGAATTTGGAAAACAATTCAAATTTGAAAACTTTTCAAATTGTAAAATTATTCAACATTTATTCGAAAACTTTTAGAATCGATTTGAAAACGAAAAAAAACGAAACAAATCCCAAAAACAAAATTAAACAAATGAAACAAATTTACCTAAATCAAATTATGTACATAAGAAATCAAAATGAAACAAAACAAAAAAAAAATGTTCTAGTGAGTTAAAGCCTGCTGTTGGCTAACACCACAACTTTTCAAGGCTCTGGAAAGATCTCAACCATATTGTCAGGATTCACCCAGGTGCATGATCAGCAGCTGTCTTAGTCTCTCTATGTGAGATCCAAAGCCAGTGGCTCCCATCCCTTCCCTGAGTGCTTAAGGGACAGAGCAGACAGCTCAGAACTGACCGAGAATTGAGTGATCAGTTCTTGATCTTAGAGCCAGTGGAGGGGAATTGCAGTATCAGACCAATGCTGAGGCATGGAGGGAAGCAGGGTTGACGCCAGCATATAGGCAAGTCAGGCAGCTGCTTAAGAGGGCAAGAAAAAAAAAGTACTCTGGGTAAAAGGAGCCTGTAACTCACATAAAAGCAAGAATGTTGGTTAAGAACGTTTGTTAGAAACAAAAACGAAATGCAGTCAAAAAAGGAGAAGCTATCAAGCAAAAAAACAAAGCTGTGCGGAAAATGACACACCACACTGAGATCACAACAAGGCCCCGCCTAGTGTATCCTGTCCTATGATGGACAGCACACTGGTCCAATGCTCAGAAATTGGACCAGTGTGACGTCATGAAGATTCTACCAGAAACAGGCGCCTCAGACTTTGCGGTTCCCGATCACGGCTGCAACCACGCATGCGTGTGTGTGCACTTGTGCACCCCCCTGTTGGAGCCAGGCGGGTTATTTAAGCCGGCCTCTCACACACCATCCCACTGTCTGCTCTACAGCGTTTGTGTATCTGAAACCTGATCTGTGACTTAACCTGTGAAAGACCCCGGCTTACCTGTGACTATTCCAGCCATCCGCCTGCACCTGACCCTTGGCCTGTTCTGACTACCCTTTTGTCTGCACCTCTGTACCTCCCTGTCTGCCTGATAACCGACCTGGCCTGTCCAGTCTGCTGAATGGTTCCAGTCTGTTCCTAGTTCCAGTCCAGCTGAATGGTTCCAGTCTGTTCCTAGTTCCAGTCCAGTCTGCTGAACGGTTCCAGTCTGTTCCTAGTTCCAGTCCAGCTGAACGGTTCCAGTCTGTTCCTAGTTCCAGTCCAGTCTGCTTAACGGTTCCAGTCTGTTCCTAGTTCCAGTCCAGTCTGCTGAACGGTTCCAGTCTGTTCCTAGTTCCAGTCCAGCTGAACGGTTCCAGTCTGTTCCTACTTCCAATCCAGTCTGCTGAACGGTCCCAGTCTGTTCCTAGTTCCAGTCCAGCTGAACAGTTCCAGTCTGTTCCTAGTTCCAGTCCAGTCTGCTGAACGGTTCCAGTCTGCTGAACTATTCCTGTCTGTCCTGGTTCCAGTCCTACTATCCAGTCTGCTGATATGAGCCTGTTTGTTCCTGGTTCCGGTCCAGTGATCGAGCTCCTGTCTGCCTAACCTGTCAGATGCTTCAGCTTCCTAGTTCCTGAGGAGTTCCTGAACATCCGGATTACCTCTACCTCTGTTAATCCTGCCAGGCACTCGTACCACTCCTCACTCCTGTGCCTCCTGTTAATTTACATGGGGCCGAGAGTAGGAGCCATAAGGGGGCCTCCCTCTGCTATATCGGGCTCACCACCATCAGGTACATGACAGTAGCAGACAGCCCTGTTGGAGCCTGAGCAGGGAGCCTCTCCTATGGAGGAACTGTGTCGCCACCTGGCAGGACTGTCAGAAGCTGTTAAGAATCTCCAGCAAGGCTGCAGAGGATTACGTGGCTGAGTTCAGGCGGTGGAGAGCAGACACAAACTGGAACGATGCCGCACTCCGTCACCAGTTTCGCACAGGACTCTGATTCTTTAAAGGATGAGCTGGCAATATTTGGAATCCAACAGACCTTGAATGCGTTAATCGATCTAGCCATACAGCTCGATCGACGCCTGAGAAAACTAAGGGCTGAGAGGGCTACGGGCTTTTCCCGGCCAACCTGGATGATCCCAAAAGCTCCCAGTCACCTGTACCTAGCAACAGCTGCACCACTAGCCCCCATATGCGATGCACCCGAACCCATGCAGCTGGGAGTTCTTCACCCTTCCCTGACCCCAGAGGAGCGTCAGCGTCGCCGGGTGAACAACCTGTGCCTGTACTGCGGGGAACCCGGACATTACGTCAGAACCTGCCCACTTAAGCTCAGTAAGTGTCTACCCATGTCTCTTGACCAGGCAAGACCCTTGACCAAGACTGCATCTCATCTATCCCTCTCTGTTCTGTTTCAGCTCCCAGAAAAGACTCTGCAAATACCCGCCATTATTGACTCCGGAGCTTGCAGCTGTTTCATGGATTCATCTTTTGCTGCACAACATCAGATAGCTCTCCTCCCTAAAACCCAAGGACTCTCTATTTATCTGGCTGATGGGTCCGCTATTAATTCTGGACCTGTGGTCCAAGAGACTGCCCCTATACTAGTAACCATCTCCAGTTCTCACCAAGAACTTTTGCGTTTGGACATTATCTCTTCCCCCTGTTTCCGGTAATCCTCTGTATGCCTTGGCTACAAGCACACGATCCTGCCGTCAACTGGGCTACAGGGGAAAAGTATATATATACAGAGCAAGCACTGAAAAACAAATTAACAAATCGTATTTAACCAAGAAGCGTTACCGTCCCTAGAAGGAAAAATAGAAATAGGTTCCCAATTACGGGATAGGGCATGGGACTATACGAACGCTAATTGGAGATTCAAATTGTATAAACGCTCTGAAACCACAGAGATCAAAGTTTGTAAACAAGACTTATGTAGATATAAAAATATAAAGTTTAATAATTTACCAATTTTACACATTACATACAAACAGAACATTAAGGGAAAAAGAAAAACAACATATATGAAATTGCATTTCACCATAGATGAAATAGATGGATAAAAGGTGTATACATCAGGTCCTACATGTTTCGCCCATTCAGGCTTCTTCAGGGACAAGAAGGTGTATACAATAATCTATAGATGAAAAAGTATAACAATAATCATTTTGATAATGTTAGAGGTAAGCACTATTTAGTAAGTAAAACATGTTATGATGCAGATAATATTGCCTCTGTAAATATTTTTAGTGCATTTATAGTAAGATAGACATAAAGTGTAAATCGCATAGAAATATAATAATGATAAAGAAAAATATTGTTACAGAAATAGATACTATATGTTGAGACTATTTGCCACCAAAGCCCCTCCCCCAGCATGCACAGAGATCAAACTGCAACAGCGTACCTCAGTGGTGACCACCGACCAAAGCCTCGGGCGAAACCGCTAGAAAGTTGCCGAGATGGAAGGCACCGAAATCCCGGATATGAAAAAATGCACGAGTTCCAAGAACACAAAATAGATCCTACCACGGGGTATATAGAGATATTATGAGTTAAACAGCGCAGAAAAAAGAAAAAGAAAAAGAAAAAGAAAAGAAAAAGAAAAAGAAAGAAGAGAAATATTCATACAAACGAAGAAAAAGACATTTATAAGATAGAAGATGGTATATAAGAATGATAGATTCCCGTAGCCCCTAACCTTTGAGACGAGTAGTATAATAAGTAGGATCAAATATATGTGTATAGAAAATATTATTATTATTACCTGGTACACACTAGTATCAGGGATAAAGGTGATATCAGAGAAAACAATGATATCTGTAAATATTATTATTATTACCTGGTATACACTAGTATCAGGGATAAGGGTGATATCAGAGGAAACAATGATATCTGTAAATACTTGTGATCATCTTAAGGTTAGTAGCTAGATGGGTAAGTTTTTAAGTCTGACTCAGTAATGCAAAGAAAGCAAAAGAAAAATGCAAAAGAAATATAAAAGAGAAAAAGTTGTTAACAAGAGTCACATATAGACTTACAAATTGCAAGAATAAAGCCGACTGAGAGCCTCTAAAGAGGAAGGGGTTTTTTGTTTCCACATGCAGAAATATGGTAAACCATATTTCTGCATGTGGAAACAAAAAACCCCTACCTCTTTAGAGGCTCTCAGTCGGCTTTATTCTTGCAATTTGTAAGTCTATATGTGACTCTTGTTAACAAATTTTTCTCTTTTATATTTATTTTGCATTTTTCTTTTGCTTTCTTTGCATTACTGAGTCAGACTTAAAAACTTACCCATCTAGCTACTAACCTTAAGATGATCACAAGTATTTACAGATATCATTGTTTCCTCTGATATCACCCTTATCCCTGATACTAGTGTATACCAGGTAATAATAATAATATTTACAGATATCATTGTTTTCTCTGATATCACCCTTATCCCTGATACTAGTGTATACCAGGTAATAATAATAATATTTACAGATATCATTGTTTTCTCTGATATCACCTTTATCCCTGATACTAGTGTGTACCAGGTAATAATAATAATATTTTCTATACACATATATTTGATCCTACTTATTATACTACTCGTCTCAAAGGTTAGGGGCTACGGGAATCTATCATTCTTATATACCATCTTCTATCTTATAAATGTCTTTTTCTTCGTTTGTATGAATATTTCTCTTTTCTTTTTCTTTTTCTTTTTCTTTTTCTGCGCTGTTTAACTCATAATATCTCTATATACCCCGTGGTAGGATCTATTTTGTGTTCTTGGAACTCGTGCATTTTTTCATATCCGGTATTTCGGTGCCTTCCATCTCGGCAACTTTCTAGCGGTTTCGCCCGAGGCTTTGGTCGGTGGTCACCACTGAGGTACGCTGTTGCAGTTTGATCTCTGTGCATGCTGGGGGAGGGGCTTTGGTGGCAAATAGTCTCAACATATAGTATCTATTTCTGTAACAATATTTTTCTTTATCATTATTATATTTCTATGCGATTTACACTTTATGTCTATCTTACTATAAATGCACTAAAAATATTTACAGAGGCAATATTATCTGCATCATAACATGTTTTACTTACTAAATAGTGCTTACCTCTAACATTATCAAAATGATTATTGTTATACTTTTTCATCTATAGATTATTGTATACACCTTCTTGTCCCTGAAGAAGCCTGAATGGGCGAAACATGTAGGACCTGATGTATACACCTTTTATCCATCTATTTCATCTATGGTGAAATGCAATTTCATATATGTTGTTTTTCTTTTTCCCTTAATGTTCTGTTTGTATGTAATGTGTAAAATTGGTAAATTATTAAACTTTATGGCCCAGATTCACGTAGATCGGCGCATTATCATTCCGGCGTAGCGCACCACTTTTCCGTTAGACTTGCGCAATCTAGCCGCGTAATCCGGCGATTCACGTAGCTTTTACGCAAGAGATTGCGCAAGCGTAAGGTTTTTTCCTGAGGCGTAAGGAGGAGTAATACAAATTGGGAGGGACGTGGGCGTGTTACATTGAAATGAGCCGTGACCCCATGCAAATGAAGGGCCGGCCGACTCGCGCATGCGCGCGTGAAGGAAACCATGTCAGCTCCGTTGTGCGCATGCTCACAACTCGGGAGCGGCGCAATCAGTGAAATTGGAAATGGACTAGGGCAATGTTGTGAACTACGCAGACAGCATAAATAGACACACACAAACGCCCTTCCATTGCAAAAGTACATCCCTTTGTGTCCCTTCCCATTGAATCAAGTGCTTTTGCTCTGTTGTTCGTTAGAGTGTGTTTTGTACAGTAGTTGTGAGATTAGTGTTCTGTGTGATCTAGTGCTTGTTGGTAGTTTTGTGAAAGTGTATTTTGATAAGTGTTTGAGACTGTTTGTTTGATTGATATATTTCTGAGCGTTTGTTTTCTTGCTTTATTTTTTCATCTGATTTTTTTGTGTCTGTTTCTTGCTGAGTGCTAGTGTGATTTTTGGCTGTTCTTTTTCTCTTTGTGTGTGTTCTTGTCTGATTGGTTGTGCTTGTATTTGTGACAGATTTTTGGTGACTGCTAGTGAGTTTGTTTGGAAGTATGACTGAGAGAAAAAGAAAGCTGAATTTTACAGTGGGGGAAAAAAGAATTCTTGCCCGGGCCATTACCGACTATGGGCGTTTTCTCCACGGCCCGCAGAGTGCCACCACCACCCCGGCCAGGAGGAGGGAGATATTGGATATGATCACGGAGCAGGTCAATTCATCGGGGGAGGGGGAGACACGGACCCGCTCTGGGATTGAAAAGAAAATAAATGACCTCCGGCGTGAGGTGAAAAAAAAACTGGCCGCAATAAATGCCCATGCCAGGGGCACAGGAGGGGGCCCACCATGCCGGGTTAGATTTACAGCGACGGAGCGTGTGGTGGCCCTGACCTTTCACCGGCATGAAGTGGAGGGCCTGCCAGGCTTTGACACAAGTCCGGTCCCCGCGGTGCCAGGTAAGGTTTTTATTTCTCTCAGGTGTGTAGCATGTGTGGGGGAGGGGGTGAAAGGGAATATGTGCCAAGTGTGTGGATCCTCCAACCTGTGAATGTTTTGTGTCATCCACAGCTGTGCAGGAGGGTGCAGGGCCATCTGGACTGACCGCTCCAACCCCAGGACAGCAGCCTAATGAGGCCCCCCCAACAAGGCCAGAGTCCGCGGAGGAGGAACAAGAGGAGGGGGAGGATCATGCGGAGGACGATCATGAGGAGGAGGAGAATCATGAGGAGGAGGAGTCCATGGAAGGCACTGGCCGTTTGGTTTCTGCGGACTCTTCCCCTCTGGCTGCAAGAAGCCTGCCCTCCCTAAGGGTGAGCCCCCCCCCCTCCTCCCCCAACATGGCTCCCCTCACAAGGGCCTCCCCTTCTCCCCGGCCACAACCATCAGCTGGAGCCAGGAGGTCATCCCAGAGCACCAGGGGGGCGCCCAATCTCCTGCCCGCCTGTCTGAGAAGGAACCTGGCCACCCAGACCCGCCTTCTGAGACAGCTCTGCCAGACTATGGGGCGGGTGGATCAGAGCCTGTCCTCCATTAACGATAGCCTGGGTAACCTGGACTCCCACTCCCGGGCCTCCACAACCTGCCTAAATGACCTGCAAACTACAGCAGCAGGCGTTGGGCAGGATGTGAGGGCCCTTACCCAGGCTATCCAGGGCAACATGGCAACACTTGGTGCTGCCCTGGACAGAATAGCCGTGGCCTTGGAGGGCAGGCCGCCAGGTGGGCAGATCTCAGGGGCTGCTCCTCCTTCCCCGGCTTTTCCCCTCCCCCATGCGTCTCCCCTGAGGGTCCGGGGCCGTGGCCGGGGGCGCCCCAGGCGTGGCTCAGGCAGAGGGCATTAATTTTTTTTTCCCCCTTTTGTTTGTTTTGAAAGCATTTTTATTTTTGTTCTCTGCTTATTTATTTTTTTCTATGCAATTTTTGTTTCTATGCATTTTTTGTTTTCCTGACATTTTTGGCATATTTTGGGTTGTGAATGATGTTTGAATGTGGGGGTGACATTCCTGCTGGAAAAGGGGTGTCATCCTCAATTTTGGTGGAGAAGGGTTCCCCAGGACCAGGGAGAAGTGATCTCCAGGTCCGTGTGAATGGTGTATGAATGTACAGTGACATAATTGGAGCCTTGACGTGGCGTTACTGCTCACCAGTCTTGCATGGTGGACTGGTGCCAATCCAATTTGATGAGGATGTGGGGTGTGTGTGCTAGGGACCATAGTGGTGTGCATGCATGCATTCTCATTGTGCCATGATTCATGTGTGTGTTTAACGTGCAAAGATGCCCAATATGAGCTGTCTCCTGACTGCTCTTCCCTCAGAAGACGGGGTATCCTCGGTTAGGGGTTGATTGTCTGGTTGGGGGGTTAGGTCATCACGTTCCTCTATCTGCAGGCCCTTCCTCACTGCGAGATTGTGCAGCATGCAACATGCAACGATGATATGGCACACGAAGTTTGGGAAATACAACAGTGTACCCCCAGACTTATCCAGGCATCGGAAACGTGACTTCAGGAGGCCAAAGGTGCGCTCCACCACTGCACGGGTTTTGATGTGTGCTTCATTGTATCGTTCCTCTCCTGGGGTTTGGGGGTTCCGGATAGGAGTCATGAGATGGGGTCCCAGGGCATATGCAGAGTCACCTGTAAAGGAAAAGACAGGAGAATGTTAGTCATGCATGTGCCACTTCTGTTGTGCATCACGGGAGGGGATAGTCATGCCTGACTCCCATGTCACTCACCAACCAGCCAGGTGTTCCCATACACGTTCTGTTCGAATTCCGTTCGGATGTGGCATTGATTGTAGATGTAGCTGTCATGGGTGGATCCGGGGTGTTTGGCACGAACGTGCCATATGAGGCCTTGGGCATCAACTATCACCTGTACGTTGATGGAATGCCAATTCTTCCGATTGCGGTACATGTGCTCGGTCTCATGGGGGGGCTGGAGTGCCACATGTGTGCAATCTAGGGCCCCGATGGTGCGTGGGAATCTGGCAATTCGGTAGAAATCTGCCATTGCCTTGATTCGCAGCTCCTCAGTGGTTGGTTTTATGATTTGGTTGGCAAAGCGTGTGAGGATTGCAGGGACAACCTGGTGCACACATCTGCTCATGGAGGATTGTGACATCCCAGCCACCACTCCACTTGTACGCTGAAAAGAGCCACTGGCAAGGAAATGGAGTGTTGCCAGTACCTTGACCAGTGGCTGCACTGCATGTGAGCGTTGTGTTGGGCTGGTGATGTCCTCCTGCAGGGTTGTGGTTAATTCCAGGATGGCATGAGGGGGGAATCTGAAGATGCGAAAGACCTCTGAATCATTCATGGCAAACAGGTGTATGCGGGTGCGGTATACCCTCTCCCGTGCCATCCTCCGTGCCCTCCTCCTTCTTTGGTCATCTATATTCACTAGTGCAGCTATGAGCGACGATGCCCCTAGCATGTTGGCAGTCAAATTGTAGTGCAACACGTGTGTGTGGTCTGCTCCTCAGTAACGGTGTTGCTTTCTGTGAGATGTAGACGTTTTTTCAAAAGTTAGACCAGCTTTTAGGTGCTCTAACTTTAGACAGGACATTTTGCAGTTGCGCACATCGCGTAGCCTGCGCAGCAACTGCGTTTTTTTGTGGATCCCCGTAACTCCCTCATTAGCATATTTGACTAGCAAATCAATGGTGTGTCTAGCGCAGTTTTGCGCGAAGGGAAGCGCATGTCTAACTCAATTACGCCGGACAAAAAAACGTAGATTTCTGGTGTATATTGTTTTGTGAATCGCGTGCAACTATACGCACGCGCACATTTAGACTTACGCACGCGCAACAGCAGTTGCGCACGCGTAATCGCTCTGTGAATCTGGGCCTATATTTTTATATCTACATAAGTCTTGTTTACAAACTTTGATCTCTGTGGTTTCAGAGCGTTTATACAATTTGAATCTCCAATTAGCGTTCGTATAGTCCCATGCCCTATCCCGTAATTGGGAACCTATTTCTATTTTGGGCTACAGGGGAAGTCACCTTCTCTTCACCCTATTGCCAGCAGTTCTGTGGTTCCTGCTACTCCCACAAGCCCCCAACCTTACTATGCCTGGATGCAGAGGCTGAACTACGTCAGTCTATTCCAAAAACGTACCTTGACTACCTTGACGTATTTAGTAAACAAAGGCCAGAGACTTTGCCACCCCATCGAGCCTACGATTGCCCCATCGAACTACTTCCCGGAGCTGAAATTCCATTTGGCAGGATCTTCCCTTTGACAGAGGTTGAACACGGGGCGTTAAAGAAATATGTGAATTAAAAAGGTGGTTCATTTGCCCGTCCACATCGCCAGCAGGTGCAGGCATTTTCTTTGTAGAAAAGAAAGACCATACCCTTCGACCCTGCGTGGACTATTGCAAATTAAATAAGATTACAGTGAAAAAACTTTATCCTCTCCCCTTGGTACCAGAGCTATTTCAAAGACTGGGGGCCACTATTGTTTTCACTAAGTTTGATCTCCGTGGGGCCTACAATCTGGTTCGTATCAGGGAAGGGGATGAGTGGAAAACAGCCTTCCGTACCCGATTTGGACATTTTGAGTACTTGGTAATGACCTTTGGACTATGTAACGATGTGTAACGATGTGTTTCGCCCGACGAGTTTCTCGGTCGTGTGTACGCGGCCTTTGTATTGAGGTGAGAGTTTTGGGAGCCTGTTTATGGATGTCTCCATATTACCTCTATAAGTGGACTTTATTTTTTATTTATTATTTATACAGTACAGACCAAAAGTTTGGACACACCTTCTCATTCCAAGAGTTTTCTTTATTTTCATGACTATGAAATATGTAGATTCACACTGAAGGCATGAAAATTATGAATTAACACATGTGGAATTATATACATAACAAAAAAGTGTGAAACAACTAAAAATATGTCATATTCTAGGTTCTTCAAAGTAGCCACCTTTTGCTTTGATTACTGTTTTACACACTCTTAGCATTCTCTTGATGAGCTTCAAGACGTAGTCACCTGAAATGGTCTTCCAACAGTCTTGAAGGAGTTCTCAGAGATGCTTAGCACTTGTTGGCCCTTTTGCCTTCACTCTGTGGTCCAGCTCACCCCAAACCATCTCAATTGGGTTTAGGTCCGGTGACTGTGGAGGCCAGGTCATCTGGCGCAGCACCCCATCACTCTTCTTCTTCTTGATCAAAAAGCCCTTAAACAGCCTGGAGGTGTGTTTGGGGTCATTGTCCTGTTGAAAAATAAATGATGGTCCAACTAAACGCAAACCGGATGGAATAGCATGCCGCTGCAAGATGCTGTGGTAGCCATGCTGGTTCAGTATGCCTTCAATTTTGAAAACCCCCAACAGTGACAGCAGCAAAGCACCCCCACATCATCACACCTCCTCCTCCATGCTTCACGGTGGGAACCAGGCATGTAGAGTCCATCAGTTCACCTTTTCTGCGTCGCACAAAGACACGGTGGTTAGAACTAAAGATCTCAAATTTGGACTCATCAGACCAAAGCACATGTTTCCACTGGTCTAATGTCCATTCCTTGTGTTCTTTAGCCCAAACAAGTCTCTTCTGCTTGTTGCCTTTCTTTAGCAGTGGTTTCCTAGCAGATATTCTACCATGAAGGCCTGATTCTCACAGTCTCTTAACAGTTGTTCTAGAGATGTGTCTGCTGCAAAAGGTGGCTAATTTGAAGAACCTAGAATATTACATATATTTTCAGTTGTTTCATACTTTTTTGTTATGTATATAATTCCACATGTGTTAATTCATAGTTTTGATGCCTTCAGTGTGACTCTACAATTTTCATAGTCATGAAAATAAAGAAAACTCTTGGAATGAGAAGGTGTGTCCAAACTTTTGGTCTGTACTCTATATATTTTATATATATATCCTTTATCAGACTTTTCTACCACACATTAATTTCATATATATTTCTTATTGATCAGTATACTCACTAATAGATATTGATTATTACTTATCACTGGCACTTTTTAGCAGTTACTGTATAGTTTTTGCGCAAATCCCCCTATTTTCATTATTCACCAGCTAACACCGACTCAGACCGGGGGGTACAGCTTACTTCCGATTCTGGTGGTCCCTCTGTAAGGCCCTGGTTATTGAACTGTCATTTTACTCTGCTTATCACCCCCAGACCAATGGGGAGACTGAGAGAACTAACCAAATTCTCGAGCAGTATCTGCGCTGCTTTTCTTCTTTTGCTCAAAATGACTGGATTTCCCTGCTTCCATTGGCCAAATTCGCCTACAATGATTCCATTCACTCCACCATCAAACAGACCCCATTCTTCGCCAACTTTGGCTTTCACCCTTCATTTCTGCCCAACTCCCTTCCCGAATGTACGGTACCAGCAGTTTAAGAAAAGATAAACTTCTTCTCTTCCAATAACCAACTTTTACAGGAAACCATGACCAGGACTCAGGAGCACAACAAGATCACCTTTGATAAGAAGAGACGAGGTGAACTAACACTGGTATCCGGCGACCTGGTGTGGCTTTCAACAGTGAACTTAAAGATGGCATGTCCCTCAAGGAAGCTGGGCCCCAAGTTCTTTGGACCATTCCCAGTTAGAAGGAAGAACAACAAAGTGGCCTACGAACTGGAACTTCCAGATTCACTAAAGATCCATCCAGTATTCCATGTGTCACTGTTGAAACCTTCTATCTCTAATCCCTTCCCAAATTGAAGCCCTGTTATTCCTGACCCTGTCATTGTAGATGGGGAAAAGGAATTTGAAGTAAAAGCTATCCTGGATTACAGAAGGAGAAGGAACCAGAATCAGTTTCTGATTAAATGGAAAGGGTATGGACCCGAAGAAAATTCTTGGAAGCCCGAGGGGAACATCCACGCTGAGGCCGCGTACACACGAGGGGATATGTCCGCTGAAAACGGTCCGATGGACCGTTTCAGCAGACATCTCCGCTCGTGTGTATGGGCTAGCGGACAGATTTCTCCACCCGACAGATTTCAAAGCAAGCTTTGAAATCTATCCGGTGGGAATCTGTCCGCCCGACATGTCTGCTGGTTAGTACACTTACCAGCAGACATGTTGGCCCCCACCGCCGCCGCGCCGCTGCCGAATGGATTCGGCGCATGCGCGGAAGTGTTTTACTTCCTGGTGCGGTGACGTGGCAGTGACGCGGCGGCGTCAACGTCACCGCCGCGTCACCGCCACGTTACCACGCCGTCCGGCGGCGGGGAATTTGATCCGATGGTGTGTACACGCCATCGGATCAAACTCCCGATCGGACATATCCGATGGAAATGGTCCGCGGACCGTTTTCATCGGATATGTCCGATCGTGTGTATGGGGCCTAAGAGTCTGGTACAGTCCTTTAAAAGGTCTCATCCCGAAAAGTTTGCCCGAATGGGCATCTGGAGGCTGCCCCTTGGGGGGGGGCAATGTCATGAAGATCCTGCCAGAAACAAGCGCCTCAGACTTTGCGGTTCCCGATCATGGCTGCAACAGCGCATGCGTGTGCGTGCACGTGTGCACACCCCTGTTGTAGCCAGGCGGGTTATTTAAGCTGGCCTCTCACACACCATCCCCGTTGTCAGCTCTACAGCATTTGTGTATCTGAAACCTGATCTGTGACTTAACCTGTGAAAGACCCCGGCATACCTGTGACTATTCCAGCCATCCACCTGCACCTGACCCTTGGCCTGTTCTGACTACCATTCTGTCTGCACCTCTGTACCTCGCCGACCTGGCCTGTCTGACCATTCAGTCTGTTTCAGTCTGCTCCAGTCTGCTGAACGGTACCAGTCTTTTCCTAGTTCCAGTCCAGCTAAATGGTTCCAGTCTGTTCCTAATTCCAGTCCAGCTGAACGGTTCCAGTCTGTTCCTAGTTCCAGTCCAGTCTGCTAAACGGTTCCAGTCTGCTCAACGATTCCTGTCTGTCCTGGGTCCAGTCCTACTATCCAGTCTGCTGAATTGAGCCTGTTTGTTCCTGGTTCCGGTCCAGTGATCCAGTTCCTGTCTGCCTAACCTGTCAGCTGCTTCAGCTTCCCAGTTCCTGAGGAGTTCCTGAACATCTGGATTACCTCTACCTCTGTTGATCCTGCCAGGCATTCGTACCACTCCTCACTCCTGCGCCTCCTGGTATCAGGGGCCAAAAGTAGGAGCCGTAAGGGAGGCCTTCCTCTGCTATATCGGGCTCACCACCATCAGGTACGTGACATACGTCCATCGTAGGAGTCAATTTAGAATGCTGGGCCTTGTTTGACAGTGGCTGGCGACTCATCTCTAAAGCCCCGTACACACGGCCGAGGTTCTCGGCAGAAACCAGCGAGAACCTCGCTGGGAGCCGCATTCTGCCGAGAACCTCGGCCGTGTGTACGCTCTCGGCGAGCCCCACCCGTCAGGAAACCTGTCGAGCAAATAGAGAACAGGTTCTCTATTTGCTCGATGGCCCGTCGGGATGAATGGCTGGTTGCCTTTCCCGACGGGCGGGTCGCCGAATCTGATGGCCGGCAGAGAACCTCGACGGACGGAACGATGTGTTCCGCCCGTCGAGGTTCTCTGCCGTGTGTACGCGGCATAAGTGGTGTGAGTCACAACGGAAGATCTGCTGTCTGTCTTCCCCAGGTTTTTTTGTTATCTGCTTTAGCCTTCCAATGCTACTTATTGCTATGGCCAGCTATAGATGGGGCGGTGGACATGTTTATGTCTCACCTGTGATGCTTGTATTGGTCCAGCAACACACCAGCAACACACCAGCAGCCATTG
Source organism: Rana kukunoris (assembly GCA_029574335.1). NCBI lineage: Eukaryota > Metazoa > Chordata > Amphibia > Anura > Ranidae > Rana > Rana kukunoris. The sequence goes on from CM056053.1 coordinate 156,722,882, forward strand.
TGCTATATGCTGGGTGTTTGGTGTGCTCCTGCAGCTTTAAGGCCGCGTACACACGATCAGACCGGTCCGATGAAACTGGTCTGCAGACCAGTTTCATCGGACCAGTTCGATGGTGTGCACGACCCATCGGATCGTTGTCCGTCGGACCAAAGTTTTAAAACTTGCTTTAAAATCTGTCCAAATCTGTCCGTCGGACAGATTCGATGGTTAGTACACAAAAGCATCGGACCAAAAACCCGCGCATGCTCAGAATCAAGTCGACGCATGCTTGGAAGCATTGAACTTAGTTTTTTCAGCACGTCGTTGTGTTCTACATCACCGCGTTCTGGTCTGATCAGATTTTTGGTCCGATGGTGTGTACACACATTAGACCATCAGACCACTTCAGCCTGGTCCAATGAAAACGGTCCGTCGGACCAGTTTCATCAGACCGGTCTGATCGTGTGTATGTGGCCTAAGGAGGGGTGGCTTCCCTTCAGTCCACCTGCCCCTATCTATCCATTAAATGCATGTGCCTCCATTGTGGGGACACTCATTGTTTAGTGTTAAGACCACAGATTACAGGGTGCCTTGGCGCAGCTCTGTGGCTCACGCATGCGTTTGCAAATGCGTGCGGACAAAACCCCTGTTTTTAAAACATACTGTTAGACAGATTAATTGGTTGTTCTGCGAGCTGATCGGTAAGTAGGCTTGGTTTTTCCCTGGGCATTCCCCAGGTTTTTTTGTGATTCAGGCCGTGATCCTGGAGCAATATACCATCTCCTGCACAGCTATGTTTCACGGACTGCTTCTCTTTTTGTGAGTGCATGTAGATCTTTTATTTTTAGTATCATTTTTTTTATGCTACATTTGCAGGCTCCTTTTGTGCTGGATTCTTTGTTTTTCACAGCTTGAGGGCCCATTCACATTATGAATCGTACAGGAACATGATGTGTGTTTCTGTGCAAGTCACATGTAATACAGATGAACTGCAGTTTCAGCCCAATCATTTAAAATAAAATTGCACTGCACTGAAAGTAGTGCATGCGCTACATTTGAAAACACACTGCAACTGAATCGCATGGTACTTCTGTACCATGCAGTGGTGTCACTAGGGTTGGTGTCATCTGGTTCACACATATGCAGTGAAGGAAACATAGGGATCCCTATATGTTTACTTCACAGCATTGCAATCATTTTGTGTTTTGTGATCTGCTGCGGATGTCAAAGTTAACAACACCCCAAAAGCAGGTCGTAAACGCAATGCGATCCGGTTCCAGTGTGACTCAAAACAAATGTGTGGAAGGTGTTGGGGGGAGGGGGGGAGTAGGGGAATTAAAATGCACTTTCACCTAAGTGGATAAAAATCCTTGCAACGGCCCCGGGTGGCAAGTATTATATTTATTTTTTTGCATACCCCAGACTTCTCCTTTAAATTCTTGTATTCACTAAACAAACTGTAATAATTAATGCCAGTTTTAAGAATGTCACCAAGAGAGGAAGTGGTTGTAATCTCAAATATGAAACAGGAAGAATGAAAATGGTTGTAAACAATCACCTTGTACAATAGTCCATTCGGTTTAAAATAGAAATGAAAGTCAAAACATTTGGGTATAGATATACAAACACATTATAAATACCTTTTTTTTTCTCTTTTTTTTATAGTGTCAGGGTAACAAACACTTCAAAAGAGAAGTATATTTTTTTCTTTTTTTGATTCATACTTATCTAAGTGGATGCTGCATCTGTCCCCCGGTGCCTCTAACACTGAGAACTAAATGATTGAAAAAAGCTGGTGACTGTCGGTAACAGCCAGTAACAGCTATTTGCTCTGCCCCTCCATGCTCACTGGAACACTGGGATGTGAAGGGGTTGGGAGCGGCCGGCTCAGCCTCTCAGCGGCTTGCTGAGAGGCTGAGCCGGGTGTCAGTCCAGGGATCTGGCGAATCCCAACTCCATGGTCATGATGACCAGAGTCTGGACTGACTGCTGTGATGTCAGCAGAGAGCGGACTTCAGTGAAAATGGGTCATATAAGTGCAGAAAAAACTGCACTCCTGTAAACCACAGGAGAAGTACAGCCGAATGAGCAGTGGCTGTACTTCTCCTTTAAATACACAATTTTTGTAAGGTAGTGAAAGCCTCTAGACACCTTTAGTTTGTTACTGCTTTTGTGCTCTTTCTGAAATTTCTCCAAGTTCTTGTTATAGTGACACAAAAATAAATCAATATCTTATTATTTGAAAATACTACCACCTTGTACTATGGCAACAAGCACAAGCGCAGGATAATTTTCTTTCTATTTATACCTACAAAGAGAAATCAACCTTTCCTCTTTTAAATTCAGATTTAACATATTATTTAAAGGATCCCTTCAGAAGCTTCCACTGATTTATTCAATGAACCTTTGCTTGTATTTTACCATAGCATTAAAGGAAATTACTATTGTAAACTTCAGACTAACCTTTATACCTGTTAAGCTTATGACATGTAATTTTCCATTTTAATATGCATAGAATTGCACATGAAGATCCACTCAAAGTTTTTTTTTTTACTCTATAATGTTAAGCTGGCCATACACTAGAAGATTTTCTAATGAATGGTTGTATGAATATTTATAAAAACCATGTTTAAAGACTTTAGATTCAAAGTACTTTAAAAACATTTGCTGTTAACATGTAGTTTTGGAGCTAATGGCCTTTTCCAAGTGAAAACCATATTTACTTTTAGAATTTAGTTTAGAATTTTCCATCCTGTTCCTTCACATTTTCTCCCCACTAATAATTAAAAAATTGAACCAGGATACTTAAAATTTTTTTTTTTACAGATTTACTAGTTTTACCAGTATGTGGCCAGCTCATTTGCAACTACCTTGAAGACTGCCTGATGTCCTCCTTGTCAACCGATGAAATCATTGGCTGTTTGAACACTGGCAGTTTGAAGTTTTTAATGGTGCACAAGAAAAAGGCTTTGTGTAACTAAAAGGCAGGCTTGATCCACCTGCTGACTTGTATACAATTTTTGGGTAATTTTTAGGCATTTTGCCAATGCACCTCTGCAGAAGCCTCAAGGCACCCCAGAGTACATGAGAACCCTGGTTGAAAATGGCTGATATAGCTATTATTCTGTATTATTCTCTGATATTTAAAACAAATGTAAAATGATTCTTATTTTTTTCCCAGTGGTAATAAAGTTATCAATATATTACACTTCATCTTCACTTCTTCAAGAGTGATTGATGAACTGACATCCAGTGTTGTCATCCACCTGAAGACAATTACTGACAGGAAAATCTAAATTTTCATTTACAAACAGCACAATTTTTTTACTGACAAAAATCATGGCATTTACTAGCAGAGCCACATTTTTACTGACACTTCAAAAAAGTACATACAATGTATATTTTAAGTACAAAAAGTGCAACTATCAATGTATAAGCCCCAAAACTAGCTATATTAGCAATGTTTTAGGCCCTGTACACACGATCAGTCCAAACTGATGAAAACGGACTGAAGTTCAGTTTCATCGGTTCACCGATGAAGCAGACTGATGGTCTGATGTGCCTACACACCATCGGTTCAAAAACCGATCGTGTCAGAACGCGGTGATGTAAAACACACACGTAAAACACACAACGTGCTGAAAAAAATTAAGTTCAATGCTTCCAAGCATGCCTCAACTTGATTCTGAGCATGCCCTATCGGTCAGGCGTCCATCGGTCCAATTTTTTATTTTTTTTCACAATCAAAGTTTATTTGAAAGCTCAAACAGAATGAACAATGGACATAACTGTTACATTACAGACAGAAATCTAAATTAGACAGGTGAACAATTAATGTCAGTGCAGAATAATAAATGTACTCAATAACAAGAATATAACGAGGTTGATGAAGTAAACAAAGTATCATCAAATAGAGTAAATGAGGTGGGGAGGGGTGGTAGAAAATAAGTGGGGAGGGGAGGGGAGCAGAGGGTGGGTGGAACTAGAGGGAAGGAGGGGGTAGGGAGATAAAGCATATAAGACAAATTGGCTACGTGAAGAATACATGACATATTATGAGGTAGGTAGAACCAGACATGGCGATAAAGGCCTATGAAAACCACGGAGGATGAAATACCATCTTTAAGGACTGAAAATGGATACTTGAAGGAATCAGCGGGATAATGATTGAAACTCGGTAGAGTATGTAAATATGAACCAAGGTTGCCACAGGTCGTTGAATGGGGTACTTTTCTCGTTCTTCATGGCTAATATTTCTTCCATTTTATAAATAAAATTGACTCTATCTAACCAGTCTCTAACCGTCGGAGTCTTGGTGGACTTCCAGTGGAGGGGTATGAGAGTCTTGGCTGCAGTCAGCAAGTGTCGGGTGAGGGATTTCTTATATTTGCTCAATGGGAGGTGGTTGATGTGGAGCAGGCAGGCCGCAGCATCAAGAGATATTGTTGTCTCTGTAATATGTCTAATCCATCTTATCACCTCTTGCCAGAATTCAGAAATCAAGGGGCATTCCCACCAGATATGCATGAAGGAGCCCACCCCTGAGCCGCAGCGCCAGCATGCATCTGAGGCGGAGTGGTACCATTTTTTGGCTTTCTGTGGGGTGACATACCACTGGGTGAGTATCTTATAAGAGATCTCCTGAAACCTAGTGCTCAGGGAACATTTGTGTGCCAGGATACAGGCATTTTCCCACTGCACGTCCTCTATGTCAGCTCCCAGGTCCTTTTCCCATCTCATTTTATGCTTATTTTGGGCTGCATCCCCTGTAAGATTTAGCAATGAGTAGGCTAGGGAGGTAGTGTGTGGGACCGGTGCTTTCTTGTAGCATAATAATTCCAAAGTAGTCAGGGGGCGGGAGAAAGAGGAGCGGGATTTAGAGTTTGTCAGGAAATCTCTTACTTGAAAGTAGAACCAAAACCCAGGGATGCTACCACCAAATTCTGCCTGCATATCTACATATGATTTGACCCTGTTTCCTGATAGGCAGTCATGGGCTAAGAGGTCAGAATTTTTTGTGCCCTGGAGGCCAGGGGGGAATTCAGGGTTATCGAAAATCGGTGTGAGAGGGCCCGGGATGGAAGTTAGGTTGTGTTTTGTTGCAATTTTGTGCCAGATCTCGAGAGTGTTAGCTATCAGGGGGTGCTTAATTAGTTTAGTTTTCCGGGAGTGTCTGGACCAAGGGGAGAACCTGAGATGGAAAGGGGCTAGATTTTGCTCAAGGGTAACCCAATCTTTATTGTTGCTATGGCAATGCCAATCTAGTAGTCTAGTGAGATGAGCTGCTTGATGGTACTTCTTATAATCGGGAAGGCCTATTCCGCCATAACGTTTAGGCAGAGTGAGGAGTTTGAAGTTGGTTCTGGGATTTTTGTTAGCCCACAAAAAGCGTCTCTGAATTGAGGATAATTTAGTGAAGAAGGACTCCGGGACATGAACAGGGAGTGTGTTGAATATATAAAGGAGTCTAGGTAGAACCACCATCTTCAAAATGGAAGCTCTACCGAACCAAGAGAACAATTTGGAATTCCATCTGTGAAGATCGCTGGAGATCAGTTTTAGCAATGGAATGTAATTAGCTTGAAATAATGAATCTAAAGTTTTGGTTAGGTGGACCCCTAGATATTTTAGGGACGGGGATACCCATTTGAATGGGTGTGCAGATTTCAAGAGGTCAAATTGATTGGGGGTTAGGGTCAAATTAAGGGCTTCCGATTTAGATTTGTTTATTTTAAAATTTGAAATGTAGCTGAAGGTTTCCAAGATTTTTTGTAGATTGGGTATAGAGAGGAAGGGGTTTGTAAGAAAGAATAGTAGATCGTCCGCAAAGGCCGCTGCTTTGTATTCCCTCCCTCCTATTTTAAATCCCTGTACATCCCTGGACAGGTTGATGGCCCTAATCAGGGGTTCTAGAGAAAGGATAAACAGAATCGGGGAAAGAGGGCATCCCTGACGTGTTCCATTATATATTTTAATCGGGTCGGAAAGGATGTTATTCACCTTGACTCTGGCTTGTGGCTGATGGTACAGGGCCGATATCCAGGACAACATGTTTTCCCCTAGCCCTATATGAGCCCATGTGGAGAACATGTAGTCCCAGGAGATCCGATCAAAGGCCTTTTCGGCGTCGGGGGAGAGTAGCATACCTCTGGTCTTAGACTCACGTGCAAAATGTATCAGGTTCAGGGCCTTTGTGATATTATCACGAGCTTCCCTACCTGGCATAAAGCCAACTTGTTCGGGGCCGATGATCTTGGATAGGAGGGGTTTTAGTCTGTTAGCTAGAATTTTTGCCATGAGTTTTAGGTCAACGTTAAGTAACGAAATAGGTCTGAAGTTGGCGCAGTCATTATGATCCCTATCAGGCTTAGGAACTACAGCTATGTGGGCCATAAGGAAGGAACTGGAGTCCTGTTTAGCTTTTGTCAGATAATTAAAGGCTGAAAGAAGGGGTTTACACAGGATGTTAGAATAGGTCTTATAATATTGGGACGAGAAGCCGTCCGGTCCCGGGCTCTTCCCTGGTTTTAAATCTTTAATGGCAGATTGCAATTCTAATGCCGCGTACACACGGCCGTTTTTTGCGATGGAAAAAAACGTTGTTTTTTAAAACGTCATTTAAATTGATCGTGTGTGGGCAAAACGTTGTTTTTTGTCTTCCAAAAAACGACCAAAAAAAAATTCCAACATGCTTGAATTTTTTCGTGTCGTTTTTCAAAACGTTGTTTTTTGTTTCACAAAAAGTCACCATGTGTAGCAAAAACGTCGTTTAAAACAACGTTTTTCAACCCGCGCATGCCCAGAAGCTAGTTATGAAGCGAGCTTCAATGGAAAAGAGTGGTGAACGTAACCTCGCTTTTTGTGAAAAAAACGATGGTGTGTAGGCAACATCGTCTTTGAAAGTGACGTTTCAAAAACGTCGTTTTTTACTTCACAGAAAACGTCGTTTTTTTTCATCACAAAAAATGATCGTGTGTACGCGGCATTACAGATTTATAGGCTCTTCCAAATTGGCAGCATCCTCCTGGGTGAGGGTAGGGAGTTCACAGTCCTTTTAAAAATTCCGAAATTATTCCCTGTCTAGTACCCACGACATGATGGGGTCTATGCTGTTCAGGAAGATTGTAGAGTTTACCTAGAACTGGGAAAAAAGTTCAGCTATTGTCTCCGAGTCATGTCTGAGAATCCCATCTTTATCTTTAGTTTCAATAGATTTTTATTGAAGTTTTTCATGAAAACATACTCAGACAAGGTATAAGCATACATGGGAAATGTAAGGTACTTTCAACAATGCTCAGTGTTTCCAAGAGGAGTAAATATCAATAGGTACCACATAGTGAATTAACGAATTAACCTCTTGTATCGCAATGCATTGAACAGTGGTAGGATATTCGTAGGGTAACGCAATGGGGTATTATGGCCAGTCTACCCCGATCCCACACCATGGCCGTGGAGACCAGCGTTAGTAAATGAGCCCATCTCACTCTAACCCTTCTCTGCTACCTGATCCCATCCCACCACATGTGTTTAGCTAGGCCTTCATACACGACATAAATTGTATGCTCTTCTGGAGTTATAGTGAAAGTTTAAAAAAAAAAAAAAAGAAATGAGTAACTCATGATATTATAACACTAAAACTAAAACATTTTCTGCCCTAACCGACCCGAACCCTTCCACGCACTAAGTTGTGGGTAGTCAAGCTGTTTGGTTATTGGATTTCCATTCTAACCATGGAGCCCATAGGTTGATCACTGTCTCATAATTTCCGGAGGCGGATGCCTGAAGTCTTTCGTATAAACTGTGGGTCTGTATAGTGGATAGGACCTCTGATATCAAGGGAGGGGTTATAGATTTCCAATGCCTAAGAATGACAAGGCCAGTAGCCAAGAGGATGTGCGCATAAACAGTCCTCTGTGAGGCAGGGATTAAATCAATACCCACAGAGAGGATCGCCATAGCCGGATCTAACAGAGGGGAGAGACCCAAGACTCTGTTGAGCGTGAGTCCAACCTGGGACCACAGTGGGAGAATGAACGGGCACTGCCATAATATATGGTAAAGTGTACCCCTTTCTCCACACTGTCTCCAGCAACTTGCTGGTGCATTGGGGAACATTCTGGCTAGGCGGTGGGGAGTAAGATACCACCTTAGGAGCAATTTTTGGTGCATCTCTAAGAGGTTTGTACTCTTGGTGGAGGCAATCTGAAGTTTTATGGCTTTTTCCCATGAGCAGGTCGGATATTCCGATCCAAAGTCCTTTTCCCAAGCTAAAATGTTTGGGGATTTGACCATGACATCTTTTTCTTGAAGTCCCCTGTACATGACTGTTATACCCTTAGACCCAGTATTCGGATGACGAAAGAATTCAGCTATTTTGACTGGGAGGTGTTCAGAAGTAATGGAATTTTTTCTAAGAAACTGAGAGATCTGGATGTATCTATACCTGTCCGTATTAATGAGGTGAAATCTCTGTTGAAGCGTTTCAAATGTCAGCATCCTAGAGCCCACCATAGTGTCTTCCAGGAAATGTATTCCATTTTCCTTCCAGGCACCCAGATTAATATTTGGTATTAAGTTATGAACAGCAGTAATTGGGAATTTGACCATCTCTGTGGGTCCCGTCCAACCCTTAGTTGCACATAGGTGGGACCAGGCTCTCAGAGTTGCCAGCACCGTAGGAGCGTATCCCCTATGTAAGGACCCGGTAATAGTGGCTGACCTCAGAAAATCTACCAGATTCCCTCTTGGGACCTGCCTTTGTTCCAGATCTTTCCATAATACTCTAGAGTCGGGGTTAAACCAGTGTGATAATTGGGCCAGGATGGAGGCGAAGTAGTAGTCTTGTAAATGTACATGTCCTATCCCTCCCGCCAACTTGCTCTTGATTATCCTCCCAAAGGCACACCGTGCTCTCTTGCCCTGCCATAGGAAACTGTTTAGAATACCCTGGATGGATTTAAAGTACACACCCGGTACAGGGATGGGAAGGGTCCTAAATATATATAGAAGCTGAGGTAATATTAACATCTTGAAAGCTGCTAATCTCCCAATCCAGGACAACTCAGATTTGGCCAGTTTCTGTAATTTAGCTTTAAGAGTGTCCAGGAAGGGAGTATAGTTAGCAGCCATCAGGTCCTCTGTGTTGGGTGTCAGCGTTATCCCCAGGTATGTAATGCCTTTATCATTCCACACGTAAGGGAATCTGCTTCGTAGCAGCGCCTCTGTTTTAGAATTCACCCCCAAATTTAGTACATGCGATTTCGCTGCATTCACTTTATAATAAGACACCTCAGAAAAATCTTGCAGTACTGATTGAGCAGCAGCCAAGGACGACTCAACGTCAGATAAAATTAAGATAACGTCGTCAGCAAATAAGCTTATGACGTGGTTTTTCGGGCCCACCGGTAGTCCAGCAATTTGGGGATGTGACCTTATGCTAGTAGCCAGGGGTTCCATCATTAAGTTGAAGATGAGCGGTGAAAGTGGGCACCCCTGGCGTGTACCATTTGTGATCTCAAAAGGGGCTGATAGAGCCCCCGCGATAAATACCTGGGCCGACGGCTGTGAGTAAAGGGCCATGATGGCTGAGAACACCCACCCGTGGAACCCAAACCTCCGCAACACCTCAGCCAGAAACCCCCAGTGGATCCTGTCAAACGCCTTCTCTGCATCCAAAGATAGGAGCAGAGAAGGCGTTCCCCTACGTCTTGCAAGATGTATCAGGTTGACCAAACGTCTAGTGGCATCTGACGTCTGTCTGCCTTTAGTGAACCCGGACTGGTCGATGTCTATAAGATCTGGGAGAATAGACGCCAACCTGGCAGCTAACAACTTTGCGTATATCTTTACATCATTATTTAGTAGTGATATCGGTCTGAAGTTCTGAGCCAACAGCTTCCCACTTTTATCTCCCTGTTCATAGAAGATATTTTTTTTGAAGAAAAGGGATCTTTTAATTTTAATATCCAATAAACCTTTAAGGCCGCGTACACACGATCAAATTTGTCCGCTGAAAACGGTCCGATGGACCGTTTCAGCAGACTAATCCGATCATGTGTACGGGCTAGCGGACAGGTTTGTCCATCGGACAAATTTCAAAGCATGCTTTGAAATTTGTCCGCTACAAACCTGTCCGTCGGATATGTCCGCTGGTTAGTACGGCAAATCAGCGGACATATCTTCCCGCACATGCGTTGTATCCTGTGAATGGATCCGACGCATGCGCGCGGAAGTGTTTACTTTCTGGTGCGGTGACGTAGCGGTGACTTTTGTGCGCCTCCCAATTGTTGAGTGGGTTCGTGTCCCCTGCTAAGTTAGTCTCAAAAAAAGCTGTGATCTCCTGATGTACATCATCTCTTATTGTTTGGTCAGTGAGTAGCGTTGCGTTTAGCCTCCAGTTAAAGGTGCTCGGTATAGGTTGGCCAATTCTTAGGGAGAGGGCAGTAGGGGCGTGATCAGAGAGCAATAATACCTATGTCAGCTCTGATGATGTTATTTAGATCTCTCTGAGAGATGAATAACATATCTATACGGGAATAGCGCTTGTGTGGGGGGGAGAAGAAGGTCAAGTCTTTCTCTGAAGGGTGCAATGTCCTCCAGGAATCCACAAGGGAGAGTGATTGGAGCATAGTTTTGATGCGTTTTATTATTCTATAGGAGACGTGGGAGTGGCCTGTTGAGGTGTCCTGTAGCGGGGAGAGGGGAATATTAAAGTCTCCTCCCAGAATCACACAACCCTCCGAGAACCATCTGAGTTCATCAACAATTTTACGGCAGAACGTAATGTGGGCAGAGTTCGGGAAATAGACTTTAGCCAGGGTGATGGGGGAGCCCCCCATGTTCCCTTCAGGAAGATGTAAGGACCATCTGGGTCTGAGGCGGCGTACACACGAGGGGATATGTCCGCTGAAAACGGTCCGATGGATTTCTCCACCCGAAGCTTTGAAATCTATCCGGTGGAATCTGTCCGCCCGACATGTCTGCTGGTTAGTACACTTACCAGCAGACATGTCGGCCCCCACCGCCGCCGCGCCGCTGCCGAATGGATTCGGCGCATGCGCGGAAGTGTTTTACTTCCGGGTGCGGTGACGTGGCGGTGACGCGGCGGCGTCAACGTCACCGCCGCGTCACCGCGCCGTCCGACGGCGGGGAATTTGATCCGATGGTGTGTACACGCCATCGGATCAAACTCCCGATCGGACATATCCGATGGAAATGGTCCGCGGACCGTTTTCATCGGATATGTCCGATCGTCTGTACGCCGCCTGAAAGTTGGTGTTGAAGTACAAAGGGGGAATCTTTGTTCAGCAGAACAGAGACTCCCTTGGTTTTGGCAAGAGGGTTGGTAGCATGATAGGCCTTTGGGAAAGATCTGTCTGTGAGTTTGGGTATATTCTGTCCTTTAAAATGGGTTTCCTGTAGGAAGACTATGGGAGGGAGGGACTTTTTGAGTTCCCTCAACATTTTCGTCCTTTTTTCCGGGATGTTGAGGCCATTAATATTGTGTGATATGATGGTAGGGTGTTTTCCTAAAAATGCGTAGGCCATGGTGAATGATTAAAGAGACTCCAAAAAGAGGAAGAGTAAGAGTAGAAATAAAAAGGTGGAGTGATGTGGGGGAAGTAAGTACAGAGGGAGGGTCAGTAGAGGAGCTGCAGAAGGAGAGGGAGGGAGGGGAGGGAGAGAGTGGGATGGGGAGGGTAAAGAAAGGTGTATGTTAACTATAGAGGAATGTAGATATACGGGGTTAGATTGAGTTAAGCTCAAGGTCACACCTGAGGGATGGAGAGCGGATTAGGTTCTTTTACGAAAAGAACTAATGTGTACTCTTGGGGGTGAGTGGGAGGCGTGGGGACGAACTACAACCATGTGAGGTCCCCTGCCTGAGTACTAGTGTCACTACACGGTCACTAAACTAACAGTGAGGGTATTTGTTAAGACAGTACATGAGGAGGCCTGGTCCGTGGGAACCAAGAGTATTAAGCAAAAAAAAATATAAAAAATATAAACATACAAAGTTGCCTTTGTGATCTTCGGCCTAAACATATGCAAACATAGTATACATTAAACCTGGCGGGTGTAGATAAGAAAGAGCCCCATAAGGGGAAAAGAAAGGGGTGCTGTTTGAGCACCCAACAGTCAAACCAGCTGTGCGGACAAGTATAGCCACGTACTCGACTGAGGCTTAGCAAAACAGTGTCGGATGTCACCCCATCTACACCAAAAGCACTATTGTGCCTGGACGTCCTGTCGGCGACCCAATGCGTGGGATCCCAGCAGAACGCATCCGGCAGTTGCATGGGGGGACATGCGGGATGGAAATGCTAAGTATCTGGCCACACATTACGGTGACAGGACATTATAACATAGAAAGTAAACTCAAAAACTCAGAAAACCGCCATTCACAGAAGGTGACAGTGAAAACATTGGCTTGGAAAACTTAAACTAGGCGGATGTAGACTAGAAAGAGCCCCATAAGGGGAAAAGAAAGGGGTTGCTTGTAGATCACCCAACATTCAAACCAGCTGTGCGGGCAAATGTAGCCACATGCCCGACTGAGGCTTAGTAAATCAGTGTCGAATGTCACCCCATCTACACCGTAAGCATTATTGTGCCTGGACGTCCCGTCGGCGGCCCTAGGTGTGAGAGCCCAGCAGAACGCATCTGGTAGCTGTATGGGGGGACATGCGGGATAGAAATATCATCATAATATAAGAAGTGAACTCAAAAAAAATAAAAAATAAAACGCCATTCACATAAGGTGACAGTAAGAACATTGGCTTGCAATAATTAAACCATATACTGAGAAATTGTAGGCAATGACTGTATACATAAGGTTATCAGAAGGTTTAGATTATGCAATTTCAGGGTATAAATACAGCATCACGGTGCAGGGTGTGGAGATATTCCCACCAAAAACTCAAGGTTTAAATGATAACAGGCCCAGATAAAAAAGAAAAAAAAAGAGATCATGTCTTTCCCAAACGCTGTGCGTTGTGCTGATGATTAAGCGTGATGCGCCATCTGGTGGATAAAACAAAAATGTTCATCTTTGTGATGGGTGCAGAGGAGAAGGGGGTAATGCATATACATATATAAAAGGAAAAAAAGGAAAAAAGAAAAAAGGGAAAAAAAAAAAAAAAGGAAGTGCCCCAGATAAAAAAACATAAACAACAGAGAAAAAAAAATGTAATGAACCGGCTACAGTATCTATGGGGTGAGAAGGCAATTGAAAATTAGAACGTTTCCTGTAGACATGTTAGATAGGACAAAGCAGCGGTAAAAATGGACTGTCTAATCCTAGGCAGGTAAAGTGTGGAAGTCGGGGGAAAAACGTCTCACAACATGAATGAGGCAAGAGCTCTATGGGTCTCATCCTATTTCACTCTGGGGCTTTTTGAGCTCCTGGAAGGTGCAGGGGAAGTAGAATAGCGGCTTCCAGGGTTGCCACGTTGATTCTTCTGTCGAGAAGGGGTCATCAGAGATGCCGGGCCAGGCAGATGTTGGGGGTTGTTGATGAGAGGAGGGAGGCGGAAATCTTCATACCATTCTGGAAGCTCCATGGGTGCAATCTGCAGAGCATCACAACATTTTGGGAGATCTTCCGGAAGCCTAAGAAGGTGTTGTTTACCCATATATGAGGCTTGTAAAGCGAATGGGAACTTCCACCTGTATGAAATCCCCTTCTCCCTGAGAACAGCCAGCAGAGGTCTCAAAGCCCTTCTGTTTTTAAGGGTGATCGGTGAGAGATCTTGGAACAGCTGTACTGTAGTGCCGTCATGCATGATGCGATCTGTATTTCTTGCTTTCTGTAGGATCTCTTCTTTTAAGCCAAAGTTAGGCAGGCAGCAGATAATATCCCTTGGCGGACCTGTGTCAGGAGCTCTGGGTCTGAGCGTTCTATGCGCGCGATCGAATTCAATGTGGGATTGCTCCGGTCTGTCCACCAGGGTATTAAAGATGGAGGTCAAGGTTGATTTCACTTGTTCAGGGGAGACCGACTCTGGGACCCCCCGTACCCTAATGTTGTGCCTGCGCCCCCTATTGTCAAGGTCTTCAATTTGTCTGTTCATGTCTATTAAATGTTGGGAGTGGGTAGCCGTAATATCGTCAAGTCTGATCAGGGCCCTGTCCCTCCTCTTCCCAGCCCGTTCACTCACCGCCATCTGTTCTGATAACCTGAGCAGTTCAGCTTTAATGTCCGTGATTGCCAGAGCAAACAAGTTCTTAATGTCCGCTGCTATATCTGTCATTGCGGCATATGTCAGGGGCATATCAGAAGCCACAGTACCTTTTGAGGAGTCCTCTGAAGCCGGGAGGGATAACTCGTCATCCTCTCTGTCTTCCTCCACGTTCTTCATGAGCGGCGGCGCCATCTTGGAGGCTTTGCTGCTGCCGCTAAAGCGATATTTACTGAGGCTTGTGGAGGGGGATTTCCTTCCCGGGGTGCCCAGTGATCGCAGCGATCTGCTGTGGTGGCCTTTCTTTGTCAGGGTTGACACAATCACCCTCGTGGATGGTCTGTTTCAGCTCTTAGATCCCACGCCCCCCTCGGTCCAATTTTAAAGCAAGTTCTCTGTTTTTGGACCGAAGGACAACAGACTGATGGGGCATACACACAGTCGGTTTGGACCGATGAAACTGAACTTCAGTCCGTTTACATCGGTTTGGACTGATCATGTGTACGAGACCTAAGAAAAGTCAAAACGCATATATTTCCATTCCACAAAGGTCAGGTTATTATAACCCATCACCCAAGAGCTCCAAACGTTCCCCCAGTGGACGGGTGTCTGGGAATTTGTGTACCAGCAGGCACATCAGATTCAAGGCATTTTTTACTGCATGTTTGTAAGTGCAATACAACTTTTAATAAATATTTTTTACTCATTAAATGCGCTATGTGGAGCTGTTATTGTTTTTTACATGGTGGGCATTGATGTTGGTGAAGTTTAATCCAATGTTAAGGATCGTATCTGTCTGAGCTGCAAGACTGGGAGTGACTACCTAATATGTGCTGTTCATGATCCCCTGTCATAAGGGATCATGGCGTTCTGGTAAGGAGACAATCTATAGTGTGGTGGAGGACATGTTTTCAACAGATTTTGGAACTTGGCACAGAGCACAGAGCACAGGTGTTTGGCATTTCACGTGTTAAACATTTATGGACTTTATTGCTACAATTTTTACTTTATTTATATATTTTTTATTTGGTTAATATTCATTGATTTAATGATATGATTTAAATTATTTTTGATGTTCATTTTTAATATCATGACTGTTTCACTGCTATTGAGGGGCTTGAGAGTGCTTTATAGTGCCCTCTAGTGGCTACCAACCTCTCTTGTTTTTTTGGTATATTAGTGATTTATATATACCATCATTTATCACATAGTTTTGTGTATTTTGTGATTCAAACATTTGTTTCACACAGTTTAGAGGTAGTGCGATTCATATTTTTTTTCACTGTTTGTTTTTTGTATCTATTGTTTACATGGTAATCGCAGCTCTCGGATTGAATAGACTGTGATTTTATTGCAGCTTTTCTTTCTTTCTTTCTTTCTTTCTTTCTTTCTTTCTTGTTTGTTCAGTATCAGTTTATTTCACCTATGTGCAGCTGGCAAGATTTCCCTTCAATTTCAGTCCCATAGACAATTAGCCACCACAGAAGATAGAAATATAGGGGAAATCCCAGGATCAATAGAATAGAGGTCCCCTCAATTTTGTAAAAATACTGGCATAGTTACTAAAGAAACAGTAGTGCTAATGCATTGTTCGAATAACAAATTTGTTAAAGGAGCTCGCAATAATTTTCAGTCAAACAGTAGTCCTGTGTGAGATTTTCCCCTCACCACCCGTTCCAGTGAAAAATGCTGCAAGACTCCAATATAATCCAGTGTCCATAACTGTAATCAACATTTTCAGAATATAAGTCACACTGTTTTCACTGGAACAGGTGTCTTCATGTGAAGGTTTCCTCTCACCAAATGCCCAAAATAATATCAGTGAAGGCAGTAATTTAGTAGTACACACATTTACAAACACATGCATGTGGCCTGTGCACGCAGAGTTAGGCCTTAGGTATAGGCAGACAAGAGGTATGGACATTTTGCTCTCTCAAACTGGACTTTTGTGCACACAAAAATGCCCAAAATAATCTCTGTGGCAGAGTAATAATAGCAAACATAACATTTCTTTGGTCTGTGCAAGTAGAGTTAGTCATAAGCATAGGCAGGCAAGAGGTGTGGCCTTTTTGCATTCTCAAACTGGACTTTCATGCACATGAAAAATACCCCAAACCTGTGGCATAGTAGTGCTAGCAAACATACCATATCTTTCACCTGTGCGAGCAGAGTTCCACAGGCAAGTGTTCTGGAGCAGAGCGGTATGGGAAAATCCTCCTTGCTCAAAGTTAGGATAAAAATGACCAGTGGGAAACGGACACATGGTTTTATGGATCCTGAGTGCCGTGGGTGATTACATCACTAAAACAACCTTTGCGACCACTGTGCATGCAGTGTGCAATGCAATGCAGAGCTGATTTTATGCTGCAATGCGCATGCATGCTGGAGATGGCTGAATATCATTCGGGCATCTCTGGCACTGCACATGTGTAGTGTAAATTCAAAATGTTTCTTGTTTTACAGATGACTGTCGTCCATAAATGGACATTGAGCCCTGGTTCACACTGGGCTGCGGGAGTGAAGCCGTGTGCATGATTTCACTCCCGGTGGCAGGCCGTGTGCATGATTTCACTCCCGGTGGCAGTCCTGATTTCGGTCGCGATTTTAGAGACGTCTGTGCAGGTTTCTGCATAGATGTCAATGTAAATCGCGGGCGGAAATCGCGAAAAGTAGTACAGCAACTTTTGGTGCAGCGCCGCAGAAGTGGCATCTCACCGATTAGGACGGTGCCATTTCCGGCAATTTGCGGCAAATACCGCCGTTTTGACATGTCAAAATGCACCAGTGTGAACCAGGCCTTATGGACAGTGCATGAATGGTTAACATTTACAAGCTGTCCATAAATTTACGGACAGTTAGCAACCCTACTGACAGCAATCTTTCTTCAAAGTCCTCTGCATTTCATTGTTTATAATGTTTTGTACTTCAAAAACAAAAACAAAATAATAAAAAATATTAATTTAATGGTGATAACATTTCCTTGTAAACAGATAGTCCTGTCTGCAAGTCAAAACAGGCCCCTGCATCTGTAATATGACGCATTCAACACCTATGCTAAGCAAGACAAACAATAACGTGATTATAATCACAACTGTAAAGACAAGTCAAGCTCTCCAATCTTTGCCTGTGTAATGTCACACAAACCCCTGTTGGAACACATGGGCAGAAAAAATATAGTGTTGATTTTTTTGGTCTTGAATTTCGATGTGCTAATCTTAGCATCATTTATAATTTGAGAAGTAACCTGTGCCTTATTATAAATTGTGGATTGGAAACATTAGTTATAGCTACTTTGAAACATTTTTGTGTAGTGTAACAGAATACCAACAATGGTAGAAAATGAAACTATTTCTCTGGATTTCTTGCAAGTAGATAATTAAAATGCTATTAACCGCTTCAATACCGGGGCTATTTTGGCACTTCTCCTACATGCATAAATCATAATTTTTTTGTTAGAAAATTACTCAGAACCCCCAAACACTATATATGTTTTTTTTTAGCAGACACCCTAGGGAATAAAATGCCGGCCATTGCAACTTTTTATCTCGCACATTATTTGCGCAATAATTTTTCAAACGCCTATTTTTTGGGAAAACAACGGTTTTGTGAATTAAAAAAGAACAAAACAGTAAAGTTAGCCCAATTTTTTGATATAATGTGAAAGATGAAGTTACGCCGAGTAAATAGATACCTAACATGTCACGCTTTAAAACTGCGCACACTCATGGAATGGCGCCAAACGTCAGTACTTAAAAATCTCAATAGGCGTCGCTTATTTTTTTTTTACAAGTTACAAATTTAGAGTTCCAGAGGAGGTCTAGTGCTAGAATTGTTGCTGGTGCTCTAACGCACACGGTGATACCTCACATGTGTGGTTTGAACGGCGTTTACATATGTGGGCGGGACTTACGCGTGCGTTCGCTTCTGAGCGCGAGCTACCGGGGGTAGGGGCATTTAAACATTTTTTTTATTATTTTATTTTTTATTTTACACAATTTATTTTATTTTTAAAAACAAATTGACATTTTTTTTTTGATCACTTTTATTCCTATTACAAGGAATGTAAACATCCCTTGTAATAGGAATGTGTGTGACAGGTACTCTTTATGGAGGGATGCAGGGTCAATAAAACATCTCTCCTCCAGGCTGGAAAGCATTAGATCGTGAAAAAAAATTCACCGATCTAATGCTTTCAGCCGCGATTGCGGCTGTGTTTACATTCCAGGACCCGGGCGTGACGTCATAACATCGCGCCCGGGCCTCCGACGATCATAGAGATGACTGGTGACCATCTGGTCACCAGTCTACTCTATGGTTTACAGCGGACGGCGGCGGATCGTTTCCCTGGGTCTCCGATGGCAAAGGAGAGCCTGGAGAGGCACCGGATGGCGGCGGGAGGGGGGGCGTCCCCTCCCGCCGCCTATAAGAACGATCAAGCTGTGGAACTGCCGCTATGATCATTCTTATGGTGCAGGGATTCGCTGCCTGAAGAGATGGATATCTGAATGATGCCTGTGGCTGCAGGCATCATTCAGATATCCCCACTGAAAGCCAGGACGTCAATTGACGGCCTTGATATTGAAGTGGTTAATATTGAAAAAGTACATACTGGCAAAATGCAGAGACAATAAACTGCATGAGAATGCTCACTGGGGATCATCATTCAATTGACTCTGTAAGTATTTGGAAGACACCCGCTCTCTCATTAGTGATCTGTCTGGACCCAATCTGTTTACATGATTGCTTATTTTAGCCAATGATCCCCAAGATTACACATTTCTGGCATCCTTTCCCATTGTCCTATACCCCTTATTAACTCAATTTTCCCTATTTCTACTTAACAGCAGGTGAACATTGCTTTAATTATTTCCCCTTCTTTTGATTACATTCAGCTGCAATCACCTTTCTGTTTGCCTTTCAATTCATGCTTTATATTTGCCCAACCCATGTGATTTTTAGGGCTTGTTTGTCCTGGTGTCTCTCATCCCGGGGTTGCAATGCGTCCAGCTCCTCCTCCCCTGCCCATCCCCCAATTTTTTGGGGAGGGGCGGACTTTTGGCGCAACGGCATCATGCCAGCATGCTGCAGGCATGGCGTCCTAGGATGCCATTGATTGCTGCTTGGCTTTCCCATCCCGCATGGCTGACTGGACAGGATAGGCCCCCACCGTGGTCTTTGCACCTCAGGTGGTCGCTTGTCTCTGTCTCGTCATCTGGCCCAATGCGATGATGCATGACGTCAGCGGGGACATGCCCCCAGGATGTGGGTATTTAGGTCGGATGGCTCCGGCAATCTCACTTCACACATTTACATCTGATAAAAGGCTCCATGGATCCACACTAACTGGTAATTGATTTTTCCTACATAGGACCCATACCCCATGACCCCATAGTGATTGACAACTTTATTCATTCACTTTTTTTCCTTTACCAGTATTCACATGTGTGCCCCTTGTGTGCCTACCTCACCCTTTGGCATTGTGCTGTGGCTGCTTTTGCCTCATCTGACTGATGTCCCACATCTCTTTGTCCTTGGCTCTCCTCATTCATTGGTCTGTCCATGGACTAAGGCGGATCTATCCCCGCTTCAACTCCGGGGGAGACATCTCATTCCAGGACCACCATCCCACTCCATATTTTGGAACGCAAGGGCTATTCCACTTTGGGCCCAACCTAAAGGTAATATACTATACAACCAAACTCGCTTATGCTGCTACTATGATCCAATCATGTAGATTGCATTGGTTCACCTGTGTGTTTATCCATTCTCCCCCCTTTTCTCTCTAGCTAATTGCTATGCACCCCACTCCTGATGACTGGCTTTAAACACCAAGAAACGCGTCGAGTCCATTCTCAGGGATGCCAAGATCAAGCTTGCCCAAATATGTGTTTTTTCATCATTTTGTTCATATCTACCAATTTTATTGTATAATCATGTCTACTGTATCTAAATGTCAATTTATGGTGATTGCATTTAATGGTCATGTCCTGGATTTTGAATATTTATTATATCAATGTATTTATGACTACATGTATTATGCCTTTGATTGCATGATCTCTGTATTATGTATTATGATACAAATTACAATATTAAGTTTACATTTGACTCCTTCAATTTATTTTTTGGATTGGTCACCAAGCAATCTCTTTTGACCACAGAGATCTCCCTGATGGGACTGTGATAGATTCTTTACTATTGAAATCCTCAATAACTTTACAAACCCGTCCATGCCCCATTTAAAGTCCCAATGGCCCAATTTATTTTTTTTGACTCTGTAATTACTTAAACTATGGATCTAGTTCAAAAAACAGCTCTAGAAGAGAGACTAATTTACTAATGAAGTTGAGAATCTTTGCTCAACAAATTGCAGTCGTGTTAATTTTGAATAGTCCGTCAAGAACAGATGAAATAAATAAACAGGAATTTGCTTTTCACAATATTGTAAAATTAAGATGTTTCTTTGCACAATTTAATTAACCGCTTCAGCCCTGGAAGGTTTAACCCCCTTCCTGACCAGAGCATTTTTTGCAAATTCGGCACTGCGTCACTTTAACTGACGATGTTGCATCCAATCAAAATTGAGGTCCTTTCTTTCCCACAAATAGAGCTTTCTTTTGGTGGTATTTGATCACCTCTGCGGTTTTTATTGTTTGCGCTACAAACAAAAAAAGAGCGACAATTTTGAAAAAGCAATATTGTTTACTTTTTACTATAATGAATATCCCCCCCCCCCAAAAAAAAAAATTATAGTGACTGTGACATTGCGGCGGAAAAAATTGACACTTTGACACTATTTTGGGACCTTTATCATTTATAGAGAGAAAAAAAAAATACCCTCATGGGGGACTTTTAAGGCACAACATTTTTAAATGTATATATAGAGTTTTAAATCATTTATTGTAAAAAAGTATATACGCAATATATAAACAGCATATATAAAATGTTGTGATCATAATATCATAATATAAAAGTACAAACTGTATTTTGCATAATTCTTGCACCACGGTCGGGTGCAAGAATTATACAAGTTACAGTTTGTACTTTGATATTATGATCACAACATTGCAAATATGTTCAAATATGCCAAGTCCTTTTTATACATGCTGTTTATATACTTCTTTTAATAAATGATTTAAAACTCTATATATACACTTTTAAAAATGTTGTGCCTTAAAAGTCCACCATAAGGGGATTTTTGTTTTTCCTCTGTTAATACTGGATGTGGCACTAAAAATGCTCATCATTGCCGACTCACCAATTGCGTTGACATTTATAGAGTGATCAGTGCTATAAAAATAATGATCTGATTACTGTGTAAATGTCACTGGCAGGAAAGGGGTTAAACACTGGCGGGCGATCAAGGGGTTAAATGTGTTCCCTCAGTGTGTTCTAACTGTAGGGTGGGATGGGCTCACTAGAACACGACAGAGATCACTGCTCCCGATCACTGGGAGCAGTAGATTTCTGTCATGTTGCTAAGCAGAACATGAAAATGCCCGCTCTGCCTCTCCGTGTCTCTATCGCCGGCCACCGGTGGACATCGAGACCACGGGACCCACGGGCACGCTCCCGCAGTGGTGACACGCGCGCCCGCTAGCCTGCGATTTAAAGAGGGTGTATGGGTATGCCAAATAGTACCAATTTAGAATAATTATTCCAACAGAGTATTGAGAACTGGTGCGTGTGCAGAACCATAATTGGTGAAAGACAATTCTCACATACTGTACAATTGTGCCGCACTGATTGAGCTTTACTAAAACAGGTGCACACAGAATCTGGTGCAGCTGTACATAGTAACAGATCACCTTCTAACTTTTAGTTTGCGCAATTCAGCTTTGACAATAAAATCTAGAAGTTGATTGGTTACTATGCACAGCTGCACCAGATTCTGTATGCACTGGTTTTTAGTAATTCTCCCTCACTCAGTTTCATTCACTATATTTCTTGCATGCTTTGTTTAGTATTTTCCATGTGACTGGTGGTGACCTACACTTTCAGAACTTCTCTCTACTTAGCCATAAAAAGCACATTGCATATTTGGTGGTGTTTGTCAAATGGCTTTTATCTATCATGTGCCTGTTATTAGCACTGATTAGCAACTCCATCTGACGCATCCCAATTAGGCCAAATTAAAATCCATAGACGTGGATCCTATCATATAAAGTATAGGTAAACAAAGAAAATAATCTGTGCTAAGTGTTGTGCTCTAAATTCAGTGATTAATGATTAATAAACAGTTGCATTCACTGTATTACACATCCCTATACTAAAGCATAACAAACAAAAAAATGTGTTGCATTGTGAATATAATAAAAAAAAACATGTATTCAAATAATCAAAATCATGTAGCGCTCATACATTGATGGAAATAAAGTGCTATAAAGAAAATGCATCCATATATGCATGTAAAACTGTAAACATGTGCATTCATAAATTATATTATTCAATAAAGTGCCAAGTAAGGTATACAGAATGGATATTTATAATTAAAGCTTCTGTGCAAAGCATAAACAACTCAAATTCCAAATACTGGTGCTGACACATGTGCTCCACATGTTCTTAAAGTGATTGTGAATGCATTTTAAAAACAAAACAAACATTTTTTTATACTTAAATGCCCTGTGCAGTTGATTTGCACAGAACAGCCCAGATCCTCCTCTTCTCGGGTCCCTCTTTGCTGCTCCTGGCCCCCACAGCAAGCAACTTGCTATGGGGGCACCTGAGTCGAGTTGCAGCTCTGTGTGTCTATTAAGATACAAAGCTGCAGTTCGGGCCACCCCCTCTCTCTCCTGACTGGCTAACTGACTTTGATTGACAGCAGCGGGAGCCAATGGTGCCCCTGCTGTGTCTCAGCGAATCTGGAGGGAGAGTCCCGGATGGCTGAGAGACTCATGGATATCACTGGATAGAGATGGGGCTCAGGTAAGATTTAGGGGTAAAAGCAGGTATCAGGTAAATGCACTAAGATAAAAAACCTCCTTTAATCACAGTCCAAAATTGCTCCAAGTAAATCTTTGTCCGTACTCCACCATATATAATATCGAATGGACGCTTACCAGATGAGGAGACCTCAAACGAGGTCTAGACACACATTTGTGGGCAACACCCCCAACTGTGGGATTGCAGGTAACACTCTATTCACAGGACCCATATATTAGATGTGTCATCAAAAAAAATCACCCGATAATGTGGCCGGTTAGTTTTCCTCATTCAATAACCAGGCATGTGTAAAAAAAAGGAACATGCTCACTTATTGCACAATTTTACAGCATAAGAACGTTATTAAAAGAACAGTATTTTACTCACAAGTAAAATTAATACATCAGGCATTCAGAATTTATTGTCCTGCATGAGCACGTTGTCCTCCAACCCGACATATGTTTAGTATCAATATACTTTGTCACAGGGGCAATGGAGATAGTGGCGCTGACAGATGACTGACATTAACTAGCTTCCTGTTCAGTAAGCACTAGAGGGGCACAGTGTTATGTATGAGGGCGTACCTGGTCGTCAGACCCTAGTCGCAGGAGGCGGCCCCTCGTACAACTCTGGTTCGGGAGTCGCTGGATTGGGGACAGCAGACTCGGGAACGCAGTGGAGTAAGAGTGCCTGGATGATGGTAGGGATTGGCACTGCGCTGGTCCTTCCGGATTGCTGAAGCAGGCAGGAGAGTCGGCACACTGATGCAGGAACTAGCGACTCTGGAGTTGGTGCGGATGGCTAGCGACTCTGGAACTGATGCAGAACCGAAATAAGGCAGTGTGGACTGGACGGAAGCTGGGTCGGGCTGGCCGGGTCAAACACGTAAGCAGACAGAGGGTTCAGCAGACAGGCGTAGTCGGTATTCAGGCAAGGAGGTCTGGCAGCGGTAATGGCAGTAAGCAAGGTCAAGGCAGGCCGAGGTCGGGCTGGAGAGGTTCGGATAGTCAGACGGAGCCGGGTCGATACAGGAACAGGTTCAATCAGGATACGGGTAAGATCACACATAAGCTGCAGATCAGACAGCAAGAGGCTGCTGCAGCTGCCTGACTTTTAAAGGCACATTGGCGCCAAAACTCGCGCTAATGTGCACGTGCGCGCTCCCGCCGCGCGCACGCGCACCACCCGTGCACGCGCGCCGGAGTTCACATACTTTTTCCACCTGCACTGTGAATGTTTACATGGTGTGTTCAATAAAAACATGGTAACATATAATCCTTTGTGTGTTATGAGTTTAAGCAGACTGTGATTGTCTATTGTTGTGACTTAGATGAAGATCAGATCACATTTTATGACCAATTTGTGCAGAAATCCACATCATTTAAAAGGGTTCACGTACTTTTTATTGAAACTGTATATGATAAACAAAAATATCAAAATAGCGTAAAACTAACGTCCAGTCCCACCCCCTAGTGGGGTCTACTCTTTTGGCATTTGAAAGGGCCTGTGGGGAGCATGCAGTCTCAGATACAGAATGTAGATTAACTCCCATTAGAGGAAATCCAGACTTCATGCCTGGGGTGGAGGGTTCCTATCTGACAAAAGAGTGGCCACATGCAGAAATACATGCCAAACATTTCTTCTCCAGGGATAGGTTCCTTAGCCAGAGAGAACTAGCAACACTTTATCTGACCAAATGTTTCCCATTTTTGGCTTACCTCCAGATAAAGCCCAAAGACCAGAGGATACTTTACGAGAGCATCCATGGTATTTGAGTAGTTATGCTCTGCCCCATCTCCCCAGAGGCAGGTGATCTCTATGCTATATGCTTCAATGTTCAGAGAACCTTCTGCCTGCATCCATGCGGAGCCTGCCTTTTGGGAGGCCCGGTTAGACGGACCGATTGAGAAGAAAGGCTGGGAATGGGTTCACTGGTATATCCATAAAGGATAGCTGAATGTGATCACCCAGGAAAATGGGTACAAGATTAGAACACGGTGGTACAGGACACCAGATCTCATCCACAAATTATTTCAGACTGTGTCAGATAGGTGCTGAAGATGTGGACAGGGTACTTTATTACATGTTTGGTGGGAGTGCACGCTGATTAAGCCATACTGGCGTGGGGTGCATGATGTGACGACTGCGGTCTCTTCTCTTCCACTGGAGTTTCCACCAGCACAGTATCTTCTTCATCTCTCCAAAATATCCAGGAAAAGGTATCACCAATCAGTGGCGATCCACATGATCAAAGCAGCCAGATTATGTGTACCTGTTCATTGGAGGTCGGCAGTGCCACCATCTATGAAAGAATGGGTGACACACATCAATCACATTGCAGTGATAGAGGAGCTAATATACATTGCACAAGATAGAATCTCCAGCTTCTCCAATACTTGGGAAGACTGGTTTAAATTTAGAAATCCTGCAGAATACCATGACCTATTACAAAAGACTGGTTGACTGGGATTCCTTAACAGAACTCTGTCTGAATGATATCTGGTACACTGTAACCTAAGAGCGTTCTTTCTCCAATAACGGAAATAGATGGAGAGGGTAGCTGGTGGTATCCCCACCCCCTCTTCAGGCATTCGCCTTCGAGACTCTCCCTCCCCTATCCCCCCCTCTTCCTTCCTCTTTTATTTTTCCTTTCGTTCCTAATCTTTATCTCTTCTCTACGCCCCCTCTGGTACTTCTTCCCTTTTCCTTTCTTCTCCCATTCATACTTAATTCTGAAGAATGGAGACTTTGGGAAGACGGGTCTACCCTTGGTTGACCTCTCAGCTCATCCTTTCCAGGGTATGCAGGTCTTTAGAGATAGATATAGAAATTAAAACAAAGGCTTTGATCTAGTGTAGCAAAGGCTTCACGTGGAGCCGGAGCTCCCGTGTCTTTGCGGTTTCTCTTACTCCTGTTGATATTCCTGCAAACTATGTAAAAACAGTCCCCTTCCATAAATAACATGTAAAAAGTCACAGAGTCACTGGTATAAATGTAACTGTATCGTCACACCTTCTTTGCCACAATTCATCCACAATATATCTACAGTATTATAAAGCCAATAAACCTAATAAAATATTAGGGAAAGCAGACAAACCAGGAATCAGACCATATCTACCTTGTACTTGCCACCCCTCTGTCTCAAAAAGCCCTTCCAATTGCTGATGTAAATGTTTCACATCAGCAGATATGTGTCCCTTTGTATCTCTTTACCGCTCCTTTTCTTCACCCTCTATCCCCTCCCTCCCTGTTTGATGTCTGGTACCATGTATTGCCACTTTAGCTATACACAAGTTAAAGTGATAATAAAGGATAGATTTTTGGGGGGCTTAAAATAAAAAAGATTATTCTTACCTGATCTTTGTAGCAATATTGCACATAGTGGTCCCTTACCTCCATTTTGGCAGTCCCCAGCAGACTCTGTCCAATTCTCCTTCATCTTTAATATGTTAAATGCTAAACGAGCACCTGCATTGCATGCTTTCGAGACAGGCTGTTTGTGTCCATAGTGTCGTAGTATGAGCCGCACCACTGTTTAAGGCTGGGTTCCCCGCATCCAATTCACAATAGCAGAAGATTTTCACAGGCTCTCTAAGGAGCCTGTTCACATATCTCCACTGCGGCTATGGTTCAAATTTGCACAGGAGCCCTGTGCATCTTTTGGTTTATTTCAGGTCCGAATTCAACCAAAACGTTGGTCTGAAATCGGACCTGAAACTGTGAACCAGGACGCACTGTACCCCTGCTGTGAGACGCATGTGAAGATAGTGTGAACCCAGCCTAAAAGTGTGATAAATGCCATATTGTGTGAGAAGAAAGTACATTAATAGCACAGGTGTGTGCTGGCTTCATATGAGAGCCAGAGAGGGAGTGCAGAGCCAAACCCTCCTGAGGGAGTCAGTGTGTGTGAAGAGATCTGTTAGAGGTGCTAGTATGCACCATGGTGTCCAGGTCGGAACCATGAGGGACAAAGCAGCTACTGTAGGAAGCTGTAGAGAGAGTCCATGAGGGACAGAACAGCTTGGAAGGTGTAAGGAAGACACAGAGCTGAAGTGTAGCAACTGTGCATAAACACTGGACCAAAAAAGGAACTGATGGTCAGGAGGACACTGAAGAGGTACTCGAAGCAGTAAAGCTGCCACAAGAGAGCCAGGAGGCTAACTGTTTTGTTTGATTCATTGTGATGGTGAGAACCTCCTGTGTGGGAGGACAGACCTGTATGAATTTTGACTTTCTTTAAAATAATGGTCAGGAAAGCCCTGAAGTTTTCATGTCCAGAGGTTAGCTATTTACTATCCACCAGACACACTTTGACGTGCTCTCTCCTTGGCTGCATGATTCATATAAAGTCCCACATGTCTCTCCATTTACCAATTCAACAGGGATGGAGGCTACTGTCTTTTTACGAACATAGCCTCATTTAAAGTCCAATTTAGTTTAGCCTAGGCTCTAGCAATTATCAGGTTTGAACTCAGTTCTCTCTATTTTTCCTACAAGAAGCAGAGAATGTGTTTTGTAAGTTACTGCTTGATGTTTAATACTGTGTATTATTATCTTGGCATCCTGGGCATTTCTGCTTTTAGTAAATCTGGTTTATGCAGGATGTATTAAATAAGGATAAATATATCTATTAGATGAGAAATAGATCTTTTTGCTTACACTTAATATCTGTGTTTAAAAAAACAATAAGTAAAAAAAAAAGTTCTGGGATAGAACTGGTTTCTTTCCTGGTTTTGGAATTGTGACACCAGTAGCTCTGTGCATTTCTGAAGGAAACGAGGCAGAGGCTACTGCATCTCAGTAGCTCTGATTTAGGGCAGGTGAAATAATTTTTGAATAGTTTATAATATCCATCTAGTTCTGCAAACTTATTGAATAGAAGGTAGAATAGAGAATTCATTTGGGCCAGTTAAGAATTTAATAATTTAGGTAATTTTGGCTTTTTTAGGAATCTGATGATTGCTTCAACAGTTGGTTGTGGGACAGTTGGACCAGCCTTTATATGATATAAAACCCCATATTGAGTGCTGAAGACACCTGCTATGTCCTGAGGTTTGGTATTTTATGGTTGTGAATGGATTTGATCAGGTTATAGATTTTAGTTGTACCTTGTTCAGTTTTGACTCTTCTATTCAGTAGTTATTTGGCTCTATTGTCATTAGAATAAAGTTGCCCTCCTGAGATTGTGTTTATATTGATTAAGCAAAAGGAAGTGGTGTTCATACCCAAGATAAGTCAAATCATTGGATACTGATTGTTCAGGGTAGTTATTAGATTCAAGTGAATATTTTTTGTCAGAAGTTGATCCAATTTGCTGGCCCTCTGCCTTTTATCCCTGGCACTAAGGTTTATGATGATTCCAAGCATAAATTCCTTGTGGGTATTCCCTAATACGAATTAATCAGACCTGGACAGATCATTGAGGTGAAAAAAATGAATTGAGGAATTACTATAAGCATTAAACATGTTCTCTCCAGATGAAGAGATGCTTTAGAGGCGACATAACCACAATATACAAATAACGCTATGGTGATTCTGGCATAGGAAGAAACCTATTCAGTCTCAGGTCACTTAACCACTTAAGACCCGGACCAATACGCTGGTAAATGACCCAAGGTGTTTTTGCGATTCGGCACTGCGTCGCTTTAACAGACAATTGCGCGGTCGTGCGACGTGGCTCCCAAACAAAATTTGCGTCCTTTTCTTCCCACAAATAGAGCTTTCTTTTGGTGGTATTTGATCACCTCTGCGATTTTTATTTTTTGCGCTATATACAAAAATAGAGCAACATTTTTGAAAAAAAAACACTATTTTTTACTTTTTGTTAAAAAAAAATCAAATAAACTAAATTTTAGTCAAACATTTAGGCCAAAATTTATTTAGCCACATGTCTTTAGTAAAAAAAAAAATCGCAATAAAAAAAAATAGCTACCTAGCGGGAACAGCGGCACTAATACAGCGTTCAGAAAAATGATCGCTTAGTGACGCTGGCAATAGGGAGTGAAAGGGTTAACTAGGGCGGTGATCACGGGGTTAAAACTTTATTAGGGGGGGTGGGGGGGCTATCCTGAACCTAACACTAACTGTTTTTTACAGTGCATGTCACACTGACACTAAATGCAGTGATTAAATCACTGCATTCAGTGACACTGTGACAGGGGGGTGGGGGGGCGATCACAAGGGGTTAATATGCCTATGTGAGTGTGTGTCAGTGTTGTGTTGGTGCACACTTACTTGTGATGTCTTCTCTCATCAGCAGCGCTGGGAAACAGCGCTGCGATGAGAGAATACATCATTTCCTCCTTCCTGTGTAAACACAGGAGGAGGAAGTGACAGGCTGGGAGTGCGCTCCCATTGGCTGGGAGCGATCGCGGGGGGGGCGGATATCACGGACATCCGCCCGCAGATCCCGGATCGCTCCCAGAGGTAGGGGGACCCCCGCACGCCACAGAGGGGGTCCCGATGGGACCCCCGAACCGCACTCAGGCGGGGACGTAAATTTACGCCCTTGTGCCTGTACGTGCCATTCTGTGGCCGTATATGTGCGTGCGGGGGTCCTTAAGTGGTTAAAGGGGTTGTAAAGGAAAACATTTTTTTTCATAATAAGCATCCTTTACATGCAGACATTCCTCCTTTCACTTCCTCATTGTTTGTTTTTGCTCAGAAGTTGCTCTATTTCTTCTCTGTTCTGTTCACTTCCTGCTTGTCTGATTGATACTCACCACCGTGAAGGGAGGCTTTACTGTGGTGGTCAGTGACGTGCTCGCCCCCTCCTGGGAACTACATCTTTGTGGCTGGACACCCTCTTCGTGTTAGAGACTTCAAGGAGGTGTGAATTACTGAGTGTGCCGCAATTCATACTGGGAAATGTAGTTCTTACATGAACAAATGATGCAAACCAGGAAGTGAATGAGAGAACAGAAACTAGAATTAATTTTAGGCAACATTTTTTTTTTCCTTTACAACTCCTTTAACCAAAGACCAGAGCACTTTTTGTGATTCGGCACTGCGTCACTTTAACTTACAATTGCGCGGTCGTGCGACATGGCTCCCAAACAAAATTGGCGTCCTTTTTTTCCCACAAATAGAGCTTTCTTTTGGTGGTATTTGATCATCTCTGCGGTTTTTATTTTTTGCGCTATAAACAAAAATAGAGCGACTATTTTGAAAAAAATGCAATATTTTTTACATTTTGCTATAATAAATATCCCCAAAAAAGATATAAAAAAACATATTACTATAAAAATGCCATTGGCAGTGAAGGGGTTAACACTAGGGGGCAGGGAAGGGGTTTAGTGTGTTCCTGGGTGTGTTCTAACTGTAGGGGGGGTGGCCTCACTAGGGGAAATCACTGATCTTCTGTTCATACATTGTATGAACAGAAAATCAGCGTTTCCCCCGCTGACAGGAACGAGAGCTGTGTGTTTACACACACAGCTCCCGTTCCCCGCTCTGTAACGAGCAATCGCGGGTGCCCGGCGGCGATCGTACCCGCCTGGCACGCGCGCGGGACTCGGGGGGCGCGCGCGCCCTACAAGCTGCTAAAGGGAGGACGTACAGCTACGTGCTCCCGCGTAGCAGTGCCACCGTCCCGCAGTAATATGACGGCGGGCGTTCGGCAAGTAGTTAAGGACCGCCACATGTACATTTACGTTGGCACAATGGCACCGACAGGCACATCAACGTATATATACGTTGGTGCCTTGAGGTGGGTCTGGGGTACGATCGGGACCCCCCCAGTACATGCGGTGGTCAGCGCGGCTGTACGAGCGATCCGGGATGAGGGGGCGGCTATTCGTTTTTGTCCGCCCCCTCCGGATCGCTCTCAGCCAATGCGCGCCCCCCCGCCCTGTCACTTCCTCCTCCTGTGTAAACACAGGAAGGAGGAAGCGATGTGATCTCTCCCTCGGCGGTTTTTTCAACCATCGCTGAGGAGAGATCACAACACAACTAAGTCTGCACTAACACTACACTTACACACACTACATATAGGCTCATTAACCCCCCCGATCGCCCCCCTCCCCCTGTCACAGTGTCACTGAATGCAGTAATCATACATGTATGATTACTGTATTTAGTGTCAGTGTGACAGGCAGTGTGACAGTCAGTTAGTGTTAGGTCCTGGGTAGCCCCCGTACCCCCCCCCCCAATAAAGTTTTAACCCCTTGATCACCGCCCTAGTTAACCCTTTCACTCCCTATTGCCAGCATCACTAAGCTAATTTTTTTTTATTGCGATTTTTTTTTTACTAAAGACACGTGGATAAATACATTTTGGCCTAAATGTTTGACTAAAATTTAGTTTATTGATTTTTCTTATAACAAAAAGTAAAAAATATTGTTTTTTTTTCAAAAATGTCGCTCTATTTTTGTATATAGCGCAAAAAATAAAAATCGCAGAGGCGATCAAATACCACCAAAAGAAAGCTCTATTTGTGGGAAGAAAAGGACGCAAATTTTGTTTGGGAGCCACGTTGCACGACCGCGCAATTGTCTGTTAAAGCGGCGCAGTGCCGAATCGCAAAAACCCCTTCGGTCATTTGGCAGCATATTGGTCCAGTCCTTAAGTGGTTAAGAAGACAGCCACATAATGAAGTTGGACGAGAAGCAGTTTAAGCTTAAACTGTGTAAGGGTGTGGAACTCCCTTCCAAAGTGGTGTCAGTGGTTAGTCAAAAATTTCCAAAAACTTGTAGATGTGCATCTTAGCAAACCCAATATACAGGGATATGGGAAATGGTACATAAACCCATATACTATATTACCAAAAATATTGGGATGCCTGCCTTTACACATACATGAACTTTAATGGCATTCCAGTCTTAGTCTATAGGGTTCAATATTGAGTTGGCCCACCATTTGCAACTATAACAGCTTCAACTATTCTAGGAAGGCTGTTCACAATGTTTAGGAGTGTGTCTATTAAAATGTTGGTGGATGAGAAGTCTCCATTCTAATTTATCCCAAAGGTGTTCTGTCGGTTGAGGTCATGACTCTGTGCAGGCCAATCTGAAGTTCCTCCACAATGAACTCGCTCATCCCTGTCTTTATGGACCTTGCTTTGTGCACTGGTCCAATTCTATTTTTTTTTTCACTGATGGAAAACAAACTGATGGGACACACACACGATCAATTTGTCCAATGAAAACGGTCCATAGGTCTGTTTTCATCAGACAAACCGATCGTGTGTACAGGGCTTAAGAGATCTTCTTTAAATAGAGAAGATTGTATAGTAAGAAAAGTTATTTTATTAGTTGTGGAGGTATCCAATTAAGAATCATAAATAAAACGGAAACCTCCACATATAATAAGTGATCCCTGATTTAATTTTTTCATCTTTTTAGGCAGGCCATTGATAAACTGAATTGTCACTGGTTTGGAGCATATATATGGTTAGTTGTTGATTGAGCATGTCAAAATAATATGCCATATGGATCGAAGGAGAGCATGAAGCAATAAATACCTCTTTCTGCATGGGCACATTTGCCATGAGCGAAATCCTTGTGTATAAAAGTGGAGATCTTTATTTTATAAAAAAGTGTCTCTTGTAAAGATAAG
The DNA here is from genome assembly GCA_029574335.1 of Rana kukunoris. Taxonomy (NCBI): domain Eukaryota; kingdom Metazoa; phylum Chordata; class Amphibia; order Anura; family Ranidae; genus Rana; species Rana kukunoris. Next base: position 156,755,515 of record CM056053.1, read on the forward strand.
ACATTGCATCTAGTGTGCCCAGTCAATTTCCAGATTGAATGCCTCCGTGATTAAGCATTAGCATTGATTGAAATAATTTTGAATCCCATACAGTAAGAAGGTGAAAAAGTCTTTAATGCAATGGCAGTAAAACTATTGATGCTAACCCTTGGACTCTCTAAGAGAATATTGTGCAGTCCTAGACCTCTGGATGAGGTCAAAACAAAATATCAGTAAGAATAACAGCAGCATAAACTGGAGGTATAAATCTGTTACAAAGAAGGAGACTCATATGAGGGTTTGTGTGCAGTCTAAAACTGTGCAAGATCATGGAGAATACGTATGTGGTAATGTGATGCAATGCACATGCATTTGGGTATGTTTGCAATGTACTTTGGGGTGAAATTCTAAATTAATGGCGCCACAGCACTGATTCTGCATTGCAATACCTCATCAATAATTTTATTTTTTACTGCAATAAATAGATGTAAAGCTGGCCAAAATCGACCAGTCTAAAAATCAGCTTCCTTGACCTGTAAATAGAAAACATTGAAAAACATTGCAAATAATGGCCCAGATTCACAGAGCAATTACGCCTGTCTAACTGGTGTTAGACAGGAGTAATTTCAAATTTTGCGCGCCGTATCACTAGTTTGAATCCTCAAACCATGATACGGCGGCTTCGGGCTTCGATCCGAGAGGCTTACGTCCTCGTAAGCCTTCGGATCTACGCTGTGATATATTTGCGGCCGCTGGGAGGAGTTCGCGTCGTTTTCATGCGTCGGGATATGCAAATGACTTTTTACGGCGATCCACGAAGGTACGAGTGTCCCTCGCAAACGCCTACGTCATTTTTTGGCTACGTAATGTTAGAGGAGCTTTTTGCTGGTCTAACAGTGCGTAACCCATGTAAAGTATGGCCGTCGTTCCCGCGTCGATTTTAAAATATTTTTTTTTTTTTAACGTAACTCGTTCGGGAATAGGAATGTACGTAAACGACGCTACTACGACGTGACGACGTGTTTACGCGCAATTCACGGCGGGAAATTTGGGAACGGAGCATGCGCAGTTCGATCGCCGCGGGAACGCGTCTATTTTAAATGCTTCACGCCCCCTACTCGCGCAGATGGATTGCGACGGGAGAAATACACTACGCCGCCGTCGTTTACTGGACAAAATCTACCTGAATTCCTCGTAGAGCCAGGTAAAAAACGGCAGCGTAGTGTATATTCTGATACTCTACGAGAATCTAATTCTCTGTGAATCTGCCCCAATGACTTTAGTTTTTAACAATTTTATAAATGCAGTACAGAAGTGAATTAATTGGGTTAGAAGATTGTAGGCTAAATACACCTTAATAAAGTGGATATAAACCCTCACATATACCCAGTGAAGTGAACAGCCTCTGATGATACACAGGGATGAAAAAAAATCTCCCTACATAAGTTTTACATGTATATCTGCTGTCTTCAGTTTTATATACTGTTTAGAAAGTGCACATCATGCTAGGAGATTTTCTCTTCCTATTCCACACTGCTGTGAAGCCTAGGCATACAGTCAAGACAGCTGATTGGAGGAAAGACAGACACCCCCTCTCCTCATAGGAAGAGACTTTCAGCTCTGTCTCTTGAATCGTTCAGTTCTGTGCTAATCTATTTATAGCATCCTCCCCAACACAAAACACTGACTGCTTTTATCATATGTGATGGAAAACTTATTAGAAGTTATCAGGCTGATAACAGAAGAACGGAGCAGGAGACAGCTATGGGACAGTGCGCTGAAGATGGATAACAAAACTCTGCAGATATATGTGCCCAGCTCTAATATCCACTTTAAGCATTTCATTAACTAAGCAGTAGATACAAATAAAATAAAAGATATATTGTATTTCACGTGTATCCACAGGTGTGCCCAGCCTATGGCATTAGGCTGTGCACCCCAAAACTCAAACACACTCTACCAATCACTCACAATCTTAATTTGGAAAGGGAAGGGGCCAGTAAATTACATACTTACCGGCCTCTTCCCTCCACTCATTCTAAAACATCCCCACAGCTGGCAGGAGAGGAGGGAAGCCAGAAGGGCTGTAGGGAGAAAAGAAGGAGCTAGGGCAATTAGGGAATTTGTGCTGCACAGGATGATTAGGGTGTGCCTGGGACACACCTGGCACACATTGTGCGCACGCCTATGCGTATATCATTTTATATGCGTGTGTTTATGTGTGTTTGCATTTCTATAATATTAAAAAAGAAATTACAGATTTGGAGCTTAAAACCAGAATTTTTTTTTTTTTTCAAGTGAAATGCTTTATATGTAAATATTTTTGTAATGCTCTTGCTTTATAAACTCCTACTCTAGCTGTCAACATATAAAGTAATGCTTTTTTATTTTTTATTTAGATGGAACAGTTAATCACACTTTGGATTTTATTTGTCATCATCATAATTGGAAATTCAGTAGTCTTGTACTTAACAACAAAGGAGAGGGTTCGAAAGAGGAAATCTCGAATGACATTTTTTGTTATACAGCTTGCTATTACAGGTAGAAATTTATATAAGTTGTATAAAACAGTATGTTTCTATTGTTTCTTATGTGTCTCACTTAATATGTATTCTAATTTTAGTCTGTCAAAATGATTAGGCAAAAACCATGCTTGTTTAGTGATTCATATCAATGGGTATAACATACCAAGTGTACAATTCTCATAAAAATTATACTGTATATACAAAGCTAATAAAAAGTCACACAAGTGAATAAAGTACTTGTGCTATAATATAATATTGGTGCTTCACTGTTCAGACAACGTGACCCACATGGATGTACACTCACCCTGGATGTAGATCACTTTCACTTTGTATGGAAAAGACCCCTAGTTGATATCTTTTGAGGTCAGCTGCACTGTTAATGATCCTCCATGGATAGGGAATAAAAATGACAGGGGGCATCCATAGCGTAAATCAGTTAATTTATTAAAAAAACTCCAGCAAAAGAAAAAATAGACACACTCACATGCTAAGGTGCCTAGTCCTGGCACCTGGTGTGATCAGTGTGTGTTTAGATGGGGTGTAATCCTGCCAATTTCCATTAAACACTGCTCTATGGCAGTGAGGCTCAGTTTGAAGTGCAGTTTATATATATATTTCTGCACCAAAAACACTTAGTTACACATATGTATCACAAAACATTAATTGAAAGTATTTTGCTAATTCAAATATTAGCTTTTTGGAATTTTGTGAATAGTTTTTAGATAAATTTCACATTTAAATAGATGTGTTCATTACAAAAAAAATGGTCCTGAACTCAGCAGTAAGCAGTTCTCCCTATTAATATTAAATGCGCCTAAGCAGATCTTGGAAGACATACATTTTGTTTTGAATTCCTCCCAAACAAAGCATTATACTTCCTGGAATGGCCTGGCCTGCTTTGGTTGTTACTTCTGTCACACAGGGCTAACTGGACTTGGTGGAGAGGGCCTCTTTGATGATCCGGAAATCCTGTGGGAACATGCTGCAGGGGGGTACTGGGAGATCGAGGCCAGCTGGAGTAGGAGACGGTCGTCACCCAACAATGAGGAGAACACATATGTTTTCTATTGAAAAATTAGACTTGCATGGAAGGGGAAAGACCACCAATAACTAATGGATTTCTGTGTGAAAACCTGGAGAAAGGGCTTTAGGGTATGCCTTTTCTGAATGGCGATGGATGAGAGGTCTGCAAACACTTGCACGGGATGGCCTTAGATGGTTAGTTGTCCAGTGTTCCTAGATAATTGCATGAGAGTGGTGGCTTTTGCTTCATTGGCCTGGGGGGTGGCAAATAGACATCTGACCCCCCCCCCAGTTGCTTCACCCTACACCAATCCCCCACAATCGCTAGCTCATTTGCCAATCGATCACCACTTATTCCATCCAGGTCATGGCTGCGGCTTTCCCCCTTTGTCTCCTCCATGACCCGGTGGTCACTGCTTCTTCTCCCGGCCAATTGGGTCTTCGGACTTCCAGTCAATGGGGTCTTAGGACTCCCAGAAAATCAGGTCTCAGGACCTGCTTCCTAATTGGCCAGGAGGAGAAACAAGAAGATATTAGCAAATATTAATTTCCTAATGTCACACAACTGGGTGGGCTCAGGGTGCAGTGCTCTGCACCCCGAGCCCACCCTTTTTAAAGGAAATTAGAGCTTTAGGCTCTAATCATGTGCTTTATGTAGATGTAGATGATGATCAGGGGCCGGGTACATGGATTAGGGGGGTGGTGCCCCTGTGCCCCTAAAAGATGGGCTGTCACTGTTGCATGACCTCCTCCTTCACCTTGTTAAGGTAAAGTTTAACAAAGATATTCGTCAGAAGGCCATCAGGGTGGGGTTGCGGTAGGGCTCTGTGGGCCTTTTGGAATTAGTTTGGAATTAGTTCTCTGTCTGGAACTAATGTCTGGAAGCAGCTATTTGATGAAGGAGCAAACTGCAGAGTGGACATCTTTAACAAACTCAGTAGGTTCCCTTATCCTGAAATTGTAGCACATTGATCTGTTTTCCAGCTCATCGATCTTAGATAGGGCAGTGTCCAATTGATTCTGGAGGTCCTGTATTCTAGCAATGTTTTGGTTGGCCCTTGCTACAGTTTGGTCAGCTTTTTGTTCTAGGGCTTCAAACCAGGTTTTTCAAGTCTGCCTAAATAGCTGAGGTGATTTGTGAAGCAGTTTGGGCTAGGCTCCTGGCAAGCATTTTAGAGAAAGTAGACTTTAGAGCAGTCATATCAGTGGGGGGAGGTGGGCAATGACATTCACCCTATGGAGCCAGAGTTGGCAGACAAGATTGGAAAAGCTCATCCAGGTCCTCTCCAACAGGGACTCAGTGGAGGCTGGTGAGAGAATGGCAGGGGTATAAGTGCCCATAGCAGGGCTTGCTGGAACTGACCTGTCCAGTGCTGCGGGGACCACATCTGCAATATCCTCTTCCCCTTCTCCTGCGTCATGCGGTCTTGCGGCCGTCATCTTGGAGTCTTCAGTGGGCAGGGACACAGTTCTCAATTGTCACTAGAGGTCCCAGAATAGCTAGAGAACTGACCACAGTGTGTTCTCCTGCTTAGTGTGGTCAGTTTTAATAGGAAATCAATGGGACTAGCAGGAATACCAGTGATTTCATATAAAGGAAGCAATACAAAGAGAACAGTATACGTTCTCACACAAGTACATGGTACAGCAGGGACATTATGAAATATGAAGTGTTGGGGTAAAAAGAAAAATGAAAAGGACAAACTGAGTGGGTATTAGCCACTTCAGAATAATTAGGACTTTGTTGGAGCCATGTGTCTATAGTAGGTGAGCAAGAAATAACAAAATTGATTTAATACAAAAATAACACATTTTATTTAAATACATAAAAGAGATTGATAATAAAATCAATTGTTTGCCCTGATATAGTGCTGATGACAGAATTGATTCGATGGGGGGAGTGCTGGTCGCCAACATGTTTTGCAAAAAGAAGCGTTGTCAGGGCGCCGCATCCACCTATTTCTATTTTATTCCTTCATCTAATTATATGCAAAATAAAGCAAAGCATATTATTTGTATACATTCATGTTACAGGGTATCATAATATTTCACATTTAATAGTATTCTTTATTAGATTTAAGCTCACCTAATCTGTCAGATTTTGTATACGCTGCATGGAGTGATTAGTGGACTCCAAAGAAAGTGATCAGCCAGTTTAGAGAAACCACCCCCCCCCCCCCGATGGGAGCCAGACCCCTCAGGTTACTGTGAAGCTGCTGGACCTTGATAATACCTAATGGACTATGTGGTATAGCAATATCTGGAAATAATTAATATTATTATGGTTATAGTTTTAGTCTCATTGAGACAATCCCATACTGGGTGGTAGAACTTGTACCCCAGTAACCCCAAACATACCTGCTGGTTATCTATAAGGGATATTGCACACATGTGTTGCCCCCAAAGGAGGAGTGGACAGTAACTGGAGATAGCCTAGGACTGATGAACATATTCTGACAGATGCATATGAGCGTTCCTTAATTGACAAGGATCTCTTTGAATATATAAACATGAAGTGTCCGGTCACTCCAACTTTCTATTCAATGCCTAAAGTGCATAAACACATGACTAACCCCCCAGGCCATCCAATCGTCTCTGGGATAGGATGCCACACAGAGACAGCCAGTAAATATGTAGCCTGTCAGCTCCGTCCCCATGTTAAGGGATTACCATCGTACCTGTCTAGGGCAATTCTAGCCCCTATTGACATCAAGGCGTTCTATTCAAGCATACCCCATACTAAAGGTGTAGAAATTATTGCCAGTTTCCTAAGAGAACAGGACAGACATGCAAAGGGGGAGAAAACAGTAGTTTTTTTTGTTATCCGTCATAAAATATCATATTTGCATTTGAAAATTATGTTGATATCAAAGCACTGCCAAGTTCAGAGGGTCTTTTTGCTGTGCCTGTTCCACACCATGTCTTCTCCTTAGTAAAAACATATAAAGGTTTACAAGTTTGGGCACGAAGGAAAAATGTATTACAGTAACTGGACTCTGGAATATTACTATAGTCCATTTCCCAGACAAGATAGGATGGAAAATGGTGATCAGGAACCACGGTTCAAGATTCACATGTCAGCACTCACAGGATACCAACATGCTGGTAGCAATCGACAAAAAGTTACTCGGAAATAGATCAAGAAAAAACTATACCTGACACCTTTCAAGATTAGGGTGTTTTTACAAATAAACCAAGTGGAAAAGGTGTCCAGATCAGCAGAAAAAAAAAATTGGAAGTGTTTAGTCATGCAGCTTGGCAAAAAGACAAAATGGTTAAAATATAGCCCAAAAAGGAGATGCACAATGAAAGAGGCCATAAACTAAGTACGGACGTTGCCCTGGCTGGCACTGGACACTGGTAGCAAAAAAAAACCTCTTATTTGAATGTTCAAATAAAGAGAATTTGTTAAAAAAGCCAGTCTTGGATTTATTTTGGTGACTACTAAAGATATTTTGGATTTTGTATATTATAAAAGCCCCTTTTTAATTTAATGTTTTTTTCTAAAAATCATTGATTTTGTTGATTTTAGTTTTTTTTGTTGTGGGTGCATATGCATTGTATTGCTTGTCGGTAATCTAATATATTAGCAGTGCATGTAAGAAGGATGACTCCCAGAGACTCAGTAGCAAGGTAAAAAGGTATTGACATTTACTGAATGTGAACAAAACATGGATGAATAATACATAGCTGTAAACAGACAGAAACATTTTACTCAGGCTGGAAAGCCCTGCTTCCTTTGGGGAGACTAATAACAATGATCTCAGGGACGCGATTAAGGTACAGCAGTGCTTAGAAGGGCTTACAAGGTTAGGGCAGTGACTCTCTCTTTATATACCATAATGGGACTACAGTAGGTACAATACGTTCTGAACCAATTGACATTACATGGTATTGCCAAAAAAAAAAAAAATATATAAATAAGGTAGCATTGGTTTAGGATCACTGTATGTTAACCCTGTAAGCAAGTTCATAGATTACAAAGATTGTAATTTCCAACAGTTTGTGAACATTTATCTGTATTAACCTTTACCTGTTTTTGCCTAGGGTTAGAGAAATACGGTGTAATACATGCCTTATCCCATACTCCAGCAGGTATCTCCAACTAGTCCCATGTATCCTCCTCTCTTAGGCACACTGGGCCACAGGGAACTAATAGTCCTGCATTCTACGTGATGGCATTGAGGGACTGCTCACAGCCTAGAGTGTCAAAGAGAAGGTGATTGTGCTGGAGCTTGTCAAAATGAGGAATACAGCCTCTTCCTCTATCTCTATATTTACTGAGCATTTAATCCTGGCAGTTTGTGTGCATGTGTGTGTGTGTTTTCCTATTCTGTAGTTGGGCTGTAAGGATGGTTTAAACCATCTGTCCGATTTTCTGCTAATAAAAGAGATCTAAAAGCATACCTTTATACCTCTGTTTGAAGAAAGTAAAAAGGACTTAACACTCCAAATTTCTCACAAAATTCTGAGAATAAGAAATTTTAAAATCCTCCATGTTATCGTAGCGCAAGACAATATCAATGCCCTATGCGCTATTCTACATCATTAGTCTGTTTAAACATTTGCGCTACAATAACATGGAGGATGCCTTGGGCTCTGTAAAGCAGCAGAGCTATACTATAGAGGAGGGTCGACCCGGATACTCCAAGTCCTATTGGCAGCAGGGCTGGATTTGAGGCAGAAGGGAGTGTATTATCCTCCCCTGTAAGTAGCTGACAATGGGAGAAGGGAGGAGCCGAGGGGTCCGCATCCTCCTATAAATACGATCAGTCGTGCCGTGTAGCCACGCCCTCTAAAGACGTGAAGCCAATCACAAAACGCGTCAGGGAGTGGCTACACAACGTATCGTACGGACGGAGCAAGTTACACCCGGGACACATCAGCTAGAGACGGAGCGGAGTGTCACGATCCCTATCGTGCAAAACAGACAGCGAGGCGTGGTCGCGCCTCAGGGTGGAATTGAACCCGGGTCCTCTCCATTGCTATCCCAACACCTTGCCTCTGAGCCACCTTTCAGTTTAGATTATGTTGCTGTCCATTGAAGCCTGGTGCAGAACTAGGTACTGATTGCCTGATCCCATTACATTCTACACCTGTCTATCTTGTTTCAGCTGACGCAGATTACCCAATTAGCCAGGGTATAAAGCCCTGCCTCACTTTGAGAACAGGGTCAGTTCATTGTGATTGATCTCCCTGTCTGAGCTAAAGCTACCTGCATATATCTTCAGATCCTTGACTGACCCCGGCTTTTGACCTTCTGCTTTGTACTTTGGATTGCTGCTATCTCCTGTCCTTTGACCCCGGCCTGTATCTTCGGACTTCCTCTACCGTCTCCAGTCCTTGACCCACGGCTTGTGACCCGGACTTATCTTTGGTTCCTGTTTGTTGGACACCTGCTGTCACCTTGATAGCTGCTGATCCTTGCTATACACAAATCGCTTGCATCTGCTTGGGACTTCCAGTTATCCCCTACATCATCTGTAACTACAATACTCAGCAGAACCGCAAGTACCATATACTACGTACTTTATCTATAGTCTGTGTTTGTAGATTGGCAGTAATACCTTTGTCTGTATCTGAGATACTTACCTGTTTCCCCCTCAGTTAGTTGCTTATGAGGGAATAAGCATCTACAGTCTTTCAGTTGGTTGTCCATTAGAGGTTGTGATGAATTAACCCCAAACTCTGTTTATTCTGAGAGAGAACTGGTGGTTGTACCTGAGAGACCTCTATAGTTTAAAACCAATTGTTTTACTGTAACTGCATAGCAGGGATGTTACACGGAGACGCCAGGCTAACTGAGTGAGCTGTAACTCTGCCACCGATGTGCAAATTATTGTTGTTATACTTGTAAGCATAATTTTGGAGCGGGGGTGTTTTACACAATAAAGACAGGATTACACTATGTCCTCTCCCTCTATATTTATTTTCATATGACCGCTCACGCTGCACACACGCACTCAATCCCATCCACATCCATTGGGAGGAGAAACACTGCCGCTGAGCTGAATCTAACAGGAGGGAGACTCCAATATCTGAAGGCAATTAACACCATGGCAATCTGGTGAGTACAAAACCTTGAGGGGGACTACAAGTGAAGGAGATCCTGGAGTTTTTTAAATCGACCCCAACATCTTTTCCTATAAAGAACATTATTGGCATAAAAGACTGTTTCAAAACGCATCCACTTGACACCATTTGTGGACTGTTATGTCATATATACACACACACATATATATATATATATATATATATATATATATATACACACACTTTCATTTATGTTTTTTTTAGCAGTTTTAATATTGCTTTTATTCACTTATTATTTGAGGATAGCTACCATTTTAAGGATAGGAGGTCCTGGTGGACATTTGCACCTCATAAGAGCAGTGTTTGAACCTCTGGGTTCAATTGATATAAAATCATATAGCGCTGTTAATGCCTCATTGAGACATACCCTTTTATACATTAGTGTACGTTTACTGCAGTATATTAACACACGTTAGTGCACATTTACTGCAGTATATTGAGGTGCATTAGTGCACCTTTACTGTAGTATATTGATGTGCATTAGTTCATGTTTATTGCAGTATATGGGCTGCATTAGTGCATGTTAATGCAGTATATTGACTGTGTTTGTGCACGTTTACTGCAGTATATTGACATGCAAGCAGAGACTAATGCACAGTCCGAAGAAAGGGAAGTAGCCGCTCCAGGCAGGAAATGTCTTATGCTGATCCTCCTTACAGAAACCATAGGTGTAATCATAGGCTATGATTAAACACTAGGAATAGTGTGAAACGCGTCAGTGCCCAGTTTGCTGTGGCTTGTAGTGCCGTTTTTGATTTTACTTTATCACTGATCCAAATTCGAGTCCATCTCATGTCTGAACTACTCTAAATCAGAAGCATTAGCTATAAATCTCTTGGACCAAATCAGGGATGCAGTGCAGCAGTCCTTCCCCTTTAAATGGTGTTTTCAGACGTTCCCATACCTTGGAGTCAAACTCACCTCTAATATTTCCACACTGTATCAGGCCAATTATGCCCCCCTTTATACCACAATAGAACAAGATCTAAAACAATGGCAGGCCTATGATCTTTCCTGGATGGGTAGGATAGTGGTTGTTAAGATGACAGTCCTCCCTCAAGTTGTATTATACTTCAGGTCTCTGCCAATCCCAATTAGGGATTAGCCGAACACCCCCCCCCCGTTCAGTTCGCACCAGAACCTGCGAACAGTAGACATGTACATTCGTTTTCGTTCGAATGCATTTTCGTCCGAAAATCGGGTATTTTCGTTATCGTTTTAACAAACGATAAGGAAAGCGCAGAAAACAAAAACCGAAAGATCCGACATAAAAAATGCTCTATTTTCTTTTTCGTTGTGATAACAATTCGATATAGAGAGATTCGACATGACGCTGACTGAATAGTCGAAATGGCTATCGTTGCCGTCGGATGCCGCCATATTGGAGCCGGAGATGGAGAAAAGAATGTGAAACTAAGTCGGCTAGGTTAGGAATTGAACGACGAAAATTCGACAAAGCATCGAAAATCGCCGAATCTGATCTGTCATTGAAGGCTTATGGTGTATATCGAAAGTGCTAAGCAGATTCGATGGAGAAGATATACTGCACTCGTACATTTTAATGCTCTGCCCATAGGCTATAGAAAATTCTAATGTTGGTTGACTAGTCATACAACATTCGAATTCTTGTAGAATATTCTTTGACCATTCGACAGAAACCAAGTATAATATCTGGATTTTCGGACGAAACCTATTCCCCAATGAAAAACGAAATAAATCAAAACGATTTTCGGGAGTAACTAAATAAATTTATTTTCCGGACAAAAACGAAAACAAAATATTTCAGTCTGCACATGTCTAGCGAACAGACCAAATGTTTGTGTGAACTCTAGAACCCCATAAAAGTACATGGGACTCGAACGTTTGAAATCTAAAGTGCTAGTTTTAAAGGCTAATATGCAAGTTATTGTCCTAAAAAGTGTTTGGGGACCAGGGTCCTGCCCCAGGGGACATGTATCAATGCAAAAAACTGCCGTTTTTAATAATGCTTAAAGTGAAACAATAAAAGTGAAATATTTATTTACATTTTGTACCTAGGGGGTGTGTAGTATGCCTGTGAAGTAGCGCTTGTTTCCCATGCTTAGAACTGTCCCTGCACAAAGTGTAATTTCTTAAGGAAAAAAAGTAATTTAAAACCACTTGCGGCTATAATGAATTGTCGGCTCCTGTCAATACAGAAAAAAGACAATGATAAAAAATGCGTGGGGGGGGCGTGGCCTGGCTGAGCAAGGAGATGGCCGCTTAGTCCGACAGCTCCTGCAGATAGAGGACAACTTTTTGCACTTTTGGGGAACTACAAAGCCCACCAGCCATGGGCAAGTCACACCGGGCACCGAAGGAGACCGGAACACAGCTCGGCCGTAACATCTCCGAGCTGTTCCGCTTCCTCCGCTCTGACTCACATGTGGCCTCGCAGGCTGCAGGGCCTACTTCACCGAGCGCGGCATCGGACTCCCAGTCGGAGGATCGGGAGCCACTGGACAGCCGAACCGGACCATCAGTTAGCCTTTCCGACTTTAACAGGGTGGCTTTGGACATTACCAACACACTGTCGGCAGCTATTCTGGACCTGAAGTCAGAGTTTCGCACGGTAGCAACCCGCCTCGGGGAGGTCAAGCAGACGACGCAACTCCATTCGGTGGCCATCAGGCAAGTACAACATGCCCACGATGCCCAGTTATCATATCTGTTTGACCTCCACCGCCACGTTGAGGATCTTGAGAACAGAGGCCGCAGGCATAATGTTAGAGTGCAGGGGGGTCCCAGAGGCGATCGAGACGGAGGCCCTACCGCAGGCTATTTGTTCAATTTTTAATGATTTGTTGGGCCGCCCGGCGGATTCCCCTGTGGAGATGGAACGAATGCACCATGACTTAAGGAGGAAATCATGAGAAAGGCAAGGGAGAGGGGCCATATTTTATACAATGGCAATGATGTGAAGCTGTTCCAAGACCTTTCTCAAATCACCCTGCAAAACAGACGAGCTTTGAGACCCCTGCTGGACGTATTGCGCAACCGTAACATCGTATACCGTTGGAAGTTTCCGTTCTGCCTATCCGCCACCGCTAGAGGGCGTACAGCCCTCCTACGCTCCCCGGACGACCTGCAACATTTTTGCAAGCAGCTCGACATCCCATGGTGGAGTTGCCGGACAGGTGCTCCAATTCCACTTCCCTACGGAGCCCTGGCGTCAAGTTTCCCACCATCCTTCTCCGAAAGCCCAGAGGCAGCGATCCCGACGACCGAGGTCGGATCGTTTCCCACCTGGAGCTCCAGCGTCTCGCCAAAAGCAAGATCGTCACAGTCCTGAGCCTCTCGCCACCCCTCGGAGGGACCGACAGGAATCCTGATTCTCCTGTTCCCGCTCTTGCTGTCCGTAAGTGACTTTGTTATCCGCTCTTCTTGCTCCCCCCCTCCCCAGTTTGACGCCCTACCTTGCTGCTGCCGAGTTTTCGTCATGCTCTCGAGCACCCACGTTTCCGACCCAACTAGGCTTCCTCAGATATGTCCCCTGAGACTTGAAAAAGGACAGAGGAAGGGGCTTTTTTTTTTTGCTTTGTGTGTGACTCACTGTCCCGTATGTGCATACCACTTTAAGATTGAGACCCTGCTATATTGCCCTGACCCCGGGAGGCGGCCTGGCGGCCTGTCTTACGTCATGCTCCTTGTTATTCCATCCCCCCTGAGACATGTCCATCTGCTTGTTGCTCTAAAGCTCCCAGTCACATGCTGAGGGGGAGGGGAGGCTCTTATGATAAGACTGTCTGCTGCCTTGTAGCCTCTTCCTGTCACACTGGAGCCGTATTCTTGTAGACTCTTCTCTCTTTGACGTTGTGCTCCCAGTGGAACTGCCCAAGCCCTACCTGTTGTCAGCCCTTTCCTGCCCGCCGCGCTGCCTAGGTTTGCACAATGTGAATGATAACTCAGATTGATAATAGTCCTGCCCCCTCTGGACTCCGGAGGATTGCTCACGGGCCCTTGGAGCTCCATTTAGGCTCTTGCTTTACCCATCCTCTCCCTGATCACTGTGATCCTAGGCAGGTGGCTGCGCTTCACCCTCGAAACTAATGGAATCAGATGCAACCTTATGTCAGATATGCTTGTTGTATAGAAGGTTTGAACAATGGGCTTGGCTGGGTATTTTTCACTGATAACCTATGCCGTGTTGCCCCCCTTCCCCCTCCTCCTCTCCCCTCCTCTTCTCTCCCCCTTCCCGCTCCCCCTCCCCCTCCCTCCTTCTCCCTTCCTATTTGCTCCCCCCTCTTCCTTCCCTCTCCCTCCCCCCCTTCTTTCCTTCCCCCCTCTTCCTTTCCTCCCCCCCTCCTCCATGCAGGTATATCCGTATTTTTGTTCATTTACTTATCCACCTTTTCTTGAATGCCCTTCATGTATGTCTCATTTTTTTTATTGTATCTACAGCTAGGATGAGAAGTGTTGCGGTGGCCTCCCACCAGATGTAGGGAGAAACTGACTTCTCCCTCGCTGTCTGGGACCTCTGCTGTGTGCTGCTTGTCCGTTGGTCAGCTTCTCGAACGGTAAGCTGGGCCCTATGCCCTCCTAGTGATTTGGCTGGTGCTCTCCCCTGAATCTGGGACATTTACCCGCCCACGGGACCCGGGGGAACTGCCTCTGAAAAATCACTGGACATGCCGGTCTGACAATATGGGGGTTAATTGTAATTATAACTAACCATAACTACTTATGACCAAAATTTCTACTTAGCGGACCGCCTCATTATTTCATTGATAGGATGTGGTTGATCTGGGGGGACAGGGTACCTGGTCGTAGGATGTCCCTCCCTTTTTTTTCTATTAACTCAAGCCTTCATGGTTCTAGGAGGAGGCGGGATGCCGGCGGCCCATGGTGTGTCCCTGGGACCTATGGGGCGTCATATGTATGTATCTCCTGCTAGTCTTATGGTGTGCTCATTATTGACTGCCCAATCGATAGCTCCTGCCCTCCTAATGAGGTGACTATTGTGCCCGGACCGCTCAGTCTACTGATTGTGGGTCTTGGTAGAATTTTGGCCTTCACGTTCTACCCTGTGTCATTGCTCTTCCATGCTATATGTGGACTATCCACAATAAGGTTTGTTTTGTTCATCTTGGCATGTAAATTCTTGCTGTTTTATGGGGGGATATTTGTCTGTTCATGTTTGCTTCTTGCAATGTTTAACACTTACGGGCAGGCTCTGGGGTTGTTGTGGCTTTATACATGTGTTAACATTCAATGTTCAGGTTTTACCTGTCTTCCATTTACCTAAGCCTACAGGAGGTCTTTCTCTCTCAGTCTCTCTTCATGTGTCGCTTCCTGCCCCGCTTAGGTCCCCTTTTCCTTTACCTCACTTAAACTATCCCATTTACATTCTTTTTGCCCTCCTCCTTTTCCGTCTCCGAGTTCCCCATTACATTACAATACCATTAACTGGTTCCTCTGTCTCGTGGTAGCCTCTGCTCCTAGTTAGACTCACTGTCCCCCAGCAGCAGAGCTCTAAAAGGCCTGCTGACACTCCGGCCCTCTAACCCCCAGGTGGACTAGATTTTCTATCCCCACCTCTGGTGTTTATCCTCCTTTACCTCCCCCTTGTGGGGTAAGTCACTTTTTAACACCCTTCTCTCTCCTCTTTCTATCTCCCCCTTTTTTTATTTTTATTTTTGCTTGTTTTCTGTCTCCCCCTCCCTTCCCTTCCCCCGGTTCCCCATTCGTCTACATATACTACATTGTTGGTGCCGGTGGTCTCCTTCGTCGGACATTCCTCCAGCAGTTGTCGTCTATACTCGCGCCTGTGTCAGTTGAAATTGCTCTGTTATTGTCTCCTTTCCTTCAACTAAGTCATGCGAAAGACCTCGCAGCCCCGCCTTCCCCTGTCGCTGAAGTGTGTGTCTCTTAATGTGAGAGGCTTGAATGTACTGGAAAAACAATTGCAGGTCCTCTCCACGTTGTCTAAGCAGAAGGCCCAGTTTGTCTTTTTGCAGGAAACTCATTTCCGATCGGACTCTGCCCCCAAACTTTGCAGTACCTTCTACCCCACTGCTTTGCATTCCACGAACCCTTCCGCAAAGACCAAAGTCGTTTCCATCTTGATTTCCAAGCATGCTCCCTTTCGCCTGTCCGACTCCTTGGTAGACCCGGAGGGTAGGTTCCTGTTTATCAAGGGCCATTATGCCTCTAAGGCCCTGACCCTGGCGAATGTGTATGCCCCGAACGAACATCAAGTATCTTTCTTAAAAAAATTAACAAGCTCCTACTTTCGTTCCAGGAAGGCATTGTCCTCTTGGGAGGCGACTTTAATGTTCCCTTGCACCCCGACATTGACTCTTCTTCGGGGGCCACCGCTTTGCCCTACCGAGCCCTCCGACAAATCAAACTGCAGCTGCAGGGTCTCGAGTTGCATGATACGTGGCGCACGCTTTTCCCCACGACTAAAGATTTTACTTTCTACTCCGCTCCCTGCCAGAAATACTCTCTTATAGACTATTTCTTTTTGTCCCAATCTGACTTGACCTACTTAACCCAAGCCACCATAGACCCTATGTTTTTGTCCGACCACCACCCTATTTCGGTCACCCTGACTTTCCCTGAGTCGGTTTCTAGGACCAAAACGTGGCGGCTAGACTCAGCCCTGCTCAAAGACGCTGGTTTCTCCACGCAACTGGAATCCACGATCCGCAATTACTTCACGGAGAACTCCTCCCCTGACCTGTCCCCGCTCACCGTATGGGAGGCCCACAAGTGCGTGGTGCACGGAGACCTTTTAGCTCAGGCTGCAAGGTTTAAAAAGCTCAGACAAAAAGCTATAGCCGGCCTCATCAACAAAATTGGTAGATTGGAAGCCTCTCATAAGGCCTCTCTCTCTCACAGTTCACTACAAGAGCTCACGCACACTCGTTCACAACTACTGGACGAACTGGGCAAACCTACCAGACGGCGATATGTTCTCCATCAGAGAATTTTCTACGAAAAAGGTAATAAATGCAGGAGACTGTTGGCATCTAGGCCCTCTAACACGGTCCACCAAATTCGAGACCCATATGGTGCGGCCTTGTCTAGGAACGAGGATATAGCGAAATGCTTTCAGCAATATTATACTAAGCTTTATAATTTGGACCCCTCAACCCAGACTCTGGTCCAGGCAGCTATAAGGACAGAGACACTATTAGTTGAATTTAGTGCATTTATACATATTTAATTTTATATTTTTTGGGTTTGGTTCACCTTCACTATTTGCAGCTTTTTTCATTTGGTTATTAATTTGTGTTTTGTTTATCACTAATTATTAGTAGCGCTTAAGTACACATATTTACATATAAGGACAGAGGCTATTAAAGATTTTCTGTCCCAATACTCCCCAAATCCCGGAGGCGTGTGCTACGGAGTTGGATCTACCCCTCTCGGCTGGAGAACTCCAAACCGCGATACGTCAAATGAAACCAGGTAAGAGCCTGGGACCTCATGGGTTCACGCTGCAATACTATAAGGCATTTTTACCTGCTCTTTCTCCTAGCATGTTAACTGCCTTTAATGCCCTAGCTTCCCCATCTGCCCCTATGGGTCATTTGTTGGAAGCACATATTGCGGTTATTCCGAAGGATGGTAAAGACGCCTTGCTAGTCCAGAACTACAGGCCGATTTCCCTCCTTAACGTGGACATCAAGCTGTACGGCAAGATCCTAGCGAATCGGCTGTTCCCGCTCCTGCCCGGTCTAGTCTCACAGGACCAGGTGGGGTTTGTCCCTGGCAGGGAGGCCAGGGACAGCACCATTAGAGCGTTGAATCTACACCATTGGCTCACTACTTCCAAGACACAGGGCTTTTTCCTGTCCCTTGATGCGGAGAAGGCGTTCGATAGGGTGGCCTGGGATTACATGCGAGAGGTCTTGGGCGCATTGGGTCTTCGCCCTCGCATTTTGGCGCATATGTCTGCATTATACTCCAATCCCAGTGCGAACGTGCGGGTTAATGGTCACCTATCGAACGCCTTTTCCATAAGTAACGGTATTCGTCAGCGCTGCCCCCTGTCCCCCCTGATCTTTGTCTTAACTCTGGAACCTTTTCTGAATAGACTGCGTCGCAACCCTGACATCAAGGGTCTGACAGTGGGCGACAGGGAAAATAAGGTGGCGGCATTCGCCGACGATGTACTTCTCTCCTTGCCAAATCTCCTGAAAGATATAGGAGAGTTTTGGGGAATTATCCCATCTCAAAATTAACTACACAAAGTCTCACGCCTTGAATGTGTCACTCCCCAGATGCGAAGTGGAGGGATGCCGTGATGCCTTTCCTCTGGAAGGACAGAGCCATCACATACCTAGGCATCTAAATCACTTCAGACCTGACCCACCTCTTCACTGACAATTTTCTACCCGCCCTTGGGAAGGTCAAACAGGATCTAAAGGATTGGGGAGCTCTCAATGTTTCTTGGTTTGGCCGTTCCGCCCTCCTGAAAATGGTCATTTTGCCACATCTCTTGTATCTTTTGCAGTGCGTCCCGATAGGCTTGCCTCCCTCCTTTTTCGCGGCATACAAGACGGCTGCCTCTGCGTTTCTCTGGAAGAACTCTCATCCTCGTATTAAGTATAAGCGACTTACTCGCCCAAAAACCAGGGGCGGTATTGGCCTGCCTGATTTGTTCCTTTACTATATGCGAGCCATCTCACACGAATTGTGGACTGGAATGTGCATGCTACCAGGAAAGAATGGGTAGAGTTGGAGAACTCTTACACACGATCCCCTCTTGACTCACTTCCCTGGATTACGCCGCGGCACTGGCCCACGGAAACTAAGACGCATCCACTCCTTGGACCCACCCTTAGAGCCTTTGTCCATGCGACAAAGGATCCGTCTTTCTCTTCGGTCCTGGGACCCTTAACCCCCTTGAGAGGTAACCCTGACTTTGAGCCGGGCTTACCTTCCTCATTCCTGAATCGTGTATGGCTGCACGATCGGATCCAAGCACGCAATTTTTTTCTCCCGTTGATTTCCTCATTCCTACGAGGACTTAGTGTCCGCCTCCCCATCTACTTTCTTTCCTTTCTGGTCCTACAGACAAGTGAGACACTTTCTCTCCTCAATCGACCTCGGAAGTCTAGTCGAGACGACTGACACCCTTTGAAACCCTGTGTATGCAGACATCCCCACAAAGACACCTGATCTCCAGTATTTATCAGATTCTTTTGGACAGTAACCCGGACTTGCCGGACCCAGCTCACTCAGCGTGGGAAACTGAACTCGGCATTTCCTTGGGAGAGGACGAATGGGCCCGTATCAATGACTATACCCATAAGGGGTCCCTCAATGTAGCTATCCAGGAAAATTGCTACAAACTGCAAACGCGCTGGTATAGAACTCCGGCTCTTCTACACAAATTCGCACCAGCGGTTCCGGAAATGTGTTGGAGATGTGGAAAGGGGCGAGGGACCGTGCTCTACATTTGGTGGGACTGTGAATCCATCCAACCTTTTTGGAAAGCAGTGCATGACCTTATCGCACACGTGACTACTTATGTGCTGGACTACTCCCCGGGACAATATCTCTTGCAACATACACATCTAACCAGATCCGAGTTCTTTAAGTCCTTGGCCATGCACATGGTGAACGCGGCGAGGCTCTGCATCCCGGTACATTGGCGATCAAGGTGTGCTCCAACGATTGGGGAATGGTTTAATAGGATTTCTAAAATTGAAGAAATGGAGGAGCTTGTCCATATTTCACAAGAGCGCATCACGAAATTTTCCACCATTTGGGCCTGCTGGACCCACTTCAAAATGACTCAGCTTTTTTGAACCCATAATGCTTAAATTGCATTCAGACCAAACTTAGGCTAGACAGGAACTTTATTGGACCGACGTTTCAATGCCCGACTGGGGTTGGCCCTTTGGGAGGGGAGACTGCCGGCGCTGAGGTCCCTCAATCACACCTTCCTCTTTCCCTACCTTCCCCCTTCCCCCCCCCCTTTTTTTTCTCTCTCTCTCTCTCTCTCTCTCTCTCTCTCTCTCTCTCTCTCTCTCTCTCTCTCTCTCTCTCTCTCTCTCTCTCTCTCTCTCTTCCTCATTTTCACTCCCTATCCGCTCCCCCTTTCTCTCTTTTTCTTCCCTACGCCCTCTCTTTTCTTACTCACAATATAGATGGAAAATGACAAGTGGAGACAACCTTATGGTGGTTTCGTGCAGAATGATAATACTGTTACAGCCTATCGGTTTCAGGCCCTAGGTTTTGACTCCAGCCTAACGAGTCGGCCTTAATATAGGCCGAGTAACCCTATACCGACTCTTGTATCTGTACTTCTCGTTTCTGTACAATGTATTGTTCATTTGTCCTTCAATAAAAATCTTTATGGAAAAAAAATGCGTGGGGGTCCCCCCAAATTCAATTACCAGGCCCTTCAATTCTGGTATGGATTTTAAGGGGAACTCCACCCCAAATAAAAAAAAATGGTGTGGAGTTCCCCCCCCAAAATCCATACCAGACCCTTTATCCAAGCACACAACCTGGTAGGCCGCTGGAAGAGGGGGGACGAGAGAGCGCCCCCCCCTACTGAACCGTACCAGGCCACATGCCCTCAACATTGGGAGGATGCTTTGGGGGTCTGTGACCACTCAAAGCACCATGTCCCCATGTTGATGGGGACAAGGGCCTCATCCCTACAACCCTTGCCCGGTGGTTGTGGGGTCTGCGATACCCCAGGGTATCCTGTGATGGGTGATCTGCTCTCTGGGGTCCAGCGATGAGAAGATTTCATCTTCATCCAGGTCCAGGATCCAGCGATGAGATGTCCACAGCACATCACCTGTCTCCACCGGAGACACCCTTGGAATGACGAGGCTTCAGCCAGTGACAGCTCTTATGTAGGTGAGGGCGTGACCCTGTCGCCCTCTGATGCAAAGGAAAACCCAGGCTTTCCCAGCGATGTGATGGGTGACCCCACCCCCCTCTGATGCAACGGCAAACCTAGGGTCTTCCAGATTCCGATAAGCCCCCGCCCACAGACCCCCACAACCACCGGACAAGGGTTATGGGGATGAGGCCCTTGTCCCCATCAACATGGAGACATGGTGCTTTGAGGGGTCACAGACCCCCAAAGCACCCTACAAATGTTGAGGGAATGTGGCCTGCTACAGTTCAGGAGGGGGGGCGCTCTCTCACCCCCCCTTATTTCTTTCGGCCTGCCAGGTTGCGTGCTCAGATAAAGGTTATGGTATGGATTTTTGGGGGGAACTTCACATATTTTTTTTTTTACATTTGGGATAAGGTACCCCTTAACACCTATACCAGACCTGAAGGGTCTGGTATGGATATTTGGGGGGAACCCCATGTATTTTTTTTATTTGGGGTGAAGTTTCCCTTAATATCCACGCATTTTTTTTTTTTCTCAATGACTTTCAATGCCTTTTCTCTGTATTGCCGGGAGCCGACAATTCATTATAGCTGAGAGTGGTTTCAAATGACTTTTCTTCCTTCAGAAATGTCACTTTGTGCAGGGACAGTTCTAAGCATGAGAAACAAGCACTGCTTTACAGGTATACTTTAGACACCCCCCAGGTACAAAATTTAAAGGAATATTTCACTTTTATTGTTTCACTTTAAGCATTATTAAAATTACTGCTCCCGAAAAAAAACGGTTGTTTTAAAAACTTTTTTTTGCATTGATACATGTCCCCTGGGGCAGGACCCAGGACCCCAAACACTTTTTATGACAATAACTTGCATATAAGCCTTTAAAATTAGCACTTTAGATTTCTCCCATAGACTTTTACAGGGTGTTCCGCGGCTTTTCGAATTTGCCGTGAACATCCCAAATGGTTCGCTGTTTAGACGAACAGGCAATGTTCAAATCGAACATGATTTTGACTCGAACTTGAAGCTCATCTCTAATCCCAATACCATCTACATTTTTCAGGAAACTCCAATCACTGATTTACAAATGTATATGAGGCAATGGTGGCTGCAGAGTGGCTTGGTCTATGCTATATACCTCCAGATGAAGGGGTGGCCTGGGAGTCCCACATTTTCTGTGCTATTACACTCAGTTGGTCCAGCTACATCAAATCTTCTCAAAAACATATCAACTTGACTGGGTTCAGATGGAGGCACAAACTAGTACTGCACTTCCTATCGACCTCTTGATGTGGCTTTCCCCAAAGTAGAGTTGTCCTTCCTCATCCCACTCTCTACATCTTTGGGACACGGTGTGAAAATTATATCCCATGAAAACGTATTCTCATTCTTCAATGGCTCCTCTTTTTATCAAATAATTTCCCCCCTTGACAGGATCACCAACAATTTGCATGGTGGATTAACAAGGTCCTCTACAGGGTATCACATTTTTTAGTTCACAAAGGGATCATAAAGCCTGTCTATTTCAGAGAAATATTAGAGATGACCCCTAGTGAAAAATGTTGATTATGTCAAATTACCCATTTTATTTAGTCTTTCAATAAGGACCAGGTAGACACGGAGACTAGAACCACATTTGAAAATAGATGTATACGTGGTCTCGAATGAAATATCTCCTTTTCAGAAGCCAAAAGTAGTAAACATTTATATCAACTGGCATGGGAATAGGATCTGGGTGAGCAAATAGAGGAAGAGGTGTGGACGCGGTGATCAACCCTAGTACATAAAGGAATATCTCTATAGTAAATGGGAACTATAAGGTGTTATTCAAATGGTATCTTGTTCCTGGAGCCTCACCCAAATGTTTCCGTGGCTGAGGCCAGCTGGGAAATATGTTCCATGTTTGGTGGTTATGTCCAAAGGTCCAAAGATTTTGGATTAGAGTATTCAATCTAATTTATTCTGTGACGGGACAGAACATACTCAAAAATCCCAAGACCGCTCTGTTCGCTGGCCTCTCAGGTGAGATTCCCAGGTACCTTCAAGCTTATATCTTTTTTATACTTACAGCCACTAAAATGAAAATCACTCATGATCAATATCACTTTGGTTAAACAGAAAATATCCAGGAGTATGTCTAATGAAAAACTGACAAGTATTCTTAGAAACAAACAACCCAAATTTGAGAGGGTATGGAATCCCTGGATTAGATATCTCCGGGCCCCTTAGAGGCTGAGGCACCCGGTGGTTGGGGAACAGGATCAAGAGGACTGTTGTTAACTGTCCCCCCCTTTTTTCTTTCCCCCCCTTTCTTTCTTTTTTCCCCTTCTTCTCTATTTTTTAATCTATCTCTTTTCCCCTTTTCTTAACCACCAGTCATTCAGCTGTAGATATCTAAAGTGAAGCTTCACCCAAAAGGGGAAGTTCTGCTTTAAAGTGAATGTAAAGGCTGTATTTTTTTACCTTCCATGTATTTGCACAAGAAAACCTGTGTGCTTCCCTAACCCCTGATCCAACAATGTGCATGGCTCTCCCCTCACTGGATAAGTCCAAAAGTTTGGACACACCTTCTCATTTAAAGAGTTTTCTTTATTTTCATGATTATGAAAATTGTAGATTCACACTGAAGGCATCAAAACTATGAATTAACACATGTGGAATTATATACCTAACAAAAAAAGTGTGAAACAACTGAAAATATGTCATATTCTAGGTTCTTCAAAGTAGCCACATTTTGCTTTGATTACTGTTTTGCACACTCTTGGCATTCTCTTGATGAGCTTCAAGAGGTAGTCACCTGAAATGGTCTTCCAACAGTCTTGAAAGAGTTCCCAGAGATGCTTAGCACTTGTTGGCCCTTTTGCCTTCACTCTGCGGTCCAGCTCACCCCAAACCATCTCGATTGGGTTCAGGTCCGGTGACTGTGGAGGCCAGGTCATCTGGCGCAGCACCCCATCACTCTCCTTCTTGGTCAAATAGCCCTTACACAGCCTGGAGGTGTGTTTGGGGTCATTGTCCTGTTAAAAAATAAATGATGGTCCAACTAAATGCAAACCGGATGGAATAGCATGCCGCTGCAAGATGCTGTGGTGGCCATGCTGGTTCAGTATGCCTTCAATTTTGAATAAATCCCCAACAGTGTCACCAGCAAAGCACCCCCACACCATCACACCTCCTCCTCCATGCTTCACGGTGGGAACCAGGCATGTAGAGTCAATCCATTCACCTTTACCGTGCCACACAAAGACACAGTGGTTTGAACTAAAGATCTCAAGTTTGGACTCATCAGACCAAAGCACAGATTTCCACTGGGCTAATGTCCATTCCTTGTGTTCTTTAGCCCAAACAAGTCTCTTCTGCTTGTTGCCTTTCTTTAGCAGGTTCCCTAGAAGATATTCTACCATGAAAGCCTGATTCACACAGTCTCCTCTTAACAGTTGTTCTAGAGATGTGTCTGCTGCAAAAGGTGGCTACTTTGAAGAACCTAGAATATGACATATATTTTCAGTTGTTTCACACTTTTTTGTTATGTATATAATTCCACATGTGTTAATTCATAGTTTTGATGGCTTCAGTGGGACTCTACAATTTTCATAGTCATGAAAATAAAGAAAACTCTTTGAATGAGAAGGTGTGTCCAAACTTTTGGTCTGTAATGTGTGTGTATATATATATATATATATATATATATATATATATATATATATATATATATATATATATACATATGGCAGATCTGTAGAGCCTCCCTCATTCCTGATCATTTAGGGAGTAGGGCATTGTGCCTTGCAGTACTGAACGTAATCTCTGTTGGTATAACTCCCATGTTTTTCAGATTGTAGTTATGTTCCCATTTGACCAAATGGCAGATAAGTCTTCTATGTCTGTAAAAGGATGACTACTCTCAGGCCCTGTACACACGATCAAACTTATCCGATGAAAACGGTCCGACGGACCGTTTTCATCGGATATGTCTGCTGGGCTGTTTTGGTCTAATGGTTGTACACACCATCAAACCAAAATCCCCGCGGACAGACAGCGCGGTGACGTGGCGGTGACGTTGACGCCGCCACGTCACCAAACCAGGAAATAAAATACTTCCACGCTTTCGTCGAATCCATTCTACGCATGCGGGGGATTTTTGTCCGCTGGTTAGGCAGGTACTAACCAGCGGACATGTTGGACGGACGGTTTCCAGCAGACAAGTTTTTAAGCATGCTTTAAAACTTGTCTGCTGGAAAAACCTGTCTGCTAGCCCGTACACACGGTCGGATATGTCTGCTGAAACTGGTCTGCGGACTAGTTTCAGCAGACAAGTTTGATCGTGTGTACGCGGCCTTAGAGTTTATGCTTTTGGTAATCAGATGCTTTATTAAGGGGGCTCATCCTTCTAGGCTCATTTAAATGGATCCTTCGGACTCTTGATTATATTGGAGGGCAAACCCCTCCTGGATATTTGTCTAACTACTTTGGTCTGGTTGTACTTTGATAAACTTTTAAATAAAAACATATTAAAAGAGAATAAATAGGACCACTATGCCTGTTTTTTCTGTGACTTAAGGGTTTCCCTTGAAATAGAAATTGTGTTGTGCCCAATGAAGGTACTTTTACAACTGGTAAGTCAATTACAGATTTAATTATGCTTCAATATGGAAAAGTTCTGGTCTGGTGACATTCCAAATGGGTATGTTAGGGCACATTATGATTCTGGCTCTTTAATCCTGGGTACTCTGCTTTTCTTCTGAGTACAGACCAAAGTAAAGCCTTTTGGGCCAGTTATAGAGTGAATGGGGAATTTACTGATAACGCATTAAGCAGGAAGTATCCACAATCAACTGACTCCCTGATTTGAGTGACACTAGAGTCACTAAGCAAGGAGTCCCAAAGCACCACTGGAAGGGGAAAGGCCATCCAGGAACAGAGCATTACAATAGAGGGGGTGGAGGTTTTATGTGAAACCAGGTGAGGTGGAGGAGTGCAGATCCCACCAGATGTCAACCAAATGGTATTAATCTAAAAACCAAATAAATTAGCAGTGAAACTTGTATCCTATCTTTATCCCAAGGTGTTTGCAATGCACTGCTGGAGAGGTTGGGGTGGCTGTTTTAAAGACATAATTAACATGAATGCCTAAGATTAAAGCTTGAAAATAAAGTCAACACTTCTGTTTTTTTATCAACACTGGGGATAACATACTGTAGAACAAAAAAAACAATAACATGGAGGGACATAATGCATCAAACATAGCTTGGCAGCAACTTAGGTCTCCTCTTTATCTACTCTTTGCACACTTCAACGTGTCTAGATACTTGGGTCATGTATCTTTAAAAAATGTGAAAATCCATTTTTCTAACATACTGTAAATCAGACATTTTCTTCCCCAAACCGACTCTTAAACACAGTATAACTTTTTTTGTGACTATTGTTGCCCCTTCTTCTGTTTTTCCTGCATTAGGCAGTGGGTAATATGTAATAGTGATCACATGCCTGAATGTTAAAAAAAAGTGTAAGTGTCTTTTTTTAATTACTTTTCATCAAGTAATACAGCCATTAAATCTGAAATAATAGACTTTCATACAAGTGGAACTATATGATAGCATTCTAAAAGCAATTTAATCAGAAATAATAAAAGTTAGTACAAGAAGTGGTCCAAGGTAAGGGCCCTACTGCTGATGAGATCTCAGTTATAACTGTTTAACCAGGCAAAACCTCTTGAGAAAATTATTTTACATTTAAACCTATTTTACCTGAACACCACAAATAAGTTGCTAATGTTATCTGCAGAAGAAAATGTGTATTCATTATAAATATGCATGAACAAAACACCTAAAAGGAAAAGGGCATAGGGAAATATGTTTTACTAAGTGAATCAAATGTAAAGATCTTTTTTTAAAAAGGCATTTCTGCAACATCTTCTATCAGTCTGTGAAGAGATTGCATTAATTTTTATTTTATATTGATAATATGGCAGGTGGAAGCATTAAAAATCCAATAGAAAAGTGCGCATGCGAGAGAGCTCCAACATGAATCCCTAGCACCGGAGCTCCGCACTGCTTCGGACCAACGGTGCCCACCTTGCCTAGACCTAGCTACCGGGACCTCTAAAATCGGGGCACAGGACACCTTCAATCATTACCACGTGCCAGCGGATGTTGGAGGTGGGCGCTCAGAGCGATCTCAGGCCTCAATTCCACTCCCAGGCTCCAGACGGGTATACCAAGATAGCTGCCGTGGCCAGAATAACACAGGCACTCAGTGCTGAGGCCTCAGGGCTTGCTGAAGTGAGTCACATCATCTCTCATGCCACCCTCACCTACACCCCCATCTACCAGGTAAAAGGATAGCATCTCCCTGCCCCTTCCCCAGCATCCACATAATCTATACTGGGCCACACAATGGAGGACTATAACTTCTCCACAGCAGGGCTTACCTCATCCTGGCTAGGGATGAGCTCCGCGTTCGATTCGAACGTATGTCTGTTCGACCGTTCGTTAAAATTCGAACATTATGGGCTGTTAGCTCCAAATTCGAGTGGCGCGTCACGGCCCATAATTCTCTGCGGCATTGTGCACTGATCATTGGCCAAGCATTCACTATGACCCGCCTGCTTGGCCAATCACAGCGCACAAAAAACGGAGAGCCATAATTGGCCAAAGCCAGGGTGGCTTTGGCCAATTATGGCTCAGAGGGTTTAGTACATGCCCCACACTATATAAGGCCGCCTGCAGGGCGGCCTTGTGTAGTGTGTTGTGGCAGTTAACAGAGAGAGACAGAGAGAGTGTAATTTTTTGCAGGTAGATAGAGCAGGCAGGCAGGCTAGTCAGTTAATGTTACAGTGTACATCCCAGGTGTTGTACATATATTTATACACTGTATAGCTTAGCTAGATCAGTTCTTCCTAATTTACTGGCAGGCAGGTGATTGTGCTATTTAAAGACGTTATCACAGGCATAGACACCCAGCAGGTACAATATTTAAAGGAATTTAATTTTTATTTTATTTTTTATTTACACATTAAAATCACTGCTCCTGATGCAGGAGCAGTGATTTTAATGATGCGTAAATAAAAAATAAATAAAATTAAATTCCTTTAAATATTGTACCTGCTGGGTGTCTATAGTTTGTCTGTGAAAACTTCTTTGAGAACCCGGGTCTTGCCCGAGGGAACATGTATCACTGGAAAAAAAGTTTTAAAAACTGTTGTTTTTTCAGAAATCCTGCTCCTGAAAAAACAACCATTTTTTTTCTACATTGATACATGTTTCCTGGGGCAAGAACCGGGTTCTCAAAGACATTTTACGACAATAACTTGCATATTAGGCTTTAAAATTAGCACTTTTGAATTTTAACGTTCGAGTCCCATAGACGTCAATGGGGTTCTAAATGTTTGCGTGAACGTTCGGTTCGTTCAAAGGTTCTGGTGCGAACCAAACAGGGGGGTGATATGCTCATCCCTAATCCTGTCAATAAGAGGTCTTCTCCCCAGGTCTAGGAGGCATGGCCACTGCCCTCCTTACTGCAGATCTTTTACGCAAAATGTCGGATTTCTGGACAAGGGCCTAACCCATACAGCTGCTAAAATAATGGGAGACATTAATACCGACTTTCAAAACTTGGGTGCCACAATGGATGCCATAGAGCAGAAACTGGACAGCACGGTCTCAAGGACCAATCAGAATTCCGACCACATCCAAGTATTTCAAGACCAGCTCGATACGGCTTTCTCCAGATTAGATGACCTTGAGTCAAGAATTTATAATTTCAGGGTCAGGGGTCTCCCTGAGAAAATTACCGACATCCCAACAGTGATCCAGGACCTCATACAGAACCTGATACCGGGTATCCCCCAGCATCGCCTTGAACTGGACAGAGCCCACAGAGCCCTTGGCCTCCCAGGAAGGACGGATCCCCCAGGGATGTTATAGTCAAGCCCCACTTTTATGCCACAAAAGAGAAGGTGAAGCGACAGTCTCGAGTCAAAGCCCAGGTGATGTGCCAGGGTCATCAGATCCAAATATTCGCCGAAATTTTCTCCCACAGCTATTCAAAGAATAAGATCCCTCAAACCCCTCCTGAATGTCCTTTTCCAAAGGGAAATCAAATATAGGTGGGGATTCTTGTTTGCTGTGAAATTCAATTTTAAAGACAAAACATACTCCTTCAAAGACTTCCCAGATGGAGAAAAAACCCTACTGTACCTGAAACTAATCTCACAAGAATCGGCAATGGATTTTACTAATGCAGCATCCGGAACCTCCAAGCGTCCCCTTCCAGCCAGCCCGTGGTCCCAGTTTGGAACAAAGCCAAGAACAAGAAAACCACAGATTCAAGACCCCCCCAATCAAAGAACACTAGGGCCTCATAGCCCTTCCCTCTTCCACGTCTACTGGACTCACTTTACCCCCACTATCATCGGGGGCCTGACTCGTAGTTGGAGCTTCAGATCCCACCTTTACTGAACTTCACTTTCCTGACACGGTCATCGGACACTTTGACCATAGTTCTTTCTCCCTAGCCCACTGACCGACCCTCATTTGAACAGGCCTCATGTTCCTGTTACACTACGGTTGCCAAAAGTGGATTATTCAACCCATGTTCCCACTGCTATCTCAGGAACTCTGCCCTCTTAAACCTATCCTTTTAGTCCGTAGGCGGAATGGGTCTGCCCGGTAATGCCTATCTGGATACAGACAACCCCATCGAGCAATAAAGGGCAAGGCCAATTACCAACCATGTCCTCTTTTGCCAGTCCAGTTTTTGGGAACTTGGACATACCCTTATAAATGTTTGTACTTATTTTTGCATTTAAATGCTATTGTTGTTTTTCATGAGTTTTAATTGGGGTAGTCCAAGGCAGCCCACATGTGCCTTTCCCTACCCCATAGTTATGGGATACCATAATTGTGGGATAGGTCACCAGACCCACCTTCGAGGCTGGCGCATTATGTTGTTTAGATTGACAGACACATATCTGCCAATACGAGGAGGTCTATGGAACCTCCTCCTCTTCCTCATTGGTTTCTCCTCTTCCAGCTCTAATCTATTTCTCCTAGCCAACAACCTGGAATGTAATCCTTTTCCATCTTCTCCCCGGAACGTTCTCCGCTCAGCATCCCAATTGGCCTCATCCCGAAGAAAACAACAGAGGGTGAGTGTCGGTGGCTTCCTTTGCATTCCATCCCTGATTCCCCATGGCTGACCTACACACCACGATTCCACTGTTCAGGATTGCCTCACACAATACACAGGGGCTAAATTCTCCAATTAAACAAAAAAAAAATCTTTGACAGATACCCCTCTCGAAAGTTGGACATTCTTGTTGTTCTTATTCAAGAGACCCACTTCCAAGTCCGGTATAATCCCAGTTTCCTACACACCAACTACCCCACTTTTCTCCTTTCTAATGCAGAGGACAAAATCAGGGTAATTGCTATCCTCTTCTCCAAATACAGTAATTTTACCTGGCAATCGGACCTCAGGGATCCAGAGGGGAGGTTCATCCTGGTCAAGGGCACGATCGAGGGTCACTTATACTCCCTAGTTTCGTATTACGCTACTAATTAAGGGCAGGTTGATTTCTTTAAATCACAATTCACAAAGTTACTCCCGCATCTGGAGGGGATGGTATTATTTGGCGGGGACTCCAATGTAGCCTTCGACCAAGGGTTGGATAAATTCATACCTCTTTCTGCCTGTTTCACTCGCCCCACGAGGGCAAGTCTCAGGTTAGCCAAACTTTTACACTCTCGCAATCTCGTTTACACTTGGAACTGAACCCTGGCAAACGGAATTACACCAATTTCTCTAGCCCTCATCAATCATACACCAGAATTTACAACATTCTGATGTCCCCCAGTAATATACCTTCCACACAAAGCCCAGCCATAATAGATACTCTCCTATCAGGCCACTCAATAGTAGTCATCTCCCTATGGCCCCTTTCAGCCAAAAGACCCATTTCCCACTGGCATCTCAATGAATCAATTCTAAGCGACCCTATCCAAACTAAAATTATTGATCCCGTGATCAAGTCCCATTAGTGACGAAACGTCGGGAGGTGGCGTACTGACATTATCGTATCACGTGTTAAGTACCCGGAAGAGCCGGGCACGCGCTCCACTAGCCGGCCGGCTTATGTTTTTATGCTGTTTCTATTCTACTCGATGTAAGTGTACATCTATTTTTTACAATAAATTGCTCTAATGGTTTTACTCTATGTGAGTTTCCCTTGCCTTCCTATGCACACGATTGAATGCTGATATTATCTGAGGATTTTTGTACCGCTGAGGACACCCTATAATACCCTGATGGATGTGATGTGTGGTTTATGTCTGCAATATCTGATCTCTTGGAGATCTTAGGCTCTGGTAAGGGTCAGTGTTGGATGTTGGTGGAGGTTCTGTGTGGTGTCACAGTCATTGCACCATCCTGTGGACCTACTGCACATTTGGCAATCCTATCTAGTGTTGAGCGGAATACGCCATATTCGATTTCGCGATATTGCGCGAATATATAGAAGAATATTCGCGAATATTCGCTAATATCAAATATTCGTGATATTTTATCCAAAACATTTTTTGCGAAATTTCGCTAATGCGAAAATGATTGCGAAATTCTCATAAACGGAGATCATTTCCTGTATTACTAAACTAATATGCACTAAACACTAACTCTACACTAACTCTACTTAAAAGAAAGGAGAAAAAGGGGGCAAAAGAAGGGCGGAGAAGATAATCGCGCAATATTCCTATTGCGCGATTATCTTCTCCGCCCTTCTTTTGCATCAGAGCCAATCAGAATAACTTGAATATTCGGCAAAAGGAATATCGCGCAATATTCCTTTTGCCGAATATTCGAGTTATTCTGATTGGCTCTGATGCTCCCTTCTTTTGCATCAGAGCCAATCAGAATAACTCGAATATTCGGCAAAAGGAATATTGCGCGATTATCTTCTCCGCCCTTCTTTTGCATCAGAATAACTCGAATATTCGGCAAAAGGAATATCGCGCAATATTCCTTTTGCCGAATATTCGAGTTATTCTGATTGGCTCTGATGCAAAAGAAGGGCAGAGAAGATAATCGCGCAATATTCCGTTTGCCGAATATTCAAGTTATTCTGATTGGCTCTGATGCAAAAGAAGGGCCGAGTAGCTGATGCGATTCTTTTATGTTGCCGAAAATTCGCAATGCGAATTTTCGGCAACATAAAAGAATCGCATCAGCTACTCGGCCCAGGGCTCTCTCTAATCATACCAGCAATGCTTTTAGATGTCGATGGAGATCACTAGGATATGATCTGTTTTAAAAATAAATTTGAAAAAATACGAATATTCGCGAATATTTGAATATGCAATATTCGTAGCGAATATTCGCAATGCGAATATTCGTGAGCAACACTAATCCTATCATCATTCTCTGCTTTGGACTTTATTACTTATGTTTCACAATTTCATTTTTCAATTCACTATTGTGTTTGGTATTTTCGTTACTTACGTAATACAATATATTGATGTATCACTGTGTTTAAATATACTCCATATGTATATTTCATGAGGCACTGCCTTTTTTCAATCACAGCGATGACTCCTCCTTTTTTCTTAAAATGATTGAGAATGCCCTCAAGGAATACTTTGTGCTAAATGATGTAGACAACTCCCTGGAATCTCTATGGGCAGCCCATAAAACGACAATTAGAGGAAAAATTATTCAGATAGCAACCCAACTGAAGAGAGAGCACCAATCCACCATAGCGAAACTTGAGCAGGCCTTCTCACAAAAAGAACAAAGAGCATAAGGAACACCCAACAAAGGAATCCCTAACACTTTTAGACAAGGCCAGACTAGAGCTTAACTTGGTCCTGACGGTTAAAGCAGAAAAACAGATCCGTTGGAGTGGAGCCAAGTTCTACGCCCAGAAGGATCATGTAGGCTCTAGGCTGGCCTCCAAACTTTCTCCCCGACCAAGATCTTACACCTTTCACAAAATCAGAGTCCCACCACCAACCCAAACAAGATTTTGGAAGAGTTCCATGAGTTCTACTTCAAGACCTACAGCTCAGATTCCAGAGACATAGGACCGAGATTTTCTGAATTCATAAAGGATCTTCCTTTGCCCCACCTTTCTCCAACTTTGCTGAAAGCCCCTTTTACAGTAGAAGACCTAAGACCTAAAAAAGGGTTCTGCCCCTGGCCTGGATGGCCTCTCGGCCCTGTATTAGAAACCTTAGCCCTATTTATGGCCAAATTGTTCAGCTTTCAAACGAAAGGTAACCCCCTAGATCCCACTCTAAACACTGCCTTCATCACAGTTCTCCCCAAACCAGACAAAAAAACAGAAGACGTTGGTAATTATAGACCCATATCCTTCATTAACAATGACCTGAAGATACTCACAATGATTTTAGCCAATCGTTTAGGCTGTTTCATAGGTTACTACATTCATAAGGACCAGGTGGGATTTATCCTGGGCAGAGAAGGCCCTGACCAGACCAGAAGGGCCATAGATGTAATTTCCATTCTTCAATCTAACTAAGTGGAGGGCTCTAAACAGAAAGGATTGATACTTTACCTAGACTTACATAAGGCATTTGATTCCGTGGAGTAGCCTTACATTTTCTCACTATTTGAACACTGGGGTTTTGGTCAATGATTCTTGGGTATCCTCCATGCTCTATATTCCTCCCCTAAAGCTATGATCCACATCCGGGGCCATTATTCTGCTATGTTAACCATCTCCAGGGGTACTAGACAGGAATGCCTTCTCCCCCCCCTGAATTTTGCGATCTCAATTGAATCTCTAGCAGTAGCCATCAGACATAACCCAAATATACAATGGGTTTCCTGTGGTCTCCAGACCAACAAATGTGCCTTGTTTGCAGATGACATCCTCATGTTCATTACTTCCCCCTAACTTCACTCTCCAACCTTTGCAAAGTTCTTGCAGTTTTCTCTGTCTCCAGAAGAAGTACGTCCGCAACAAAATTCCTTCGAGTTTGCTTGGAGCAAATCATCGATCAACTATCTGGGAACAACACTTAGGCCACGTACACACGATCGGTCCATCCGATGAGAATGGGCCAACGGACCGTTTTCATCGGGTCACCGCTGAAGTGGCCTGATGGTCTGATGTGCGTACACACCATCAGTTCAAAAACCGATCGTGTCAGAACACGGTGACGTAAAACACAACAACGTGCTGAAAAAACGAAGTTCAATGCTTCCAAGCATGCGTCGACTTGATTCTGAGCATGTGCGGGTTTTGAACCGATGCTTTTGTGTACTAACCATCGGTTTGGACAGATCGGTCAGTGGGCCATCGGGTCGATTTTAAAGCAAGTTTTAAAATTTTGGTCCGAAGGACAAAAGACCGATGGGCTGTTTTCATCGGTTTGGACCGATCGTGTGTATGCGGCCATACAGATAAAATTGAAAACCTATACTCTGCCAATTACCCCCCCATGTAGAAAAAACGTAAATCAGACTTAGGCCTCGTACACACGAGGCCTAAGAGGACAACGGTCTGATGGACCATTTTCATTGATCAAAACCGATCGTGTGGGCCCCATAGGTTATTTAACCTCCGGTTAAAAAAAGCCAACTCCTTGAGGTGTTATTCAATAAAGATTATATTTGAAAAAAAAAAAAAAAAGCCAACTTGCTTTAAATTTAACCGATTGGTTTTGACCTATCGGTTAGGAATCCATCGTTAGTAGGCACGACCATCGGTTAAAAATCTACGCATGCTCAGAATCAAGTCGACGCATGCTTGGAAGCATTGAACTTCATTTTTTTCAGCACGTCGTTGTGTTTTACGTCACCGCGTCCTGACACGATCGGTTATTTAACCGATGGTGTGTGGGTGCGACAGACCATCAGTCAGCTTCATCGGTTAACCGATGACAACAGTCCTTCAGACCGTTCTCATCGGATGGACTGATCGTGTGTACGTGGCTTTAAAAAACTGGTCCAAGGGATAACTATCCTGGCTAGGCAAAATTCTCTCGATTGAAATGACGCTCCTTCCCAGATTGATGTACTTATTCCAAGCCCTCCCCATTTTAGTCAGGGTGGATCATCTACGATCCTTCCAAAGAAAAATAATTACATTTGTTTGGGGTGGCTCAGGTTGCAAGATTCCCTGTAGGACCTTATTTAAACCTAAACTTAAAGGAGGGTTGGGTTTATCCAACCTTCTTTGGTACTTCCAATCAGCTAGATTAGCCCAATTGTCCACGGTATACTCTAAATTTGAAAAACCAGACTGGATCCAACTTGAAAGACAGGCAGTCCCTTCCTTCACTCTCGACTTTCTCCTCTGGATACCTCCCAAGAAACGACTACCAATCATATCACAAGCCTTTTCCCTATGGGACAAATTGAAAGCCTCAACCTCCCTAACCTTGGGTTACACTCCACTGGCGCACATTTTTCACAACCCTGACTTTCCTCCGGGCCTATACATGAGGTATTTCAAGTGGTGGCTGGACAATGTAAAGTACCGGATTGGTCACATTTTCAAATCCATGAGTCCTCTCTCCTTGAGCTATTGTGTGAGCACTCTGGAAATACCTATCTCGGAAAGATTGAGACACAAACAAATCACTAATTTCGAAAACAAAATTTGGACCAACAAACCAAACCCCCCCACCTTACAGCTTATGAAAGATGGTGCAGTCAGCCGGGGGAAACTGAGGGGTGCAATCACAGTAATCCCCCAGTAGGCATGAGCTTCAACTTTGAGTCGAAACCACATTTGTCTCGAACATCGTCTGTTCAGCCGTTCGCCGAATTTCAAACATTATGGGCAGTTCTTGCCAAATTTGAGTAGTGCATCACAGCCCATAATTCACTGTGACATTGCAGTGCATTGCTGGCTGATGATTGGCCAAGCATGCACTATGACCCACATGCTTTGTCCAATCACAGCGCAGAAAAAAACAGAGAGCCATAATTGGTCAAAGCAAGAGTGGCTTTGGCCAATTATGTCTCAGAGGGTTTAGTACACACCCCACACTATATAAGGCCGCCTGCGTGGTAGCCTTGTGTAGTGTTTTGTGGCGGTGGTGAAAGACAGACAGAAAGAGAGAGACAATGTTATTTAATTTGAGTTAGATAGAGCAGGCAGGCGAGTCAGTTAGCTGCAGTTACAATGTGTAGAGGATATATATGCATCCCAGGTGTTGTATATATATTTATACACTGTATTCAGTTTAGCTAGTTCTGTTGCTTGCAAAAAACGGAGGGCCAATTATGGCTCAGGGGGTCCATTCTCATCGGACTGGTCTGATTTTGTGTACAGGGCCTTAAAGTTACAGGGTGTAGAGGATATATATGCATCTCAGGAGTTGTATATATATTTATACACTGTAGAGTTTAGCTAGATCTGCACTTCCTAATTTACTGGCAGGCAGGTGATTGTGCTAGTTGCTAGCTGCAGTATTCTCATGTGGTGTCCCCTGCAGTGTGCACCTAAAGATACATGGTGTGTACTGCCTTTGCCTTTGTCCCCTGCAGTGTGCACCTAAAGCTATGTGGTGTGTACTGCCTGTGTCCTCTGCAGTGTGCACCTAAAGCTATGTGGTGTGTACTGCCTGTGTCCTCTGCAGTGTGCACCTAAAGCTACGTGGTGTGTACTGCCTGTGTCCCCTGCAGTGTGCACCTAAAGTTACATGGTGTGTACTGCCTGTGTCCCCTGCAGTGTGCACCTAAAGCTACGTGGTGTGTACTGCCTTTGTCCCCTGCAGTCTGCACCTAAAGCTACGTGGTGTGTACTGCCTGTGTCCTCTGCAGTGTGCACCTAAAGCTACGTGGTGTGTACTGCATGTGTCCTCTGCAGTGTGCACCTACAGCTACGTGGTGTGTGTACTAGACACCCAGCAGGTACGATATTTAAAGGAATTTTTCATTTATTTTCTTTCACTTTAAGCATCATTAAAATCTCTGCTCCAGAAAAAACGATTGATACATGTTCCTTGGGGCAAGACCTGGGTTCTCAAAGATGTTTTACGACAATAACTTGTATATTAGGTTTTAAAATTAGCGAACGGTCGATCCTTTTGAAGGTTCTGGTGCTAACTGAACGGGGGGGGGGGTGTTCGGCTCATCCCTACTGCAGACTATATAGGGCAGGCCCCTTCTTTCAAACATCCAACTTACAAACGACTCCTACTTGCAAACTGAAGGAGACAACAGGAAGTGAGAGGAAATCTACCCCTAGGAAGGGAAATTCTCTCCTGTGAGGCCACGTACACACGATTAGACCGGTCCAATGAAACTGGTCTGAAGACCAGTTTCATCGGACCAAATTGATCGTGTGTACGGCCCATCGGACCGTTGTCCGTCGTACCAAAGTTTTAAAACTTGCTTTAAAATCTGTCTGACGAACACCTGTCCGTCTGACCAAAACAATGGTTAGTACACAAAAGCATTGGACCAAAAACCTGTGCATGCTCAGAATCAAGTCGACGCATGCTTAAAAGCATTGAACTTCGTTTTTTCAGCACGTTGTTGTGTTCTACGTCACCACGTTCTGACCCGATGGGATTTTGGACTGATGGTGTGTACGCACATCAGACCATCAGACCACTTCAGCGGAGACGATGAAAACGGTCCGTCGGACCAGTCTCATCGGACCGGTCTGATCGTGTGTACGTGGCCTAAGAGTTAATATGGGAAAACACATGTTTCCTCTCCACTGATGCTTTATCACCAATCCTTGTTTCACTAAAAAAACGAATTTTCTAAAAAAATATGTCATTTGTCTTTTGGGCAGAAAGTGAGGTGCATAGACAGCAAAACAGATGTTGCAGGGTTGATAACCCTTCCCTTATGTTTTCCAAAAAAAACGTTTTTTTTTGGCTGGAGCTACACTTAAAAAAGTACCAGTTCCAAATTACAAACAGATTCTACTTAAGAACAAACCTACAGTCCCTGTCTTGTTTGCACTGCATGTATACTGCTGAGTATATAGGGCCTGGGGGGCCCACACATTTCCTTTTTTAATTTGGGTGTGGGGTTCCCCTTAATATCCATACAAGACCCAAAGGGGCTGGTATTAATGATTGTCATCCTCATTGTCGGGACCAGACATTACATTAAAGCCACAAGCAGTTTTAAATGGCTTTTTTTCATTTAGAAATTTCATTTTGTGCAGGGACAGTTTTAAACATGGGAGACACGTGCCACTTCACAGGCATACTATAGACATCACTGCTCCCAAAAAAAATGCAGTTTTTAAAACTGTTTTTTTGCATTGATACATGTTACCTGCGGCAGGACCCAGTTCCCCAAACCCCTTTTAAGACAATAACTTGCATATTAGGCGTTAAAATTAGCACTTATGATTTTGAACGTTTGAGTCCCATAGACTTTAACAGAGTTCTAAAATTTGCACAAACTTTCGGTCCATTCTCAGGTTCTGGTGCAAACAGAACTGGGGGGTGTTCAGTTTCATCCCTATCTACCAGTCTCTCTATAGCCCAACTGATAAATCCTCTTACAGCCTAGGAAGATGAACTTCAGTTTCACTGGGATATCGAAAAGTGGCAGAGGGTCCACTCCAGTTCTTATACCGGCTTACTAAATATCTCCCTGATTGAGGCTAACCTAAAAGTTATGTCTAGATGGTATCATACTCCTTTGAGGCTTGCTTCCATTTGGTGGGATGCCCTCGTATCAGACAATTTTGGAAAAAGATCTTTAACATGATCTACAAAATCACTGACTGATTTCTTCCTAGAACCCCAACCATAGCCCTCTTGATCGACGACTTGCCTAAGACTCACAAACACACCTGTAAATTAATCCTCTTACTCCTGACTGGTGCCAAATATCTATTGCTAAAGCTTGGAAGCAACCCAGGGTCTCACTTGCAGTGGCCATTCGCGAAAGCTCATGGATTATGACCCAAGAAAAATTAGCGAGCATATTAACCACTTCCCCACCGCGCCATAAGCATTTTACTGCTACGGCGCGGTGGAGTTGCTTTGACACGACGTCCCTGGGACGTCCTCGTGCACTTCCGCGATTGCGCGTCCCCTGGGACGCGCTCGCGAAAGTGTCCGTGCTCGCCGGGTCTAGAAGACCCGGCGCATCACGGATCACGGTAAATTGCCGCTGATAGCGGCCGTTTACCACGTGATCGCGCCGTCGAATGACGGCGCGATCACTTGTAAACAAACCGGCGTCATTTGATGACGCCGGTTCCTCCCTCTCCTCGCTCTCCGCTCTGTACCGTTCGGTACAGTGTGCGAGGAGAGGGGGGGGGAGCGGGGTGTCAGCAGCTGAGCTGTGGCTGGATCTGTGACAAATGCAGTCACAGATCCAGCCATCCCTCAAAACATCCCAGCTCTGCAATCCCCAGTACCCAGCAATCCCCCCAGTACCCAACAATCCCCCAGTACCCCACAGTACCCCACAATACCCCAGTACCCCACAATACCCCAGTACCCCACAATACCCCAATACTCAACAATACCCTAATACCCCAGTACTCGGCAATACCCCAGTACTCGGCAATACCCCAGTACTCGGCAATACCCCAGTACTCGGCAATACCCCAGTACTCCACAATACCCCAATACTCAACAATACCCCAATACTCAACAATACCCCAATACTCAACAATACCCCAATACCCCAGTACTCGGCAATACCCCAGTACTCGGCAATACCCCAGTACTCGGCAATACCCCAGTACCCGACAATACCCCAGTACTCGGCAATACCCCAGTACTCGGCAATACCCCAGTACTCGGCAATACCCCAATACTCGGCAATACCCCAATACTCTGCATGATACTTTGCAATACCCCAATACTCGGCAATACCCCAATACTCGGCAATACCCCAATACTCGGCAATACCCCAATACTCTGCATGATACTCGGCAATACCCCAATACTCGGCAATACCCCAATACTCGGCAATACCCCAATACTCTGCATGATACTCGGCAATACCCCAATACTCGGCAATACCCCAATACTCGGCAATACCCCAATACTCTGCATGATACTTTGCAATACCCCAATACTCGGCAATACCCCAATACTCGGCAATACCCCAATACTCGGCAATACCCCAATACCCTGCATGATACTTTGCAATACCCCAATACTCTGCAATACCGCCTATGGAGATTTTTAAGTAGCGAGGTTTGGCGCCATTCCACGAGTGTGCGCAATTTTGAAGTGTGACATGTTGGGTATCTATTTACTCGGCGTAACTTCATCTTTCACATTATGAAAAAATTGGGCTAACTTTACTGTTTTGTTTTTTTTTTTTTTTAGCACAAAACAGTTTTTTTTAAAAACACGCGTTCAATAAATTTCTGCGAAAATACCGTGCGAGATAAAACGTTGTAACGGCCGCCATTGTATTCTCTAGGGTCTTTGCTAAAAAAGCATATATAATGTTTGGGGTTCTATGTAATTTTCTAGCAAATAAATGATGATTTTTCCATGTAGGAGAGAAATGTCAGAATTGGTGTGGGTGTTCCAGAACGCCTGATGGCGTTCCCTGCATATTGGGCCTCTGTATGTGGCCACGCTGTGTAAAAGTCCCACACATGGGGTATCGCCATACTCGGGAGGAATAGCAGAATGTGTTTTGGGGTGTAATTTGTGGTATGCATATGCTGTGTGTGAGAAATAACCCGCTAATATGACAGAAACAAGTTTTTTTTTTTTTTTTTTACAGAATTTTCAGTCGTTTTTCTTTTATAGCGCAAAAAATAAAAAACCCAGAAGTGATCAAATACCACCAAAAGAAAGCTCTATTTGTGTGAAAAAAAGGACAAAAATTTCAAATGGGTAGAATGTTGTATGACTGAGTAATTGTCATTCATATTGTGAGAGCACCGAAAGCTGAAAATTGGTCTGGTTAGGAAGGGTGTTTAAGTGCCCAGTGGTCAAGTGGTTAACAGACTCCTCATCCAAATGTAAAGCTATTTGGGAACCCTGGGCGATTTGTCGGGATCTCCTTTACTACGATCCCCCAGGTTCCCAAATTCCTCCCCAATTCCATTCAGGTGATTGACCCCTTATCGCTCTCCCCCTCGCTCCCTTATTTTTTTTTTTACCTATCACTTTCCTTTCTTTCCAATTTCATCTTGTTCAAACTATAGTTGCCTAATTCGGTTCACTAGGTTCTACAGGACCTGTACTTTCGGATTGGTCTTATTATCTGTAATAGACCCTTCCAGCTAGTCGCAAGGTATGAGGTAGCCCCCTTAGGTATACTCCCATTAGGGGTCCCTCCTGGGGGCCTTCCATCTTATCTAGCCTTCCTCTGTTCCTCAAAGTTTTCAGCAAGTGATCCTAAATATGAAGTTGTTAGCTAGATTGTTCTTGACTTTCTGTTGTACAAGGTGTGCCTTATGCTTGTTTCAACTTTGTGTTAGTTTCAATAAAAAAATTTGAGAGAAAAAAAAATCCAATAGAACAAATAAATCTCAAAAAGACTTAAATTTGCATTTAGACCTGTTGATAACCTATATGATATTCCTATGCTTGTCTATCCATTATAGTCTTGCATGGTGGAATATAATTAATCGTTTACATGAGGGAAATGTCATTTTGAAGACAAGAAATTTACTTTTGTATAGGCTGCTTATATTCTGTACTATTTTTATACAGCATTTGTTTTTTTACAATGTTTAAAATTTTTACAGGGCCTAGTACCGAGCTATAATATCATACTTGTACAGAAGGAAACATAAAAAAAATCAACATATTGGCAGCATGAGATATATAAAATTGAAAGTAAAGAAGTAAAGTAAAGAAGAAAGAAATAATCTGGAATCCAGGGGTATTCTGCTAACTTCAGAAAATACCTGAGGCTGCATCATCATATCATACGAGCCTCACAGTAGAATTCTGCACCATTGCATTAGCACCACTCTTTGCAGCATTAAGTACCATTTGCTGTTTTCAATAAAAAAGAAGGAACTTTAAATGGCAAGCTAGGAGCTAGGAGTCACAAGCTTAATGTCAGTAAAGCCTTGGAGATATGAACTGAGTTTGTGCCTATGGAGAGAAAAGAGTTCATGCATTTATTTTCATTTGTTAAAAATAAATACATTTATTAAATAAAAATTCTGATAGCAAACCTTAAATAATGTAACCCCATACTCATTCACCTAAAGTGAGGGGCCGGCATCTTATTAAAGGGGGCTGCCGGATTCTGATAAGCTCCCCTCCTGCAGACCCCGACAACCAACGGCCAGGGTTGTCGGGAAGAGGGCCTGTCCTCATCAACATGGGGACAGGTGCTTTGGGGTGGGGGGCCACAGGACATCCTGTGGAGGGGGGCCACAGAATGCCAAATTTGGCATAGAGTTCTCCCTCAAAATTCATACCAAAAACAGTAAACACAGCTAAACGCAACCGCAGCTAAAAGCATTGTACAAATGTAGCTGATCGCTGTGCCTGGAGTCTTGAATTCCAGCAAAACATAAACATGCTTTTATCTGCGGCAAAACAGCCGTCCGTGTGAAAGGAGCCTAAAGGGAGTGAGGGGGTACTATGCCGCTTGGTGGGTGATGAGATGAGAATAAATGTCCAAGATCGAATAGTGGTCATGGTGGAGCACTACCTCAATGAAAGAGCCTTGGAGTGGGTCTTGGTGAGGGCTGTAGCAAGTCCAGAGATAGTTTTTTTTTTTTTTCAAATAACATTTTTTATTAGACACAGGGTAACCCTGTATCAGAAAAAAAGAAACAGTACAAAACTACAGCAGAGCAGTTGCAAAAACAGTGTACATCACAGTGTAGAAAGAAATGAGTCAGAATAAGGAAAGGAATGATAAACCAACAGAGGGAGCTACAGGTTCAAGGGGGGTGGAGGGGTAGGGAGGGATGAGGTGGGGGAAAAGGGTAAAAGGAGGCTCGA
Source organism: Rana kukunoris (assembly GCA_029574335.1). NCBI lineage: Eukaryota > Metazoa > Chordata > Amphibia > Anura > Ranidae > Rana > Rana kukunoris. The sequence continues at coordinate 156,797,858 of CM056053.1, forward strand.
ACAATGACTTAGGACGGATCCTCATGACGGCGCCACTCTTCCCAGACCGCGTCATGCATCTCCAGTCTATCCTGCAATCTAGCTGTCATTTTTTCCATCAGCTCAACATCCTTAATCCTAGAATACAAGTCTGCCTGAGAAGGGGGGGAAGATCGCTTCCAATGGAGAGCAACCAGGCATCTCGCGGCTGTCAAAACATGCCTCACCAACTTTTTGGAGGACTTGGGAATTTGCAAGGGCGATACCCCTAGTAGGAAAAGTTTTGGGGACCTAGGGACAGGTACTCCCAAGAGACCGCACAGTAACTGCTGCGTCTCCGACCAAAAAGGTACTATCTTGGGGCAGGTCCAGTAAATGTGGTACAATGTTCCCCTGGCTCCCTGGCAGCGCCAACAACTGTCTGAGCTGGATGGGTAAATAGCGTGGAGAACATCTGGTGTCATGTACCAAAAGTACAGAATTTTATAGGCATTTTCCTTGTAGAGCATGCAAAGAGAGCTTTTAGCTGCCTGACTGAGATAGTTTTAATGTGGAAGTATCCTATCATTTTCATCCAATGAAGCTGTCATCTTGGCCTCTGTTTAATCTTCAACTGACATGATGCTGCACATATGATCAGTTATGACCCCACCTATTGGATGGTTTTACAGTTTGATGGTTGGGAGCACAACCAATGTAATATTAACATTTGAGAGCACTGAAAGCTGAAAATTGGCATTGTTAGGAAGGGATATAAGTGCCCAGTGGGCAAGTGGTCAAAAAGGGATACAAATATTTACCAAGTAACTACAGAGTTTGATAAGACTATATATTGTAGAAGAGTTTTTGCTAATATATTTTAAGCAACAGTCATCATGGATTCTCAAAAGACTAAAGTTGTCAAACAATCGGATGTTTTTATTTAAGATTCTAAACATAAACTTGGACAAAGAAGTGGCTGTGGATATAGTTTATCTGTATTTTGCCAAATCATTTGACACAGTAAAAGTCTACAGGCATAGAAAATTCAGTTTGTAAATGGTTATAAAATGTGCTAAAAGTGAGCTAGTTAGTAGTGAATAATGATCAATACTCTCAAACCTCAGACACACGCTCGGTTTACTCTGCAAGAACCAGCAAGAAAACTGCCGTCAGAGCTTTCTTTCCGAGTATACCGTGCGTGTGTACGAGGCTTTCAGGTTTCTCGTCAAGAAAACTGCCTAAAATCTTGACGAGAAAAATAGAGAACCTGTTCTCTAATTTTTTGTTGTGATTCTCGGCAGTGTTTTCCTGCCGAGAAACCCGAGAGTGTGTATACATACCTGTCGCTGTGGAAACCCGTGCATGTTCGAAATGACTTTGAGGCATACACCGTAGCTTCCTAGGCATATGGAAACAGCAAGGGGCGCTGATATTACAAACAAATACATTTAGATCACAAACTAATGTAATAAATGCATCTACATCAAAGTAGATGCCTAACAATAAAGTGCAAAAATGTGCAATAATTGAGCAAATAAATATAAACAAATTGATAATAAATATAAATGTGCAGAAACAAAATGTCCATATACTGTGCAAAAAGTTAATTGTGTTTCAAAGATCCTTGTAAATTTCACTCTGCCATGTAAGTGAATATAGGTGATCAAAATTAGGATTTCCACCTTCACCGACTAAAACACCAACAGTGTGTGTAAAGAAAGGCTCCTTACCACAATCTATTGACCTTTCTCATTAGAAAAGAGGTCAAATTGAGCTTTGTGTCTCCACGGACAGTTGATAGCCTGGATTCCCTTGGTTCGATTCATTAAACATCATATGGCAAAAAAACACAGAGAAATACCGCCATAGCATGATACCGTTTAATTAAAAACATGAATAAAACACACAGTGCCGAGTGGCTCCTTACTATTTGAGGTGCCCCACGTCCCGGCACTGAGGCTGATGGCTTAGGTCTATGGAAAGATGCGTTCTAGCTGGGGAGACGATCGCGTGCACTCCACCTCACTTGAGTTGAGAACCAGCTGGACCGGAAGATGCTGTGCGTGGTCACGTACCGCCTCGATGTACGTTTCAATATGTCATCATCAGGAAGCGCAGTGGGATGATTTGGGCCAATCACAGCCTCAGTCCCGGTTACTTCCGCAACCAGTGCACATCTGGCAACAAATTGCGCACATACATCATAGCGAAAATTTACAACAGTCATATACAACGGCACATTTTAAACATTGTCTAATGTCCCCTCATATGAAACTAATCTCTTGCTATGAGAACAATGTTAAAAATTAACACAAACAATTTTAAAAACAGTCTAAGCAATAAGTATACAGTCTGTATCAAAATTGTCTAGTAAAAGTTAAAACCAATTAAATTAAAAGAATTATAAAATAAGAATTAATTAATTTTATTCATTATTAAGGAAACAGTTTAAATCAAGCTCTATATTGAGACCCTGTGGTCGCATAGTCCTCAAACGATGTAACCACTGGGTCTCATTTTGGGATACTGCCCTGGTGAGGTTAGTACCTCTCCAGTGGCTAGTAATCCGATCAATCCCAAAAAACGTGAGCTTACGGGGATCTCTATTGTGGAAAAGATCAAAATGTTTCGAAACACTATGATCCGGGTAGCCTTTGATGATGTTTGCTACATGCTCATTGATCCTTACTTTGAGCTCCCTAGGCATAGGTAGGGTGCAGCATGATGGTGACGACGTACATGATGATGTCATCGCGTTCTTCCCTTCCAAAAGGTTCTTTTGAAAGGTGTGTCTGTAGACTTAGACCGCAAGAGATTCTTGCCAAGAATCTCGTCAGGAAAAACGTCAGATTCTCGTCAGAATCACTGCCATCGGTGCATATATATGCCGCCGTAACGTATGTCTTTTACGCTAAGCCGGCGCAGCGCGGAGAGGCAAGCATGGAATTCACAAAGCAAATGCTCCCAACTCTGCGCCGGTGTAGCGTATATTCGTAGGCGTAAGCCAGCGTAGATGGAAGTGGGCTGGAAGTGGGCTGGAAGTGGGCGTGATCCATGGTAATGAAGCGTGACCCCATGCAAATGATGTGCTGAGTGCCAAACAAGTACTTAGAACGAACTGCGCATGCATTGTGTCGTGGCCGCATCCCAGTGCGCATGCTCACAATCACGTCGAAACAACTGCCTAAGATACGTCGAATCACTGCCTACGGTGCGAGCGTAACCTACGCCCAGCCATTTTAACGTACAACGCAAACTACGTAAAATTCGATGGCTTGTGTTCCCTGGTCCATACCTTTGCATGGGTTGCCCCTCCTTTATGTGGAATAACTTTACGCCGGACGTAAAACCTACACAAACCGCTTAAATCATGTGTCGGGCGCAAGTACGTTCGTGAATCGCCGTATCTCCCTCATTTTCATATTTTAATCGAAAATCAATAGGAAAGCCACATGTGTCCAGCGTAAATATGCGCCCACTCTACGCGGCGGCGTAGGCAAGTTATGTCGGTGGGATGAAGTCAGTTTTTAGGCGTATCTATGTTTGTGGGTACGGCGCACAGATACGGTGGCGCATATTTGTACTTACGCGTCGTATCTGGAGATACGTCGCGTAAGTGCTTTGGGAATCCGGGCCAATGTTTTATCTGATGAGATTCTGGCCCGTGTGTACAGGGCTTCAGACTAAATGGTCTAAAAGGCAGTGGTCCCCAACCTTTTGGCACCAGGGACCGGTTTCATAGTAGCTGATTTCCCCAGGGACTGGGGGAAGATAGGATTCCTACCCTTTGGCAGGGTAGAGGCTGTGCTCAGTCCATGTGTCCTCTCCCGGCTCCCCCGCCAGCCCGCCCGCCCGCCCGCCCAATGCTGTCATCCTATCAGCAGGGCAGGGGGTGGAAGGAGCTCTCCACCCCAATCTGGAGTGGAGAGGGTGACATTATTGGCAGGGCAGGTGGAAGAGCCAGGAGAGGACACAGGTATGGTCACTCAGCAGCTGGTGAACAGCAATAGTGGTCTGTGACAGCTTTGTTGACACTCACCCCACCTACTGTGCGGCCCAGTCAGAAACAGGTATGTGGCTCTGGGTTTGGGACCCCCAGTGTAAAGGTTATTACTTATTAGTGGTGTAACCCAAGGTTCTGTGTTGGGATTCTTACTTTTTAATAGGGCTGTTACTGATTAAAAAATTTGTGTTTGATTAATCGATTTTTCTTAAATCGATTAATCAACTAATTTTGATTAATTATAACGCACATACAGATCCAACTACTTTTAGCTGATCTCCTTGCAGGCTGATTCCCAGTGCAGCTACCAACCACTGGAAAAAATGGATATCAGGATACTAAAAACACACAAAGGCAGCGCTCAATGGGAATAGCATTAAAACTTTTATAGTCTTCAATTAGGTAACAAAACAAATATTGCATTGCAGATAAAATTGATGTAGCTACATAAACTGTAAAAATGGCAGCAAAAGCAGTCATAAAAACATGTAGCCAAGTATGATACTGGTATAAAAATGGGTACAACGATGCCACTGCTGAATCCAGATGAGGAGAGGTTAACATCAGTCCATCGGCATGTAGATGTCCCGTGAAGGGAACTATCAACTCCCAGTGGATGGCTGTAGAATCCCAGGTTGATAGAGGGAAGTAATAGAGGGAAGTGTAACAGCCCTTGTGTGTGGCAGATAGTAAGGTTTCGCCGGCAGGCAGATATGAAGGCACAGCAAAGGAGCCCTTTGGATGGACATGGCAAGCCCCGCCGGTGTCTGTGACGTCAACGGATCTCCAGTGGAACTCCCTAAAGGGTCGGAGGTGAGTACCAATCAAAAGAATTTTAATCGATCAAAACAATTTGAAAGATCAAAAAAATTTAAGATTAATCGATTAATTAATAGTAAATTTCCACAGCCCTAGTTTTTAACCTATTTGTACATGATATAGGGTCTGGGATTAAAAGTACAATTTCAGTGTTTGCAGATGACACCAAGCTCTGCAGCGGAATTACATCCTTCCAGGATGTCTTTAACTTAAAAGCTGACTTCATCCCACAATGGTGGCTACTATACGCACATGAAAGCTGTTTACCTCTCATAATTTCATAAACAAAGAAGTTAAACTTATGCCTCTCCTCATCACTAGTTTACCTCTTATCATACAGTGCCTGCCGCCGAGAATGTGTTTTTAGCACGACAGCATCGCGCTGAATCTCGGCGACAGGCTGCCGATATCTCGCAATCGCTGGAATAGTAAAAGCACATTCCAGCGAGTGCGTCATAGAAGCGACGGGGATCCGACGCGGATTCCCGCCAATTCTACACGTGGGCGGAGTTTGTTATGAATCCTGAAGGAGAAATCCCCGCCGGATTTATAAAAAAAAATCCGGCATGGGTTCCCCCCTCAGGAGCATAACGGGCCCTTAGGTCTGTTATGGGTTGTAAGGAGACCCCCCTACGCCGAAAAAACGGCGTGGGGGTCCCCCCACAATCCATAACAGACCCGTATCCAAAGCACGCCGGCCGGCCGGTCAGGAAGGGAGTGGGGGCGAGCGAGCGCCCCCCCCCCCCTCCTGAGCCGTACCGGGCAGCATGCCCTCAACATGGGGGGGTTAGGTGCTCTGGGGCAGGGGGCGCACTGCGGCCCCCCACCCCAGAGCACCCTGTCCCCATGTTGATGAGGACAGGGCCCCTTCCCGACAACCCCCCAGATACCGGCCCCCCACCCTAAGTGAATGAGTATGGGGTACATTGTACCCCTACCCATTCACCTGCAAATAAAAAGTGTAAACACAAATAAACCACACAGGGTATTGAAATATTTTATTAGTTGGCCGCCGGGGGGGGGGTGTGTATGATCGCTTTTATAAAAGCGCCCCCCTCCGGCGGGCTTCTGTGGGGGGTGGGTGCCGCCGTCTGGTTCTCTTCCGCCGCCGGGGGGGGCGCTTTGATAAAAGCGCCCACCACCCGACGGGCTTCTTTCGACGTCTTCGGCGGCTGGGGGGTCTTCTCCCGCTCTCCGGGGTCTTCTCCTGCTCTCCGGGGGTCTTCTCCTGCTCTCCGGGGGTCTTCTCCGCTCTCCGGGGGTCTTCTTCTTCAGGACTCGCCGCCGCTAACTTTGTGTGTTAGCTCAATTACTAGCGGCGGCGAGCCCCCTCCTCTGTGATGTCGTCTTCTTCTTCCACCTCTTCTGTTCTCCAGATGTTGACACGACGCTTCCTTCCGCTGTTATGCCGGGCGCGCGGCTCGCAGCGAATTATATAGGCCTGTCTTGTGACGTCGCAGTCCCATCATGCTCCGGTAGGTAACTAATAAAATATTTCAATACCCTGTGTGGTTTATTTGTGTTTACACTTTTTATTTGCAGGTGAATGGGTAGGGGTACAATGTACCCCATACTCATTCACTTAGGGTGGGGGGCCGGTATCTGGGGGGTTGTCGGGAAGGGGCCCTGTCCTCATCAACATGGGGACAGGGTGCTCTGGGGTGGGGGGCCGCAGTGCGCCCCCTGCCCCAGAGCACCTAACCCCCCCATGTTGAGGGCATGCTGCCCGGTACGGCTCAGGAGGGGGGGGGGCGCTCGCTCGCCCCCACTCCCTTCCTGACCGGCCGGCCGGCGTGCTTTGGATACGGGTCTGTTATGGATTGTGGGGGGACCCCCACGCCGTTTTTTCGGCGTAGGGGGGTCTCCTTACAACCCATAACAGACCTAAGGGCCCGTTATGCTCCTGAGGGGGGAACCCATGCCGGATTTTTTTTTATAAATCCGGCGGGGATTTCTCCTTCAGGATTCATAACAAACTCCGCCCACGTGTAGAATTGGCGGGAATCCGCGTCGGATCCCCGTCGCTTCTATGACGCACTCGCTGGAATGTGCTTTTACTATTCCAGCGATTGCGAGATATCGGCAGCCTGTCGCCGAGATTCAGCGCGATGCTGTCGTGCTAAAAACACATTCTCGGCGGCAGGCACTGTATGATAAGAGGTAAACTAGTGATGAGGAGAGGCATAAGTTTAACTTCTTTGTTTATGAAATTATGAGAGGTAAACAGCTTTCATGTGCGTATAGTAGCCACCATTGTGGGATGAAGTCAGCTTTTAAGTTAAAGACATCCTGGAAGGATGTAATTCCGCTGCAGAGCTTGGTGTCATCTGCAAACACTGAAATTGTACTTTTAATCCCAGACCCTATATCATGTACAAATAGGTTAAAAACTAGGGCTGTGGAAATTTACTATTAATTAATCGATTAATCTTAAATTTTTTTGATCTTTCAAATTGTTTTGATCGATTAAAATTCTTTTGATTGGTACTCACCTCCGACCCTTTAGGGAGTTCCACTGGAGATCCGTTGACGTCACAGACACCGGCGGGGCTTGCCATGTCCATCCAAAGGGCTCCTTTGCTGTGCCTTCATATCTGCCTGCCGGCGAAACCTTACTATCTGCCACACACAAGGGCTGTTACACTTCCCTCTATTACTTCCCTCTATCAACCTGGGATTCTACAGCCATCCACTGGGAGTTGATAGTTCCCTTCACGGGACATCTACATGCCGATGGACTGATGTTAACCTCTCCTCATCTGGATTCAGCAGTGGCATCGTTGTACCCATTTTTATACCAGTATCATACTTGGCTACATGTTTTTATGACTGCTTTTGCTGCCATTTTTACAGTTTATGTAGCTACATCAATTTTATCTGCAGTGCAATATTTGTTTTGTTACCTAATTGAAGACTATAAAAGTTTTAATGCTATTCCCATTGAGCACTGCCTTTGTGTGTTTTTAGTATCCTGATATCCATTTTTTCCAGTGGTTGGTAGCTGCACTGGGAATCAGCCTGCAAGGAGATCAGCTAAAAGTAGTTGGATCTGTATGTGCGTTATAATTAATCAAAATTAGTTGATTAATCGATTTAAGAAAAATCGATTAATCAAACACAAATTTTTTAATCAGTAACAGCCCTATTAAAAAGTAAGAATCCCAACACAGAACCTTGGGTTACACCACTAATAAGTAATAACCTTTACACTGGGGGTCCCAAACCCAGAGCCACATACCTGTTTCTGACTGGGCCGCACAGTAGGTGGGGTGAGTGTCAACAAAGCTGTCACAGACCACTATTGCTGTTCACCAGCTGCTGAGTGACCATACCTGTGTCCTCTCCTGGCTCTTCCACCTGCCCTGCCAATAATGTCACCCTCTCCACTCCAGATTGGGGTGGAGAGCTCCTTCCACCCCCTGCCCTGCTGATAGGATGACAGCATTGGGCGGGCGGGCTGGCGGGGGAGCCGGGAGAGGACACATGGACTGAGCACAGCCTCTACCCTGCCAAAGGGTAGGAATCCTATCTTCCCCCAGTCCCTGGGGAAATCAGCTACTATGAAACCGGTCCCTGGTGCCAAAAGGTTGGGGACCACTGCCTTTTAGACCATTTAGTCTGAAGCCCTGTACACACGGGCCAGAATCTCATCAGATAAAACATTGGCCCGGATTCCCAAAGCACTTACGCGACGTATCTCCAGATACGACGCGTAAGTACAAATATGCGCCACCGTATCTGTGCGCCGTACCCACAAACATAGATACGCCTAAAAACTGACTTCATCCCACCGACATAACTTGCCTACGCCGCCGCGTAGAGTGGGCGCATATTTACGCTGGACACATGTGGCTTTCCTATTGATTTTCGATTAAAATATGAAAATGAGGGAGATACGGCGATTCACGAACGTACTTGCGCCCGACACATGATTTAAGCGGTTTGTGTAGGTTTTACGTCCGGGGGCTTCCAGATTCCGATAAGCCTCCCGCCCGCATACCCCGACAACCAGCGGCCAGGGTTGTCGGGAAGGGGCCCTGTCCTCATCAACATGGGGACAGGGTGCTCTGGGGTGGGGGGCCGCAGTGCGCCCCCTGCCCCAGAGCACCTAACCCCCCCATGTTGAGGGCATGCTGCCCGGTACGGCTCAGGAGGGGGGGGCTCGCTCGCCCCAACTCTCTTCCTGACCGGCCGGCCGGCGTGCTTTGGATACGGGTCTGTTATGGATTGTGGGGGGACCCCCACGCCGTTTTTTCGGCGTAGGGGGGTCTCCTTACAACCCATAACAGACCTAAGGGCCCGTTATGCTCCTGAGGGGGGAACCCATGCCGGATTTTTTTTTAAAAATCCGGCGGGGATTTCTCCTTCAGGATTCATAACAAACTCCGCCCACGTGTAGAATTGGCGGGAATCCGCGTCGGATCCCCGTCGCTTCTATGACAGCTTTGTCTCCATCGCGGCAAGCCAGCTCGGCGCTGGCTCTCGCGATGGGGCTCGCAAGTGCTCAATCTCGCAGAGAAAGGGAGCGAGATTGACACAATATCCCAGTCACCTACTGTACCAGGTATATCTGTTACACACTTGGTAGTCAAGGGTATCAGAGTAGTGGGAGACTTATTGTCAGGCCCCACACTTAAATCATTTGGTGATCTACAGGCTGAGTTTGGACTAGCGGATACTGATCTATATAGGTATCTCCAAATAGCCCACTTCCTCAAGAAGTCACCTGAAACGGCCACTGCTCTCCCCTGGCGGGTAACACTTTACCTTACTAATCCCACAACAAACATTAGAGGGATTTCGCTATTTTACAACCTCTTAAATAATAAAAATGTCTTTATCAAAACATCAAATATGGTGGCGTGGGAACGAGATCTGAGGGCAACGTTTACAGATGACCATTGGCAGGATGCTCTGCGCAGCACGCTTTCTGCATCAAGGAGTGTTAATTTATGGGAACTATCCCACAAGATACTGGCGCGGTGGTACTTAACACCATACCGCATGTCTAAATTCGACCCGAATACATCCTCCTTGTGCTGGCGGAACTGCGGCGAGGTGGGAACGTTGCACCATGTCTTGTGGACTTGTCCCTCCCTTAATGGTTTGTGGACGAGCGTATTCAATCTAAAGTCTCAGTTTGCGGGTGCTCGGATTATTCCCTCTGCAGGGGCGGCACTTTTGTTCTCCTCAAAAACAATAATCACTCATATACTTCTTAGTACGAGATTAAGTATCACACGTCACTGGAGAGATATAAACCCGCCCTCGTTGAGCAAAGTTGTTGAAACAACTAATACCCATGCCGCGTATGAGCTAATGTTCGCTGCTTTTCAGGGAAATTATGCCAATATGAAACGTAGTTGGTCTAAGTGGAGTGAATGGTATAATTTGGTTTATAAGGGCTAATGTGTAGTCAATTCTTTATTTTACATCATCGTTGACCATAGCTGTTCTTTTGGATCTAAGGAGGAACAACACTTTAATGTTTTTACTTTAATGTTTTATTTTTCTTTGTTTGTTTTCTTGTGTTGTCCAATATTCTCGGACATTTTATTATATTTTCTATTTTTTTTTGTAGTACCATTGACCTATGGTTTTTATCATTATTGGACTTAGGCTCTGAGTAACTTGAGATTTATGTTCTATGCTGTTCTTATGTCCTCTAATATTCCTATGTATCTAACTGGATGTATTGGATTTAAGGGCGGGTCGTGCCCTCTCCCCCGCTGCACAGTTTGCTCCCAGAGGGGTGCATGGGGGGAGGGATGATACTCCGCCCAATGGTTACGACATGGAATTTGTCAAGGTTAATTGAGCTCCTGTCACTGTTTGTTCGGCATTGCTATATGTATTTTTGATTCTATCAAAGGTCACTGTACAGATCATTGTTGTCTGTTTTTTCCTTTTTGCTTTCTTTGTCTGTATAAAACTTCAATTAAAAACGATTGAAATGAAAAGCTGACTTCAATGCATCTTATTGGGCAACTATGTGGTAAATGAGTTTTAACTAGCTCAATACTTGACACTATCACTCTCTTCCTGCCCAGGCCAATTTTTTAGCTTTCAGTGCTGTCATACTTTGAATCACAATTACTCAAGCATGCAACACTGTATGTGAAATACAAAAAAGGAAAAAAAACTGCACTAATCTTGTGAATATAAAGGTGAGCAGCTACAAAAACAATTAGACAAAATTGGAAAGAAAACAGTGCTTAAATAAGTAGCGCTATAAAACACTCTGGTTTGAACAACCACAATGATAAATGTACAAGTGTCAATATGCAAGACAAAAACATCAAAAATGGCAAAAATAAATTAGTCCATCAATAAGAAGTGTATGACCACATCCTCATCATGTAAGGGACACTCTGCGCAGTAACAAAGAAATGGATGGAAAACCCTTACCGGACGATGTAGATCTGCTTGTCAGCGACAACAGATCCTATAAGCATGGATGTATTCCACTACAATCGGCTCAGCTGTGGAAAGGCCAGATGTAGGATTCCTCCCAAGGTGTACGGCTGATAAGCTGTGTTGTGGACTGGAACCTTCATTTGGATGGATCAACACACGCTGACACTGATAGCGATAGCCAAGGGGTCTCCTGACCTCCAAGGAATGGTGGAAGCACAGAATATCCTCTCGGGATAGGCACTCATGGAGTGTGGACAAAAAACTTGATTCCAAGCAGGTCATGCAGAAGGAAGAAAAAACATGCTCCAAATGGTACAGATAAACGAGGGATAGGTTTTATTTGACAAAAACCAAGTACATACAAGTGATCACGATGATATAAAAATAGTAATGATAAAAACAATATGGGGAGCGGGTGTACCGAGCCTGACGCGTTTCGTCTCAGAGGACTTCAACAGGGGCATCTACCTTCACCCCCATATTGTCACAAATAAACAGTACACAGTCTTAATTAGGCTAAACAAATGGACCAATCAAGCAAAGAGAATCAAAAGTGTCCATGATTGGAAGAGCATAGATCACCTGACTGAGATCATGTGGCGAAATCACATGACCAACCCAACACATGACGCACACACATGAACCAATCATAAAGGAGGACTGCTCAGATGATAACTAAACATCACATTCACCATAGGCTATGTCTATAAAGTATTAAACCAGCCTAGACTTCTATTCCTATTCTGGCTAAATATAAAATATCACCAAAAAAAACCTGGAAGGGGACATAAAGGGCGGCACTAACAGCCTAGAAAATGAATGTAATCACCTACATAGGGCATCCGTTTGAGTGTCACCTAATAGTAATGTGCACTTAACTGAATGCGGACAGGAACTCCCTGTAATGCGTCCTACGGGGACACTGCCTTATAGTGGCCAAACACTTGAGACTGTCGTCCAGCGTGGAAACCACGCTGGAATGCACGCCAAGCTGATATGTCGCGCCGCGCATGATGTCACCGAGCGGCACGCACACTACATACTGGGTATTTAGAGGGAACATCATTGGCCGCACACACGTGGCCAATGTATAACAGAACGTCCAGCGAGAAACCACGCTGGAACGCACCGTAGGTGTGTGCGCCACGCCGCAAATGACGTCACGATGCGGTGCGTGGACACGTGATGGCGAATAGGCCAATCCACGCATCGCAGGAAAAATAACCCCTTTGTAAACATAGCATAGGGACGGGGCACGTCATATGACAGAAGAATGTGCCAATGAGAGCACCACAAATGTGAAGTGTCTCTCAAAGGTCAAATCGTTAAGGACAAAGAAAAACATTGTGCATTCTAACGTTGCCTGAAAAGAAAAAATGGGAAACAAATCCACTGTAGTAACAAGGTTAAATCATAAACATATTGAGATTCATCTACAAAAACGTCCAGAGTTGGATGGAATGTCGCCCCCTAGGGGGGGAAAAGGGGACGGCCCCATCCAAAACTGTGATGAAACCAATAGTAATCTATATGGGATATAAAAACCATCATATACCCCAAATAGGTCAAGAGCAAGGTAAACATTAGGAGAATAGAACAACTTCCTATCTTACATCAAAAAATCTAAAACTCAAATGGAGAAACAAACTTGCTCATGATTTATTAATGAATGAGTTAATGTCCCATTCAACGTTCATACCGAATTCGTGTATCCAGTATGTTTCTAGCTGGGATACACCTCGTATGCGGGATTCACCTCTCCAATGAGGTATGAACTGATCAATCACAAGGAACTGAGTCCCCAAAGGTTCCTTGTCATGGCACTGTGCATAGTGTCGAGGGACACTGTGATTGGTCTTACCAAGTTTAATATTGGCTATATGTTCGTGTACACGGACCGTGAAAGTTCAAATTGTCCGCCCAATGTATTGCATCGGACAAATCATAAGGTAAACAATATATCTAGTAGCACACGTAGTGAAGTGCTTCATCTGATATATTTTCAAGGTGGTTGTGGACTGAAAAGTTTCACTTTTACGCCGGCCGTTCGTGTTGTGTGAACACACATTACACTTGCGGCAGGGAAAATAGGCCTTACAGTCCTGAAAAAAAGTAACTCTTTTGGGAGGGTCAATAACATTAGGAGCAACCTGTCCTTGAATAGACCGGGAGCCCCTGAAGATGACACCAGCTCTGTCGGGTATGACCGGACCCAGGACCTTATCATTCCGCAAAACACCCCAGTGTCTTGCAAGAATTTCTTTGATCTGTCTATGTTGAACAGAATATGTAGTGAAGAAAGACCACCGAAACTTGTCATTCGTGGCTTTTTTTGGACGAACCACCAGCAGGGAATTACGATCCACATTCAGGGTTCGCTCAATTTCAGCTTGGAGTTCTCCCACCTCATATCCTTTTTCTGTAAATCTTTCTTTAAGGACCATAGATTGAGCAATAAAGTCCTCATCTCTCGTACAATTTCGCCAAAGGCGTAGAAACTGGCTTCTGGGGACCGATTTCAACCACTGGGGATGATGGCAACTATCCAGTGGGATATAGCCATTGCGGTCAGATGGCTTGAAATAAGTGTTAAACCGAAGTTGGTCACCTACCGCCCTAATCTCTAAATCGAGGAAATGCACACATGTAGAGCTTGCCTCATGACTCAGTCTGATGCCTCTATCATTAATATTCAAATCGGACATGAAACTGGTAAGGGATTCTTGATCACCCTTCCATAGGAGGAGGATGTCGTCTATGTACCGTGCCCAGAGAACCAATTCTGGCCTCTTATGGGCATAGACGACATCCTCCTCCCATTTGGCCATGAAAAGGTTGCCCAAACTGGGGGCAAATTCTGCCCCCATGGCCACACCCTTAATCTGTAAATAAAATGTATTTTGAAACCAGAAATAATTATGTTGTGCAGCGAATCTGAGAAGCTGCATGATAAAATTATGCTGTAAAATGGGTATGATGCCATTGAGGGACAAGTAGTGTTCTACTGCATTAAAACCCAATTTGTGTGGAATAGACATGTGCATTTTGTTTCGTTTTGTTACGAATTCTGACAAATTTTTCATTATTCGGAAATTCGGATGCATCTGAATTTCCGAATTACAAAATTAACGAATTTAAAGAAATTCGAAAAAACGCGAACGAAAAATTTGAATCGAATTCGAAAAGAATTTGAACTGAATTCGGAAAAAATTCTATTCGAATCGAATTCGAAAACAATTCGAATCGAAAACAAATTCAAATGAAAATTGAAAGCAAGTTTGAATCAAAATCTAAAAAATATAAATCAATTTCTAAAAAAGAATACAATAAAATAGAATATAAAATAATAAAACAATAGAATGAAAATCAAAGAATAGTAAAGAACAGAATAGAATTTAATAGAATGTAATCAAATACAATAATACAAATACAAATACATACAATCAAATCCGGTTGAAATAATTTCAAATTCGGTGGAAATCATTTCCAATCCGGTGGAAATAATTTCCAATCCAGTAGAAATAATTTCAAATTTGGTTGAAATAATTTCCAAAGCGGTTGAAATAATTTCCAATCCTGTATAAATAATTTCCAATCCGGTTGAAATAATTTCAAATCCGTTTGAAATAATTTCAAATCCGTTTGAAATAATTTCAAATCCGGTTGAAATAATTTCCAATCCGGTTGAAATAATTTCCAATTCGGTTGAAATAATTTCCAATCCGGTTGAAATTATTTCCAATCCGGTTGAAATAATTTCAAATTCAGGTGAAAAAATTTCCAATTCGGTTGAAATTATTTCCAATCCGGTTGAAATTATTTCCAATCCGGTTGAAATTATTTCCAATCCGGTTGAAATAATTTCCAATCCGGTGGAAATAATTCCAAATCCTGTAGAAATAATTTCAAATTCGGTTGAAATAATTTCAAATTCGGTTGAAATAATTTCAAATTCGGTTGAAATAATTTCAAATCCGGTTGAAATAATTTCCAATCCGGTTGAAATAATTTCCAATCCGGTTAAAAAATCATCGAATTTGGTTGAAATATTAATGATAACGGATGAAATATTGTTAAATTCTGTTGAAATATCATATATCAAAATATGATCAAATTTGAATCCGGTAGAAATATTATCGAATCCAGTAGAAATCTTTTCGAATTCGACCGTTTTTCGAATTCGGTCGAAAACGATCGAATTTGACCGGGTTTTTTCGAATTCGGTCGAAAACGATCAAATTCCGAAAACGAATTTAACAAATTTAACGAATTTAACTTAAAGAAATTAATTAAATAACGAATAAAAATGAAACGAAGCGAAACAAATGTTTTCCTTTTGCACATGTCTAGTGTGGAATGCACGTATACAGTGCAGCCACATCAGCCGTAGCCAGAATCATGCCCTCCTCGAAAGGAACTGACTCCAACAAACGAATGGTGTCACCGGTATCCTTAAGATAAGAGGGCATGTGCCTGACCAGAGGCTGGAGATGGAAATCAACGTATTTACCTATCCTGGATGTTACGGAATCAATTCCGGTGGTAACGGCAAATTAATGTGTTTCGTAGCCTGGTGCTACAAGATTTAGATAAACTTCCTAACAAGAAAATGTTCATAGATCCCAAGGTCCCATAGAACACGAACGGCAGGCGTAAAAGTGAAACTTTTCAGTCCACAACCACCTTGAAAATATATCAGATGAAGCACTTCACTACGTGTGCTACTAGATATATAGTTTACCTTATGACTTGTCCGTGCAAGATGCAATACATCGGGCGGACAATTTGAACTTTCACGGTCCGTGTACACGAACAGGGCCGGCCTTAGGTGTTCAGGCGCCCTGTGCGAGCTAATCCTGTGGCGCCCCCCCCCAGACCGATACACACTGACCGCTACACAATATACTACCCACAGACCACTACACACTGACCGCTACACAATACACTACACACTGACCGCTACACACTGACACTACAGCATTGGTGCATTTTACTATAGAGGCATTGATGGACTACAAGGTCCAGAATTTTACTATAGGGGCATTGGTGGACTACAAGGCCCAGCATTTTCCTATATGGGCATTGGTGGACTACAAGGCCCAGCATTTTACTATAGGAGGCATTGGTGGACTATAAGGCCCAGCATTTTAGTCCCACCAATGCCTCCTATAGTAAAATTCTGGGCCTTGTAGTCCACCATGACTCCCTTTCCCTTATATCGGTCCCCCCTTGATTAGATCAGGGAACCCACCCATCAGTGTCCCCTTCCCCACAAAAGACCGCCATTAGACTGCCTTACCGAGAGCCGCTTTGAGCCAGGAAGTGTGGGAGCTGGAGTTTGGAGCTCCTCTACTGTAGTGTTGTTTTCCTTCCTTTCATTGTGTAGAGAGCCTTGGGGAGAAGTGTGTCGGCAAGACACAGGATTCAGGACACATCCAAACTGGTACACTCACAGGGCTGCTGTTAGCAATTATTGGGGCCCCATACAGCCATCCTTTAAGGGGCCCCCACCCCCTGAGGATGGAAAGAGGTGAGGGGGGTGAGAGAGGGGTAAGAGAGCGAGGATTAGAAAAAGAGTGGTGCGTGGGAGAAAGGAGGAGGTGAGGGGGGAGAGAGAGGGGTTGAAGGAGGGGGGTGACACAGAGCAGAGGAGGGGGTGACACAGAGCAGAGGAGGGGGTGACACAGAGCAGAGGAGGGGAGTGACACAGAGCAGAGGAGGGGGGGTGATACAGAGTAGAGGAGGGGGGTTGATACAGAGCAGAGGAGGGGGGGTGACACAGAGCAGAGGAGGGGGGGTGACACAGAGCAGAGGAGGGGGGGTGACACAGAGCAGAGGAGGGGGGGTGACACAGAGCAGAGGAGGGGGGGTGACACAGAGCAGAGAAGGGGGGGTGACACAGGGCAGAGAAGGGGGGGTGACACAGGGCAGAGAAGGGGGGATGACACAGGGCAGAGAAGGGGAGGATGACACAGGGCAGAGAAGGGGAGGATGACACAGGGCAGAGGAGGGGAAGATGACACAGGGCAGAGGAGGGGGGTATGACACAGGGCAGAGGAGGGGGAGAGTGACACAGGGCAGAGGAGGGGGAGAGTAACACAGGGCAGAGGAGGGGGTGACACAGGGCAGAGGAGGGGGCGACACAGGGCAGAGGAGGGGGCGACACAGGGCAGAGGGGGGGGTGACACAGAGCAGAGGGGGGGTGACACAGAGCAGAGAAGGGGGTGACACAGGGGGGTAAGAGAGCGAGGATTAGAAAAAGAGTGGTGTGTGTGGGGAAAAAGGAGGAGGTGAGGGGGAGAGAGAGAGGGGTTGGAGGAGGGGGGTGACACAAAGCAGAGGAGGGGGTGACACAGATCAGAGGAGGGGGGTGGCACAGAGCAGAGGAGGGGGGTGGCACAGAGCAGAGGAGGGGGGTGGCACAGAGCAGAGGAGGGGGGGTGACACAGAGCAGAGGAGGGGGGGTGACACAGAGCAGAGGAGGGGGGGTGACACAGAGCAGAGGAGGGGGGGTGACACAGAGCAGAGAAGGGGGGATGACACAGGGCAGAGGAGGGGGGGTATGACACAGGGCAGAGGAGGGGGGTGACACAGGGCAGAGGAGGGGGGTGACACAGCAGGTAGAGGAGGGGGGGTGACACAGCAGGCAGAGGAGGGGGTGACACAGAGCAGAGGAGGGGGGGTGACACAGAGCAGAGGAGGGGGGGTGACACAGAGCAGAGGAGGGGGGGGTTGACACAGGGCAGAGGAGAGGGTGGTGACACAGAGCAGAGAGGGGTGACACAGAGCAGAGAGAGGGTGACACAGAGCAGAGGGGGGGTGACACAGGGCAGAGGAGGGGGTGACACAGAGGAGGGGGGGGGGTGACACAGAGGAGGGTGGGTGACACAGAGCAGAGGAGGATGGTTTGACACAGAGCAGAGGAGGGGGGTGACACAGGGCAGAGGGGGGGGTGACACAGAGCAGAGAAGGGGGGTGACACAGGGCAGAGGAGGGGGGTGACACAGGGCAGAGGGGGGGGGGTGACACAGGGCAAAGGAGGGGGGGTGACACAGGGCAGAGGAGGGGGGTGACACAGAGCAGAGGGGGTGACACAGGGCAGAGGAGGGGGCGACACAAGGCAGATGAGGGGGCGACACAGGACAGATGAGGGGGCGACACAGGACAGAGGAGGGGGGGTGACACAGGGCAGAGGAGGGGGGGTGACACAGAGCAGAGGGGGGAGACACAGAGCAGAGGGGGGAGACACAGGGCAGAGGGAGGTGACATAGAGCAGAGGAGGGGGGGTGACACAGGGCAGAGGATGGGGGTGACACAGGGCAGAGGAGGGGGGGTGACACAGGGCAGAGGAGGGGGGTGACACGGGGTAGAGGGGGGGTGACACAGGGCAGAGGAGGGGGTGACACAGGGCAGAGGAGGGGGTGACACAGGGCAGAGGAGGGGGTGACACAGGGCAGAGAAGGGGGGGTGACACAGGGCAGAGAAGGGGGGGTGACACAGGGCAGAGGAGGGGGGGTGACACAGGGCAGAGAAGGGGGGTGACACAGGGCAGAGAAGGGGGGTGACACAGGGCAGAGAAGGGGGTGACACAGGGCAGAGAAGGGGGGTGACACAGAGCAGAGGAGGGGTAGAGTGACACGGAGCAGAGGAGCCCTCACCTCAGGAGACACACACGTGAGGCAGGACTCCGGGAGCAAGCAGGCACGATTATCGATTCAAGTTCACAGTGCAGCCCCGCCCACGCCTCCACACATGACCAGCACCATCTCCACAGAGCCAGTCACAGACCCCCATGTCTACTTCATCCCGCCCCGCACATCGCCCGTTCGGCCAATCACAGGGCACAGAGGCTCAGAGTGCATCTCAATGATAGACAGTGATCCGGCTGCGATCCGCCACATTCCACAGGACGATGGAATGTGTACCCGGGCACAGGTGGCAACCCTACGCACGGCTCCCCTGTTGGTCATGGCGCCCTGTGCGGGTGCACAACCCACACAACGCAAAGGCCGGCCCTGTACACGAACATATAGCCAATATTAAACTTGGTAAGACCAATCACAGTGTCCCTCGACACTATGCACAGTGCCATGACAAGGATCCTTTGGGGACTCAGTTCCTTGTGATTGATCAGTTCATACCTCATTGGAGAGGTGAATCCCGCATACGAGGTGTATCCCAGCTAGAAACATACTGGATACACAAATTACGTACCTATCAACCGTTCGGTATGAACGTTGAATGGGACATTAACTCATTCATTAATAAATCATGAGCAAGTTTGTTTCTCCATTTGAGTTTTAGATTTTTTGATGTAAGATAGGAAGTTGTTCTATTCTCCTAATGTTTACCTTGCTCTTGACCTATTTGGGGTATATGATGGTTTTTATATCCCATATAGATTACTATTGGTTTCATCACAGTTTTGGATGGGGCCGTCCCCTTTCCCCCCCTAGGGGGCGACATTCCATCCAACTCTGGACGTTTTTGTAGATGAATCTCAATATGTTTATGATTTAACCTTGTTACTACAGTGGATTTGTTTCCCATTTTTTCTTTTCAGGCAACGTTAGAATGCACAATGTTTTTCTTTGTCCTTAACGATTGGACCTTTGAGAGACACTTCACATTTGTGGTGCTCTCATTGGCACATTCTTCTGTCATATGACGTGCCCCGTCCCTATGCTATGTTTACAAAGGGGTTATTTTTCCTGCGATGCGTGGATTGGCCTATTCGCCATCACGTGTCCACGCACCGCATCGTGACGTCATTTGCGGCGTGGCGCACACACCTACGGTGCGTTCCAGCGTGGTTTCTCGATGGACGTTCTGTTATACATTGGCCACGTGTGTGCGGCCAATGATGTTCCCTCTAAATACCCAGTATGTAGTGTGCGTGCCGCTCGGTGACGTCATGCGCGGCGCGACATATCAGCTTGGCGTGCATTCCAGCGTGGTTTCCACGCTGGACGACAGTCTCAAGTGTTTGGCCACTATAAGGCAGTGTCCCCGTAGGACGCATTACAGGGAGTTCCTATCCGCATTCAGTTAAGTGCACATTACTATTAGGTGACACTCAGACGGATTCCCTATGTAGGTGATTACATTCATTTTCTAGGCTGTTAGTGCCGCCCTTTATGTCCCCTTCCAGGTTCTTTTTGGTGATATTTTATATTTAGCCAGAATAGGAATAGAAGTCTAGGCTGCTTTAATACTTTATAGACATAGCCTATGGTGAATGTGATGCTTAGTTATCATCTGAGCAGTCCTCCTTTATGATTGGTTCATGTGTGTGCGTCATGTGTTGGGTTGGTCATGTGATTTCGCCACATGATCTTAGTCAGGTGATCTATGCTCTTCCAATCATGGACACTTTTGATTCTCTTTGCTTGATTGGTCCATTTGTTTAGCCTAATTAAGACTGTGTACTATATATTTGTGACAATATGGGGGTGAAGGTAGATGCCCCTGTTGAAGTTCTCTGAGACGAAACGCGTCGGGCTCGGTTCACCCGCTCCCCATATTGTGTTTATCATTACTATTTTTATATCATCGTGATCACTTGTATGTACTTGGTTTTTGTCAAATAAAACCTATCCCTCGTTTATCTGTACCATTTGGAGCATGTTTTTTCTTCCTTCCGCATGACCTGCTTGGAATCAAGTTTTTTGTCCACACTCCATGAGTGCCTATCCCGAGAGGATATTCTGTGCTTCCACCATTCCTTGGAGGTCAGGAGACCCCTTGGCTATCGCTATCAGTGTCGGCGTGTGTTGATCCATCCAAAGGAAGGTTCCAGTCCACAACACAGCTTATCAGCCGGACACCTTGGGAGGAATCCTACATCTGGCCTTTCCACAGCTGAGCCGATCGTAGTGGAATACATCCATGCTTATAGGATCTGTTGTCGCTGACAAGCAGATCTACACCGTCCGGTAAGGGTTTTTCATCCATTTCTTTGTTACTGCGCAGAGTGTCCCTTACATGATGAGGATGTGGTCATACACTTCTTATTGATGGACTAATTTATTTTTGCCATTTTTGATGTTTTTGTCTTGCATAATGACACTTGTACATTTATCATTGTGGTTGTTCAAACCAGAGTGTTTTATAGCGCTACTTATTTACCCACCATGCAACACTGTACCCAAATGAAAATTGTATAATTTTCCAGACAGAGCATTCTTTTAGTGCTATTTAACCACTTCAATACAGGACACTTTCACCTCCTTCCTGCCCAGGCCAATTTTCAGCTTTTAGCCCTGTCACACTTTGAATAACAATTGCACGGACATGAAAAGTTGTGCCCAAACTTTGTTCTCTCTCTCTTTTTTTTTTTTTTTTTGAGACAGGGCTTTCTTTTGGTTTCAAATGAAAAAAGACTGAAAATTTTGGGAAAAAAAGGTTCTGTTATAAAATGTTGTAAATATGTATTCTTTCTCCTTGATTGATTTGAGCTGATGGGCTGATAGGAGGCACTGAGGAGGAGGCACTAATATGCAGCACTGAGCACTGATAGGCAGCAATGATGGGCATTGATAAGGAGGCACTGATGAGCACTGATAGGTGGCAATGATGGGCATTGATGAGGAGGCACTGACCATATGGGTCAGAATTGGGCTTAAACAACACAAACGCATAGATCCATCCTGCCTTGCATCACCGATTCAGGCTGGTGGTGGTATAATGGTGTGAGAGATATTTTCTTTGCATACTTTTGTGCCATTATAATACCAATTGAGCTTTGTTTACCCACTAGACCACCAGCCGCCATCCTTATACTATGGCAGGTTGGCTCCTTCCCACAAATCGCCATAGCTGTTCATTAGCCCTTTAAACAGCTATAGCAGGCGTGTGCCCGCTGCATGGACTAGATGCGCAGTGCCGGTGGGCACAAGGGCCAGAACAGGGATTTGTGTATGTAAAAACACCTTTTACTGTTCTGACAGGAGAGGAGAGACATATTGCCTGTTCCTACTAATTAGGAACAGTAACTGGTCTACTCCTCTAGTCAGTCCCATCCCAGCACACATGAGGGAACACGTTTACCCTTTGATTGCCCCTAGTGTTAACTTCTTCCTTACCAGTGACATTTACACACTAATTAGTGCATTTTTATAGCACTGATCGCTGTATAAATCTCAATGGTTGCAAAAATGTGTCAAAAGTGTTTGATCTGTCTGTCACAATGTCGCAGTCCCACTAAAAATCTCAGATCGCCACCATTACTAGTAAAAAGATAATAATAATGAATTCCATAAATCTATTCCCTATTTTGTATATGCTATAACTTTTGCGCAAACCAATCTATATAAGCTTATTACCAAAAAATGTTAGAAGAATATATAAACTGATGAAGAAATGTATTTATTTTAAAAAACAAAAATGCAGAGGTGATCAAATACCACCAAAAGAAAGCTCTATTTATCGGGGAGGGGGGCATTTTTGGAATGTGTGGAACACCTTGTTGAATCTATGACACGAATAATGAAAGCAGTTCTGAAGGCAAAAGGTGGTCCAACCCAGTACTAGCAAGGTGTGCCTAATAAAGTGGGTGGGGAGTGTACACATCTTATATACATCTTTCCACCAGAGCAGTGCATGCCATAGTGACACCATGATGATTGTATATGCATTTATTTCTGACAGTTCTCTACTGCATTCGTAGAGCCATTAAAAACGACTATGATCTCTGTGATTGGTCACAGAGATCACATGGCATACAAAGGCAATGCTTGGCCCTGTACCATGTAATCACTGTGATCAATCACAGAGATCACAGAAGTTCTCAATGGCTGTATGAATGGCAGCCATGTTTACTACTGGACATGTGATTTCGCCGATTGATACCTAGGATGGGTGATCCGCTGTGTCTGGTGGACACAGCAGTCAAAGGATTGCGCTGATGTACACCCCTGGCGGGGCACTCATGGTTCATTTCTGGGAGGACATACAGGTGAAAAAATATATAATTTTATAATTTTAACCACTTCCACGACCACTGCATATAAACAGCCAGGCGGAAAGTGCTTAAAGTGATACTAAAATTATTATTATTTCTTCTTTTTAGTGTTGCATTTCTTTATTGTAAGACTAAACATATTAATGAACAACATGAATAAAAAAAATAAAAAGTTTAAACATTAATGGTTAAAAAAATTGAAAACAAAATCAGGAAAAGAATAGTTAAGGGGAGAAGGAGGAAATTACATTAATGGGGACTGATTACGGTAATTTATTAAATAAATAAAAAAGTTAATTAGGAACAAATTACAAAAAATAAAGTTTTACTGGATATCTGGTGCAAAATACTACATTAGCTACAGTTCCCAAAATCTCCCTAGTATAAATCAATTGTATGGTGCTAATGCTAATCACAATAACATGTGGCTCTCTTTGTATCTCACAGACATTTGATTATTCAAATGGGACAGCACAGCAGATATGTCTCAGACTAGCAGTCGTCTGTTTTTGAAATTACTAGTCAACTTCTTATTGTTTGTGATTATGAGTAATGTCCCAAACCATACAAGCAGCATGTACTGTTCAAAAATATAGAAAACAAACAAGCAATCACAATGATCACCCCATTATACTCTTTACTTATTAGAATTTTTCCCCCCTCAAGATTCTTAAAAAATAAATAAAAATCACAACACTCTCTGTACTGTATCTGCAGAGGGGCGAATGAAAGAAATTGAAATGTCTGAGAATAATTGTCTGGTAATCCCAAAGCAGGTGCTTGTGTGTGCTTTTCTTGTTAAAAAATATTATGATTTGCAATTTGTGTCCCTCCAGAAAAAGCTATTTTTTTTTATATCCTATAATAATAAAGCACTACTAACATTAAAATTCTTACCCCTCCTTTAAAACATTTTTTTACCTTATTGGTTCTATAAATATCGTCCTTTGCTATCAGTCCTTATCTGTTCTATAGTGCTTTTTTATCACTCATCTCTCAATTTATTTATTTGCAATTTTTGATATTATGTGACCTTGCTCTGATTCGGAAATTCTTTTATCACCAGAAAGTCACCTATCCATTGCCTTACATGATGTCAGGATACTACATTGTTCTTTCTCTTTTATTTTTCTTTGTTTTTTTAATTTGTCCTGGATTTACACTTTATTTCTTAACCACTTCAATACAGGGCACTTATACACCTTCCCGCCCAGACCAATTTTTAGCTTTCAGTGCTGTTGCACTTTGAATGCTACACTGTACCCAAACTAAATTTTTATAATTTGGTTCCCACAAATAGAGCTTTCTTTTGGTGGTATTTTATCACCTCTGGGATTTTTATTTTCTGCAAAAAAACTAATATATATAAAAAAATGACCGAAAATTTTGAAAAAAAAAACGTTGTTTTTGTTTCTGTTATAAATCATTGTAAATAAGTACGTTTTCTCCTTCACTGATGGGCACTGATGGTACTGCATTGACGGGCACTGATAAGGCGGCACTTATGGGCAACGATGAGGTGGCACTGATGTGGTGGCATTGATGGGCACTGATGATGGGCACTAATATGCTGCACTGATAGGCGGCACAGATGGGCAAGGATAGGCGGCACGGATGGGCACAGATAGGCGGCACAAATGGGCACGGATAGGCGGCACAAATGGGCACGGATAGGCGGCATTGATGGGCACGGATAGGCGGCATGGATAGGCACTGATAGGTGGCATGGATGTGCACTGATAGGTGGCACGGATGGGCACTGATAGGTGGCACTAACGTATGTGTTGTACTAATGGATGCCATTGTGCATGAACATTCAGTAACGCAGCCAAAAAATACCCAGCTCCACAGAGGCTGTCTTCTTTTTTTTTAATTAAAAAAAATCTGTTCTTAACAGTTTAATCTCTGTTTTGTCCCCTATCAGGGGCCGGTGTATGGAATAGATTTTAGGAACCGGGAGATGGAAAAAGATGCTTGGTCGGTCCTTTTACTTCCAGTTTGGGGCACAGATAGGCGGCATGGATAGGCACTGATAGGTGGCATGGATGGGCACTGATAGGTGGCACGGATGGGCACTGATAGGTGGCACTAACGTATGTGTTGTACTAATGGATGCCATTGTGCATGAACATTCAGTAACGCAGCCAAAAAATACCCAGCTCCACAGAGGCTGTCTTCTTTTTTTTTAATTAAAAAAAATCTGTTCTTAACAGTTTAATCTCTGTTTTGTCCCCTATCAGGGGCCGGTGTATGGAATAGATTTTAGGAACCGGGAGATGGAAAAAGATGCTTGGTCGGTCCTTTTACTTCCAGTTTGGGGCACTGCGTGTACGGCTTGCAATGTACTGTGCCACCAGATATGAGTGGTGTGTTTAAGTAGTACTATTCCTATCAGTTTAATCTGTGTTATGTCCCCTATCAGGGGACGTGTATGGAGGAGATTTTAGGAACTGTCTGTTCACAATGAAGCAACGACCTTATCATCTGGGGTGTGCCAACATTGCCATTGCCAACACACTCATAGAGTTGTGATACGCAAGCCCCTTCACCACAACAAGGTAACGATCATGAAGGGGAATTGACACATTTATGTGCCTTTTTTTGGTTTTGTTTTTGCAGCCACAGTGCTGCACCAGAGGCCAGAAAAATTAGGCATGTACACATGCCTGAAAAATTAGGTATTGTTGCAGCCGCTGCTGTAACAGCGGCCAGAAAAGTTGATATTTTCCGGGCAGAAAGTGCACTAAAACATTGCAGCTTGAACCCTAGTTGGTGGCGGATAAGTCACGCAAGTCATCCGGCATGCAGAGATAAAATACAGCAGCGTGTGGACTATTTTTAGCCCAAGGCAGCTCATCTCATCAGGCCTTTTTTAGTTAAATGTATTGCCCACTGTCAGCCCCTTTGGGATCCATGCCTCATTCATCTTAATAAAGGTGAGGTAATCTAGACTTTTTTGACCTAGGCGACTTCTCTTCTCAGTGACAATACCTCCTGCTGCACTGAAGGTCCTTTCTGAAAGGACACTTGAAGCGGGGCAGGCCAGAAGTTCTATCGTAAATTGGGATAGCTCAGGCCACAGGTCAAGCCTGCACACCCAGTAGTCAAGGTGTTCATCGCTCAGAGTGTCGATATCTGCAGTTAAGGCGAGGTAGTCTGCTACCTGTTGGTCAAGTTGTTCTCTGAGGGTGGACCCCGAAGGGCTGTGGTGATGCGTAGGACTTAAAAAGCTCTGCATGTCCTCCATCAACAACACGTCTGTATTTCAAGTCCAAAAAAGGCCGAACACCTGAATAGGTGGTGTCAGCAGCGACCATATATAGATTCCGGCAATGAATGTATCTATCTATGGTGATAGATCGGTGATAAAGCAGTGCAGGAGAGGGGGCGGCCCTCCTGCGCCCTTTATGGATGCACTGCCACTGGTAGATAGCATAAAAGCAATTGAGATATAATACAATGTATGTCCTTACCTATGTTTGCTTTCATCACATGGGATTTTAATAATAAACAATATTGCTATGAATATTCATTAATGGGGATGATTAATTGAATTTGTTTGAGGCACTTATTTACAATAAGTGCCTTGGTAAAGTAAACATGTTTCAGATTAATTTATTAACTCATCAATCTAATTAAAAATGTATTTGATTAAAAACTGACAATTTGAGTAGCCAATTTATCTTTTAATTCCACTTTGCTTATCAGGTCCTTTACTTATTTCATCCAGGAAACATAAAACTGTTTAAACATGTAGAAAAAAAAAAAAGAAACAGCTGAATTTACCGGTAACATTGCTTAAAGAATAAGTTAATCATTAGGAATATGTTACACCCATATTTAAGGTGTAACATGTAACATGCTACTATAAACTCACCTTCTGCCACCAGTGTTCTCAGTAGGGATGAGCTTCGCGTTCGATACGAACGTATGTTCGACTCGAACATTGTCTGTTCGTACGTTCGACGAAATTCGAACAAAAGCGGTCGTTCGCGGTCGTTGCTTGAAATACACTTCCTCAGCATCGGTGCTGAGGAAGTGTATTTCACGCAATGTGTCCAGGGTTTTTTGGAGCCTTACACATCGCTCGGTGTCCTTCCTGGGGAACTCTGTGAGCTGTTTTATTATGTACATGCCTATCTATCTTTGATCAAATGTGAGTAGCCTGTACACTGCTTATCTTGATTAAAGTAGTGATCAAGCGGAAGCTCTTAGATGGTTGTTTATTTCTTCCATGTCCCTCCGTTCCGGTATCCATTCTGAGACCACCAAATAGGAGATCAACTTTATTCCTGGTTCTTTATATGCCATAATGACTATCTGCTAACCCAGGGGTCATATTTTAAGGTGAGAGTAGCCATCTGCACTGGTGGAGGGATAAGCTTCTACACTCGTTATCATTGTTGTCTTTCACGTGGTGAAGATTTTCCATCTTTTTGTCTCATCAAATGGTCCACGGACATTTACTTCTTTGTGACACGAATTGTTTGGACTCTATTTTTACCACATTTATTACATTTATTATATTGTTCACATGGTTTGCGCTGCACTTTATATATATTTTTCAAGCATGCTGTATGTCCCGCATGCTTGGCCAATCACAGCGCGCAAAAAACGAAGAGCCATAATTGGCCAAAGCCTGGGTGGCTTTGGCCAATTATGGCTCAGGGCTTTAGCGCACGCCCCACACTATATAAGGCCGCCTGCTGGGCGGCCTCGTGTAGTGTGTTTCGGCTTGTTAATCAAAGACAGAGAGACAGAGAGATTGTTTTTTTAGATAGCTAGATAGAGCAGGCAGGCAGGCTAGTCAGTTTAGCTTAATTTACAGTCTGTTGATGATATATATACATCCCTAGGAGTTGTACATATATTTATACACTGTATAGCTTAGATAGATTAGTTCTTCCTAATTTACTGGCAGGCAGGTGATTGTGCTATTTAAAGACGTTATCACAGGTATAGACACCCAGCAGGTACAATATTTAAAGGAATGTTTTTATTTTTTTATTTAAGCATCAATAAAATCACTGCTCCTGAAATCACTGCTTCTGAAAAAATTACCGTTTTTTTAAACTTTTTTTCCATTGATACATGTTCCCTGGGGCAAGACCCGGGTTCTCAAAGACGTTTTCCAACAATAACTTGAATATTGGTCTTTAAAATGATCGTTTTTGAATTCGAACATTCGAGTCCTATAGACTTTAATGGGGTTCTAAATGTTCGCGCAAACGGTCGGTCTGTTCGACGGTTCTGGTGCGAACCGAACGCGGGGGTGTTCGGCTCATCTCTAGTACTGATAGGGATGTTGGCAATCTCCACCATTTCCCACTAGAGTTGAACTATCTTCTACCTTGTTTACATATGCATAGCTCAATCCAGCCTTTCTCCTTGACAATTAGTGGGTGCATTGACTGGCACCTGCTGATTGGCTTCTGCTGTGACTAATCACAGCAGAAGCGGTGTATGCTTGCCCCCTACCCTGAAGTGCAGAATCACATATATACAGTACAGTATACATGTGATTCAGTACAGAACCGCTGCCCTGTAGTAAATCTGCTATAGGGCTATAGCAGTAAATATGCAATAGGGTGGTCGGCAAGTAGATAATGCATTGTCCCATTTAAAAAACGTAGTAATCAGTCTCGGTTTAGTGTCATTATTGTAATCTTTGGAATGCAAATGATCTCTCCCATCACAAGAAATGGGGATTTTAATATTCTCTCTGCAGGACGCATACTCGCGTACACACGATCAAATTTATCTTCTGAAACTGGTCCGACGGACCGTTTCAGCAGACATCTCCGATCGCGTGTACGGGCTAGCGGACATGTTTTCACAGCGGACAAATTTCAAAGCATGCTTTGAAATTTGTCCGCCGGAGACATGTCCGTCGGATATGTCCACTGGTTAGTACACTAACCAGCGGACAGAAATCTCCGCGCATGCGTCGAATGAATTCGACGCATGCGTGGAAGTATTTTACTTCCTGGAGTGGTGTTGTGGCCGCGTCAACGTCACCGCCATGTCACCGTGTCCTCAGCCCGAGGGAATTTTCGTCCGATGCTGTGTACACGCCATCGGACCAAAATCCGATGAGGCATGTCCGCTGCAAACGGTCCGTCAGACTTGTTTGAGCAGACATGTCTCATTGTGTGTACGCGGCCTAAGTTTCTTTGCCTCTCCCTTAAAAATCCTCATCACTAAAACAGTTTCCTGATATCCTACTGGATTATCTATTTTTGGGGGATAGGGTTGATAGTGCCATGCAACAGTGTGTTGCCCTCTGGGGGTTTAAAAAAAAAGCCCTGTTGTAATCATCCAATTGGATGTTAACATCTAAGAAGGTTAGGGTGTTCTTATCATAACATAGGGAACCTCAGACTTAAATCATAAATGATAGCTGTTCTCCAAAATTTCTTAAAAGTTCCTTAGTTCAGTTTGTTTTTCTGGCCTAGAACTGGGGAACTCTTGAGACATTTTGCACAAATACTAAATAATAATTATTTAGATTTGAGGTTCACTTTATGTTATGATAAGAAATTCCTTACCTTTTATTAGACAATCAGTTTTAGATGACTGCGTTGTAACATTTATTATTTAATACAAAAGCTGTAATGTGGCAGGTATTGACGATGGAACATTGATTATATAATATGAATTGATACTATTAATGTATATGATATTTTCAACTTTACTGTAATAATCTTAGTGAAATGTATTTATGATGCAGGGCTCCGCTGTTACATATGTTTTTTTAACCACCTCAATATCGCATGCCATCATATGACGTCCTGGTATTGAGGTGGGGGATATCTGAATGATGCCTGAAGCTACTCAGCTATTCAGATATCCTTCTTTTCAGCCAGCGATTCTTTGCACCATAAGAACAATCATAGCGGCAGTTCCGCCAATTGATCTTGCTTATAGGCGGCGGGAGGGGATGTCACCCCCTCTCGCCACCATCTGGTGCTTTTTCGGGGGCTCTCTCATGCCATCGGGGGCCCGGAGAACAAATCGCCTGATGCCGGCTCACAACGGCATGTGAGGTATCGCCACGTGCGTTGAGCGTGTGCAATAATTCTAGCACTAGACCTCTTCTGTAACTCTAAACTGGGGACCTATAAAAAAAATTATGGAAAGTACCAAAGTTTGGCGCCATTCCATGAGTGTGTGCATTTTTCAAGTGTGACAAGTTGGGTATCTATTTACTCGGCGTAACATCATCTTTCGCATTATACAAAGAAATTGGGGTAACTTTACTGTTTTGTCATTTTTTTTTAATTCATAAAACCGCTTTTTTCCCAAAAAAAGTATTTTGAAAAATTATTGTGCAAATACCGTGCAAGATAAAAAGTTGCAATGACCGCCACTTTATTCCCTAGGGTGTCTGCTAAAAAATATACACATATATATATATATATATATATATATATATATATATATATATATATGTATATATACATGCCCCTGTTGATGGCTTTGAGCCGAAACGCGTCGGATTATACGCTTGTACCCCATACTGCTTTTTACTTATATCACATGATTTTATTTATTTGATATCAAATACAGCCTTCACAGGTTTATTTTTGATCTGCACCATTGGGAGCCTTTCTTTTTTTGTTTCCATACATCCATACCTGCTAAGCTGACTCTTGAGCCTGGCCATTCACCAGTGGTCTCATTTATTTGGGGTCCTGTTTTGGAGGAGCGATATCCAACCACACTGGATTCATCATCCCAACCTGAGTGACTACCTCTACAGATTCACCCAAACAGAGCCCAGGGTCCGCTGAGACCACCACGCCTTGTCTGACTTGTTGTTAATACTAACGAGTAAGTCCATCACAGCTGGTAAGAAAACCTATTTCCTTTATTTGATACTCTGAAGACTACAGACGAGCTACATATATTGTTTTCATTTATTTCAACTGGCACCATATATGCAGTGATTTGATTAATTGGGAACCACATCCATGAACTATTTACACTGTTCATTGCACCAGTTCAGTGTTTTCACTCACCTGTTTGTAATCACATTGATGGACTCTATGCACCATTACTCATATGCTATGTGATGTTTTGATTTTCTTATTATCTAACATCTTTTGTTGTCCTGTTGGACTATACCTTTGCATGTCCTATGCTCATGACAGCACCTTTATATATCATAGCGCTGCACTTTCTATTTTCCAATTGCTACTGACTTTGTTTGTTTGTGTGCTGGCCGCTATATTGTTTTAAATTTTTTCCTTTTGTTTGTTAGCTAGCGCAGTTGTTTCCCACACATTTCTATAGAACGTATTCCTTTATTTATATATGCTAAGAAGAATATGGTTCCCTCGACTGATAACCTCTTTTAGTCAATGCTAGTTGCATATTCTGGCTTTTAGGCCACGTACACACGATCGAACATGTCCGCTGAAGGAGGCTCAAGAGGCTCAGGCCTAGTACACATGATCGTTTTTTCCCCATCGTGTATATGCTCAGGAAAACTGCGGTTTAAAAAATGAGAACATGTTCTCTTTTTTTCTAGCTGCAAATTGCTGCGTTTTTTTCCCGCAGTTTTCCTGTAGGAAATACTGCGAGGGAGAATACACACGGCTGGTTTTCCCGACCAAAGTTCTCCTGGCAGTTTTCCAGGAGAAAACGGGCCGTGTGTACAGGGGAAGAGAGACTGAGCCGGTTCTCGGTTTTCCCGACGGCCTTTTGACCAGCAGGAAAACCGATCGTGTGTACTAGGCATTACAGAACAAGCAATTTCACAGAACAAGTATGAAGCTAGTGAAGTCAGATCTCCAGATCTGCATGCTTATAACAGGTTGGTGAATCAGTTATGAAGTTGTTATATCAGCATGACATGAGTGTAACTAGACTTTTCAGAGGGAATGTCTCCATGTTCCTTCAGCAAAGATACTTTGTAATAACATTGAACAAAAAGTAATCAAGTGTAGTTAACCGTAACATTTCCTAAGATATTTACGTTCATGTAGTCACACCAAAGAAAGATAATTTTGAATGACTCTAATTAGCTACTGCAAATTGCACATTAATCTTGCTTGTGCATCTAATTAAGAACTGAGAGCCCTGGTTCACACTGGGTACGATTTGAGATGCGATTTGACATGTCAAATCGCATCTCAAATCAGCGGCATTTTCCGGCAATTGTCGGCAATGGCACCGTCCTAATCGGTGCGACGCTGCATCTGCGGCGCTGCACCGATTTCAAAAAGTAGTTTCTGTACTACTTTTTGCGATTTGGGGCCGCGATTTACATTGACATCTGTGCAGAAACCTGCACAGATGTCTATGAAATCGTGTCCGAAATCGGGACTGCCGGGCGGGAGTGAAATCGTGCGAGTTCAGCTGAACTTGCAAGGCTTCACTCCCGCAGCCCAGTGTGAACCTGGGCAAAGTGATAAACCTCTTTCTTGAAGGATACTCCAAGTGCAAGGAAAAGAAGAGCATAGTGAACATGCCTGTATTGAAACAAATTCACAATGTTCTATAAATTATATATAAAATATGTGCATTCATGCATTTATTTAACTTTAATTAAAAGGGTTCCATACTAGTTAGTAGTTACTATTATGCAATATTTTTTTCAGAAAGTATGTATTGTGGGGAGATTGATCATGCAGTGTTGTGATCATAGACATATTAGTTCAGTGTTCCTGTGTTCTCTAAAACATAATTCCAACCTCTAGCCTTTGATAATTGTTGGGTAATCATTTTGACTTTGAAGCAAAGTACTAAAGACTGTATAAATGGCTTCTGAAATACATAAAGAGCATGACTCTAATTCCATATACATTACAAAAGACACTGGAAAATACATGTAAATTATACTTCAATATATATATTTTATAACCAAAAAGGGCATTATACTAGATGTTTCTCGGAAAATAAAGAAAAGGAATATTATATTAATACAATGACTTTTTTTGGTGTTGGTTTTGCATAACTAAAATATAATAAACACAGCATAAAGCAGATTTGTAAACGTTTTGGCAGGCCAATGCACATGTGTTACTATTAAAGGATAACTGCACTTTTAATGTGATGATTTATAAGGTTTTTTTAGCGTGTTCATATTTTTTCTTCAGCCCAGTCTGTGAATGGATAACAGTTCCAAAGGACCCAATAATTAGTTTAACCAGGGGAAGTAGCAACTAAGGAATTCGTTTCAGCTAAAACCCTGTGCACACTGGCAGAATGTCAGGAGACATTTGCCTGTTAAAAACAAAAATGGCCGACATTCTGCCCGTGTGTATGACAGTCTGTCATACGTGTATGCTGGAAAACCAGCATTCGACTGGCTCCCGATCAGCACTCTCCAATGGCAGAGAGCGTTGATGGGAGTGTTCTGGTGAGGTGCTGTCCCCCTGTCACAACACAAGAGCTCAGCGGGAGAGATTGGTGAACTAACCTTCCATGGTTAGTGCAGCGACTCCGACCAGAGCTGGGGGTGCGTGCCTCGCGAGTGTGTTCGAGGGTCCCGGGAACTCGATCTTCCCGGGCAGCACGTGATTGCGGTCGGCAAAGGCAGAACAGGGGGATGCCTTTGTAAACAACGGTGTTCCCTGGCATGATATGACCGCTGTCGGTACCATGTAACCTCTGTGGCCAATCACAGCAGGTCACATGACAGTGGTACACAATGAAAGCCTTTGATTCATGCTTTTCATTGTGTATAATTGTAGTCATCACATGGTACAGACAGGGCCAATTACAGCCCATCTGTACCATTTAATTTAACCACTTAAGCCCCGGACCATTTTGCTGGCCAAAGACCAGGCCACTTTTTGCGATTCGGCACTGCAATTGCGCGGTGACCAGTGATGTGTCACTGGTAGCCACACCTCCTAACAGTAAGAATCACTTCCTAGTACTGACTTAAACCCTTCAGTGCCACCTAGTGGTTATCCCCTTTACTACCAGTGTAATTTTTACAGTAATCAGTGCATTTTTATAGCACTGACCATTGTAAAAATTACAATGGTCCCAAAATGGTGTCAAATGTGTCTGATGTGTCCGCCATAATGTCGTAGTCACAATAAAAATCGCTGATCGCCGCCATTACTAGTAAAAAAGAAAAATATTAATAAAAATGTCATAAAACTACCACCTATTTTGTAGACGCTATAACTTTTGCGCAAAACAATCAATAGACGCTTATTGCGATTTTTTTTTTTTTTACTAAAAATATGTAGAAGAATACATATCGGCCCAAACTGAGGAAATTTTTTTTTAATATTTTTTTGGGGGGGGATATTTATTATAGCAAAAAGTAAAAAATATAGCCTTTTTTTTTTCTTTTCAAAGGTGTTTATTAAAGAATTTTCCAAATTTACAAAAATTGTACGTTTCATTCACAATAATATGTTATACAATATTACATCAACCCTGCAGGAACAGTAAATTGCAGTCCAAGTAGAAGCAATAAACAGTACAGAGCACAACAGCAGGGCCGGGCCCAGCAATAAGCAAACCTAGTACGGTAAAATCTGCCGCCTCTGGGGCCAAACATAACTCCGGAGAAGCGCTGCTCCCACGGGGGGCTTCCCCGACTTTAGGGCCCCCCCACCCAGCTGAGCAAGGGAAGGGAGCATGTCCCCCAGGCCGAGCATACACCAAATCAGTCGGCTAAAGCCAACAAAAAAACATTCAACTCGTACTATCTAGATAATAAGATAACGAGAAGGGGTAGATGGACAGACAAGAAACGAAAAAGAGTAAGGAAGAAAGTAATAGAATACCGGAGAGAAGGGGGGGTTTTCCAGCCCAGCCCTGCACCCACATCACCGTCTCGGGAAACCTTAAGGTGTAATCCTGTTAGGGTCATTAGCAAGGTACGAAATCCATGGGTCCCACGCTTTATGGAATATTTCCATATTGTCTTGTGACAACACTGATAACCATTCGTTTAACATCAACCAGGTAAGTTTTCGTTTGAAATACTGTAGCCTTTTTTTTTAATTGTCGCTCTATTTTTGTTAAAATGGATGAAAAAATGTATTATTTGTTGGTCAGTACCTTTAAATCTTATACACCGAGACACCTTAAAAATATGGATAGGTTCATTAGGTGTTAGGCTATTAGGCTATTTGACTGCCAGACTGTGAAAATCACTGTAGAGGTTCTTGAACATCAGACTGTATGTGAGGGATAAATATAACAGCCATATATACGTTTATGTCTTCTCAATAATGTAGTTCTAATTTAGCTGTCAGCACAGCATATAATATAGGGGTACCTGCATTAGGAGGAAAGAAACGCCCAGGTGTCAAGGAAAGGCTGCGATCTGCACTGCTAGATTATATATATATATATATATAGATAGATAGATAGATAGATAGATAGATAGATAGATAGATAGATAGATAGATAGATAGATAGATAGATAGATAGATAGATAGATAGATAGATAGATAGATAGATATATTTATATTCTATTAGGTATCTTTTTTTAGGTGAAATACTTGTGCCATTTTCAGTTGAAAATCTTCGGAAATGCTTCCTTCAACTGTACAGAAAGTTGAACAAATGTAGCCCTAAAAAAAAAAATATGAAACAAAAACCATAACATGTTTATAACATTGAGTGCTACTGAATTTAACCTCCCTGGCGGTATGATTCTTTCATATTTTAGGTGCTGAAAGCGGTACCATTATTTTGCATGGAAATTTGGCGTTTTAGATTGCAGGCTTGCATTTCTTAGGAATAACTCGCCTAAATCTGTCCAAACCAGAGTCTCTAGTAGACTATGACAAAGTTTTGAAACACAAAATCATAAATTATAATATAATAAATAATAACAAATAATAATTTAATAATAACAATACTTTTTATTCAATAAATTTTAACAAATAATATATTCATAAACTCTGATTTTTTGGGGGGTCAAAAAAGTGTGCAAAATCATTATTTAGTAAATGTCTCGGGTATGAAATTCTTTGAAGCAAGGAATGGCGCAAAGTCCAACGTCACAGTCGAGACAACAGAAGCGCGTTTCTTTGCGTATTTTTTTTCCGCTGTTGTCGCGCTTGGAGCAGCAAACCACACACATCCGTGAGGGTGCTGATTTTTTTGCAGTGGGTGGTACATAGTCCATGAAATGACGACCAGTCAGGCGCTCAGGATTTACAACACCAGAAGCATTCCACAGACATTGCTCCAAGAGATGTCTGAAAAAATTTTTATAATATTTTTTTTGCTGCTTTCGCATAGCTGGATAAAATGTCATGGCTTGGTCCGCCCTGTCCACACCTCCCATCGTGTGGTTGTAGTCCAATACAACTTGGGGCTTTCTCACATCTTTTCCACCTCTGGTATGCACCATGACGGTCGAGGTGTTGTGCACTGTGCTCATCAGGGAAATGTCCTTTTTGTCCCGCCACTTTAGTGCCAACATTTTCCCTTTTTGCCATGCAGCAACTTCTCCTTTATCTAGCTTTTTGTTGTAAAATCCTGCCGGCATGTCCCGCCGGTTAGGCCTCGCGGTTCCATAAGCGTCCGTCTTGTTCATAAGCAGGAACTCGTACAGTTCTGGGGAAGTGTAGAAATTGTCTGTAGTGAGACAGTAGCCCTGGTTGAGCAAGGGCTCTATCAATGACAGAACTGATGCGCTTGCCATCCCAAAAAAACTAAATCTCGGGGAGAATTTGGTCCCTTTCCCAGTGTACATTACTGTGTTCCAAATATACCCAGAGCTGGATTCACACAGCATAAAGGATTTGATCTCAAAGCGAGCGCGCTTAGACGCAATAAATTGTATCCAACTGAGCCTACCTTTATAGGCCATCAGACTTTCGTCAATAGTAATGTCCCGCTCAGGAACATAGGTCTGCTGGAAGTTCTGCAGTATCATTTGGTAAACATCCCAATTTTTTAGCTTTGGAGCTGGATGATATTGTTCGTCGAATTCCTCATTATTTGCGAAGTGCAAATACTTCATAATTAAAGAAAATCGATATTCGGACATTACCGATCCAAAAAAAGGTGTGGCCAATAATTTATTTGTGGTCCAGTACCACTTTTGGAGTGGTTTCCCCACCACTCCCTGTAAAATTAGGAGGCCAAGAAATTTCCAAATATCATCACTGGTCACAGGCTCCCATTTTCTGCGCCGCGAAAATAGCTGATGGGTAGCAGCTTGCTGATCTTGATACCTGTTTGTCTCCAACACTATTTTGTCAATCACCTCATCCGTCAAAAAAAGCCGGAGGTAATCCAACGGATTGTCACCCACTATGTCCAATTTTATCCCAGGTGATCCTATGAAGGGAAACCTTGGGGGCGCTACGTGCTCTGTAGCGCAATCAATTGCGCACCAAGTCCGCACATCGCTGGGCACAGGTGCAGGATCGTCACTCGCATCACTTTCTTCATCCGATGACAAACTTTCCCACGCGTCGCTGTCGCTCAGCTCCTCCGCAAGGGATTCTGCATCGCTGTCGCTGTTTGGCAGCATGTCGCATAGCGATTTGGATGTAGAGGCGCGCTTTGCCATGATTGCAGTACCAGTGTCTGTATACTGAGCAGCAATCTGCAGACAGGTCACTTGAGAAAACACTGGGGGGGGGGCAATCAAAGGTCACTGTATTTTTTTTTAATTTTTATCCAATTGTATCAGTGTGTTTTTACTGTGTTTCACTATGTTTCTACTTATACATTTGAATTTGGCGCCGTTCCCCCCCCCTTCCGCCCCCCTGCGTCGCGACGCTCGCAGGGAAGGGAATCGGAGGTACACACAGCATCAGGCGGACATCCGGCCGCCGTGTACTGCGGGGATTCATCGCTGGATCGCAGAGAAAAGGTAAGAAAACTCTTTTCTGCATCCAGCGAGGCAAGCCCGTGTGTGGCGCGGGGTTATCGATCGTAGCTTGAAAATCTCACCCCGTGCCACACACGGGAATACTGCCAGGGAGGTTAAGGTTTTTTATTAATTTGAAATGAAAATAACGTATAACTATTTTAGCAAATTAAAAAAGAAAATCATCAGCAGTTGCAGCAGTTGGGTCTGTTGTCACTGCCTTTTTTCCCTTCTTATTTGGTGTCCTGCTTTGCTCCCCTTTGGCCATTGGACAACAGCTGATGTGTGCATTAGTATCATTACTTGACTGAAAAAAAGGGGGGGGATCTTCAGCGCTGGTCAAAGTGAATATGATGGAATAAACTAGTGGGTGTGCATGGGTGAATGCAGCTCAATCTGAAGTGGAAACCACTCACTGTAAATATTGAATGAAAAGGATATGATGAGTGCAGACAAATTAAACTAAATGAGGGAGGGGACAAAACTGATTAAATAACTAATCTGCAGAAAATATGTGCCATGAGTAGAGTCAAAAATTATTATTATTATTATTATTAAAAAGTGTTTAATATCGCGCCTGTCTTACCCATAGGGCCTCGAAGCGCTAAACGCAAAAGTACACATCACCCATAGCAGAGAACAAAAATCGGCACCGCAGCAATTAAAAGGGGGTACTAAGAATGGAGAAACCTAATATAACGTGAGAAGGACTCAAAAACCCTCCTCTACTGGTTCAGCCATAGGCTTGGGTAAACAGGTGGGTTTTAAGTTTGCGACGGAAAGCCAGGAGATTGCTAACCTGTCTAATCGGCAGGGGGATGCTGTTCCAAAATTTTGCCCCCTGGACGGAAAAAGAGCGACCTCCTCGACGAGCCTTCCTAAAGCGAGGCACCGTAAAATCCAGGGAGGTACTGGAACGGAGGGGGCGGGAGGGAACGTATTTGATGAATCTTGCACGGAGGTAGCCTGGACCCGAACCATAGAATACCCTGTGCATAATACAACCAGTCTTGAACAATATCCGTTTTGAAATAGGAAGTCAATGCAGGGCGACAAGAGAGGGGGGTGATATGCACTCTACGGGAAGCACCCGTGAGTAGCCGCGCAGCTGCATTTTGGACAAGCTGGAGTCTATGCAGGTTGTTATTAGGGAGTCCTAGATACAGGGCATTACAATAGTCCAGGCGACTAGCGATCGTAGCAGAGACAACCGTGTTTTTGCTGGGGTGGTCAATGAATCAAAATAACACCCTCAGAAGTTTAAGATGGAAGTGGCAGGTGCTTACCACCTTGCTTATCTGAGGGATCAGAGTCAACCAGGAGTCCAAGATGACTCCCAAGTCCCAGACCTGGGTGGCTCTCTCGGGAACGCTGCCAAACTCCGAGGGCCATTGGGGCAGTGTAGGGGCCAGACTCAAGTCACTGAAGGTAATACAATCGGTCTTACTATTGTTTAACTTCAGAGAGTTGGCACACATCCACTGATCGATCTCCCGAAGGGAAGCGGCCAGGGTTTCGGGAGCAACTTCACCATGTTTGAATTTAAAGTAAAGCTGCGTGTCATCGGCATAGACATGGAACTGGAGATTGTGATGCCTGATGAGGTCAGCCAGTGGCCTCACATAGATGTT
Organism: Rana kukunoris; assembly: GCA_029574335.1. NCBI lineage: Eukaryota > Metazoa > Chordata > Amphibia > Anura > Ranidae > Rana > Rana kukunoris. The sequence continues at coordinate 156,837,463 of CM056053.1, forward strand.
GAACAGGACTGGAGATAAAGCCGAGCCCTGTGGAACTCCACAGGAGAGGGGGAGGTCAGCTGATTGAAAAACCCCCAGCTGTACTCGTTGCGTCCTCTCTTGGAGAAAGGAGGCCATCCATACCAAGGCTTGACCTTCTAATCTGGCAATCGTTACCAATCGATCCAGAAGCACCTGATGGTCAATGGTGTCGAATGCAGAAGACAGGTCCAGTAACACTAGAACCACCAAGTGATCCTGGTCTAAAGCCGTCAGAAGATCGTCCTGGACGTTGACAAGAGCTGACTCTGTGCCTCGCCCAGGCCGGAATCCCGACTGGTAGTCATCCAGAATGTTGTTGGACTCTAGGTGACTCTGAAGTTGACCTACCACAGCTTTTTCGGCTATCTTCGCCACGAACGGAAGGCCAGAAATTGGTCTCAGGTTGCTCATCTCAGTCGGGGCGAGCGATGGTTTCTTAAGCAGGGGAGTCACCACCGCCTGCTTAAGAGAACTCGACACCCGACCAGAGGCAAAGGAGCTATTAATGATGTCATGTATAAACGGAGCCCGGGGGCCTCCGCGCAGGACCTCATCAACTTAGGAGGACAGGGATCCAAAAGGGAGGAGGAGGCTTTTAAGGCCCGAATAATCTCTCTAACCGAGACTTCCGTGAGTGGGGTAAATATAATATAATGGTGGTGAAGTGCTACACAAACAAATATGTCAGTGACAAAAATGTGTAAACACAAACTAAATAAATTATGTGACACAAATAGCAATAGGCTGAAAGCCTAGAGTGTGCTGGTGTGTGCAATGTGGATGAAGTGCTAATGCACTATAAGTTCAAGTGCTGGTGGGCGATGCTTCAGATATCTAAACTGATATCAACAGGAAAGAGTTCATTAGAGATAAAGTTCATGAACAAGTGTCATTCATAAGTGCTGATCAATTCTTATAGTATACGGAACTTCTTTTCTTCCAGATAATGTGCTCACAGAGCGCTAACCTTAGCCCGACCGGGCAGTAGCATAAAACAGTAGGGGAAATCCTCTCCTGAGCGGCATGTCAGCCAGCGTGGGCGTCTGTAGTTCACCAGGCTGGTCTCCAGGAAGATGGATGCCTCTAAAACAGTCTCGAGCGTCCGCAGGTCCAGTCAGGAAAAAGCAGATAATCCAATCAAGGAAGAAATATAAAGGTCCAGATCGTGAAGTACGTAGAGCCAAAAAGTTTTAATAGCAAGGCTTACAATAAGCAAAAAAAAAGGTAAAATAACAATCCAATGGTGGTGTAGCTCTGACACAGACGGACGTCACTTCCGGTCACGTGGGTGCCTATTTCTTACATGTATCGTCACGTCACGTGACTTCATCAGAGGAGTGATTTTATTTATTTGTATTTATTATTAGTTATTTATTCAGTTTTGTCCCCTCCCTCATTTAATTTAATTTGTCTGCGCTCATCATATCCTTTTCATTCAAGCATTACTTGACTGTCTGAATGGAAAGATGAGCAGACTAGCAGAGCTGTAAAAAGGCCCCTTTCACATATGCAGACCGTTTGTCCATTTTTCACCCATTCGCTGAATGCAGCTTTTCCTTGACACCTGGTAGGGATGAGCTTCGCATTCGATACGAACGTATGCTCGATTTGAACATTGTCTGTTCGTACGTTCGACGAAATTCTAACAAAATCGATCGTTCGCGCCAAATTCGAGTGACGCAAAACAGCCCATAATTCCATAACGGCCCATAATTCACCGCGGCATTGCGCTGTATGTCCCGCATGCTTGGCCAATCACAGCGTGCAAAAAACGAAGAGCCATAATTGGCCAAAGCCTGGGTGGCTTTGGCCAATTATGGCTCAGGGCTTTAGCACACGCCCCACACTATATAAGGCCGCCTGCTGGGCGACCTCATGTATTGTGTTCCGGCTTGTTAATGAAAGCAGTCAGAGAGACAGAGAGATTGTCTTTTTAGATAGCTAGATAGCTAGATAGAACAGGCAGGCAGGCTAGTCAGTTTAGCTTAATTTACAGTGTGTAGAGGATATATATACATCACTAGGAGTTGTACATACTGTATATTTATACACTGTATAGCTTAGATAGATCAGTTCTTCCTAATTTACTGGCAGGCAGGTGATTGTGCTATTTAAAGACGTTATCACAGGTATAGACAATATTTAAAGGATTTTTTTTATTTTTTTATTTAAGCATCAATAAAATCACTGCTCCTGGAGCAGTGATTTTAATGATGCTTAACTTAAGAAAAAAAAATTAAAAATTCCTTTAAGTATTGTACCTGCTGGGTGTCTATAGTTTGCCTGTGAAAACGTCTTTGAGAACCTGGGTCTTGCCCGAGGGAACATGTATCAATGGAAACATTTTTTTTCAAAATGGTAATTTTTTCAGGAATCCTGCTCCTGAAAAAACAACCGTTTCTTAAACTTTTTTCCATTGATACATGTTCCCTGGGGCAAGACCTGGGTTCTCAAAGACATTTTTCAACATTAACTTGAATATTGGTCTTTAAAATTATCGTTTTTTAATTCGAACGTTCGATTCCCATAGACTTCAATGGGGTTCTAAACGGTCGCGAACGGTCGGTCTGTTCGGCGGTTCTGGTGCGAACCGAACGCAGGGGTGTTCGGCTCATCCCTAACACCTGGGCGTTTCTTTCCTTCTAATGCTTTTACCCTTGCAGGTACCCCTATATTATATGCTGTGCTTACAGCTAAATTAGAACTACATTATGGATGAAAAACGGAAATCAATGCATCCCTATGGAAAAAAGGATGTAAATGGATGATTATCCACATTTATGTCCACATCCGTCAACATCCATTTTTTGGGAACGGATCAAAGTCTTTTTTTTTTTTGTTCCGTTGAAAAGAACAGAATGAATAAAAAATGGATGTAAACTGACAAACTATCTGTTTTTGCATTGGTAGTGGATATATATATATATATATATATATATATATATATATATATATATATATATATATATATATATATATATATATATAAAAACTGATGAGGTACTGGTGAGATATTGATAAAAAAACTAATGTAAACTTCATCCATTTTTTCTTTGAAAAAAACATGACTGAAGTGATGAAATAAATAGTCTGCATGTATGAAAGGGGCTTAGGTGGGCTAATGTAACATCACCTGAAAGTAATACCAGAGAAACTAATTATAGAATGCATACAGTACATGAAAAAAACTCAAACTGTAAAATTTATCCTGGGAACTTTGTAAATGAAAACTAGAATAACAAAAAAATTATAATAATTAAACACACATACAAAAAAAAAACTGTAATAAATGTGTTCATGCATAAAGAGATTCAAAATAAAATTCCAACATAAAATTACATTTCTTTTAAAAAATGTCATGTTTTTTACCATGATATTCAGTTTCTTTTCAGTACTTCAGAAAATCTAAAAAAAAGAACAATATTTTATTATATATTAGAACTCATTAGTCCCTAGATGTGGTGGCAGTATTTTTTTTTATATATTTTCAGGCTAATTACATACTCTGCAAATACAGAAAATACCTGTTGCTTTGGACACAAGTGCAGTGTCCTTGTCATTGTCCTTGTCATTTGCTGTGAGCTAAGCTGAAAACCCAAACAAATCGATCTGCCTTCTAAGCATTCAATATTCTATAAACTACAAATCCCCCCATTCCCAATGTAACTCAGATAAAGAGAGGACAATGTGTTTGTAGTCCAAAACAGAAGGTGTCTAGGGTGGCCAGCCCAGTCACCCTAAGATGTAAAGTGTATTACTAGCAGAATCAGCAGGTGAAAAAAAGTAAAAACAAAAAAACTGATAAAGACAACTACCACATCTAAGGGCTGCTAAGATATACTTTAATCCTATGCCAGGACTCAACATATTATTCAGCAAATGTACTCACAGAGAACACCTAAGGGCGCGTACACACGATCGAACATGTCCGCTGAAACTGGTCCGCCGACCAGTTTCAGCGGACATATCCGATCGTGTGTACGACCTAGCGGACAGTTTTTTCCAGCGGACAAATTTCAAAGCATGCCATGTTAAGTATGGCGTCGGGTCAGCGTCTGCTTTTTCCATCGCTTACGTCGTTTTACTAACTCGTTCGCAAATAGGGCATTGCGTAGTGACGATCACGTCGTTTTGACGTTGGTTTCAACGACGCTTTCCGACGTGAGCTGGAGCATGCGCACTGGGCTTTTTCTCCGGCCGGCGCATGCGCAGTTCGTTTGACGCGGGGGCGCGCTTAATTTAAATACAAGCAGCCCCATTTGAATTACGCGGGCTTACGCTGGGCCATTTTCGCTACGCCAACGCAAACTACGGAGCAAATGCATGGAGAATACGGCACTTGCTCTAGTACGATGCAGCGGGGTAGTGTAAATGGCTTACGCTACGCCGGCAAATTTCTTAGAGAATCTGGCCCTTTGTCTTTAGGTTTGGATACACTTAAATTATATATATAACAAAAAAAAAACACCTGGTTTTAAGACACATATTAACCACTTAAGACCCGGACCATTATGCAGGTAAAAGACCTTGCCCGTTTTTGCGATTCGGCACTGCGTCATTTTAACTGACAATTGTGCAGTCTTACAACGTGGCTCCTAAACAAAATTGGCGTCCTTTTTTTCATAAATAGAGCTTTCTTTTGGTTGTATTTGATCACCACTTCGGTTTTTATTTTTTGCGCTATAAACAAAAATAAAGCGTAAATTTTGAAAAAAACAAACAATATTTTTTATTTTTTGCTATAATAAATATCCCCAAAAAACATATAAAAAACATTTTTTTTCCTCAGTTTAGACCGATACGTATTCTTCTACCTATTTTTGGTAGAAAATAAATGTTTATCGATTGGTTTGCCCAAAATTTATAGCGTTTACAAAATAGGGGATAGTTTTATGGCATTTTTATTAGCCACTTCAATACCCGCCCATTGTCATTTGACGTCCACAGATGGGATAACCAAATGACATCCTGGGCTTTGCGGGTGGATATCTGAATGATGCCTGCAACTAGAGGCATCATCCAGATATCCTTTTCTTCTGCCGGCGATTCTGCGCAACATAAGAACGATCATAGCGGCGGTTCCACCACTTGATCGTTCTTACAGGTGGCGGGAGGGGACATCCCGCCGCCATCCGGTGCTTCTCCGGGCTCTCCCGTGCCATCGGGGGCCTGGAGAAAGAATCGTCCGGCGTAGGCAGGAAGCATAATGATGACTGGTGACCAGATGGTCAGACCAGTCATCTCTATGAACGTCGGAGGACCCGAGCGCGATGTGATGACGTCACACCCGGGTCCCTGTAAGTAAACAAAGCCGCGATTGCGGCTAGTAAGCAACAGTATTCATGAATTTTTTTCACCGATCTCATGGTTTCCAGCCTGGAGGAGAGATGTGAGGTCTTATTGACCCCGCATCTCTCCATAAAGAGGACCTGTCACACACATTTCCTATTACAAGGGATGTTTACATTCCTTGTAATAGGAATAAAACTGAAAAAAAAAAAAAAAAAGTAAAAAAAAAATAAAAAAGAATAAAAAATAAAATTAAAACGCCCCTGTCCCCGGTAGCTCGCGTGCAGAAGCAAACGAACACGTAAGTCCCGCCGACATATGTAAACGCCGTTTAAACCACATATGTGAGGTATTGCCGCGTGCGTTGGAGTGCCAGCAACAAATCTAGCATTAGATCTCCTCTGTATATCTAAACTGGTAACCTGTAAAACTAATTAAAGCCTATGGAGATTTTTAAGTACCGAAGTTTGGCTCCATTCCATGAGTGTGCGCAACTTTAAAGCGTGACATCTTAGGTATCTATTTACTCGGTGTAACATAATCTTTCACATTATACAAAAAAATTGGGCTAACTTGGGCTAACTTTACTGTTTTGTTATTTTTTTAATTCATGAAACAATTTTTTTCCAAAGAAAGGGCGCTTGAAAAATTATTGCGCAAATACCATGCAAGATAAAACGTTGCAATGACCGTATTTTTATTCCCTAGGGTGTCTGCTAAAAAAACATATATAATGTTTGGGGGTTCTGTGTAATTTTCTAGCAAAAGAATGTAGGAGAGAAGTGCCAGAATAGTGAAAATGTGTTATAACACCGGCGCAACTAAGTGCGTAATATGCTAATCTGCTGCAGTTAATGTGAACACCTGTGGCAAGTGAAAAAAATGAAAACGTGGATTGTGTATATGTGACATATACTCCTGCGCTGATTATCTCAAAACCATAAACATATATATAATATATAAAAACAAATGTCCATGAACACCAGTGTTGATATTAAACCATACAAATAAATTCACATAAATTTAAATCCAGTTGGTGTGTGCTAATGCACCTAAGAACAGTTCTTAATCCTTTTGTTTATCCAGTGAAAAAAACGTGCTCTGTGCTGTTGAATCAGGTATACTTTCCGTGAATTAACACTCTTAGTTTGTGTCACCACCACCTCTAGTAAAGATTGCGCTCACCAGATCACATAGGGGACACAGCATATAATATCCTTTGAACAGCAGTTTCTGAACGATCCTTTATCCTGTATATCAGACCCGAATGGCTTTCCACCTCTTGAGGCTCCCCCAGAAAGAAAAAAGCCTCTTATGGTGTAGTATATTTAAACAACGTTTTATTATGAAAGTATAAAAGTAAAAAACTCACTCACATTTTGCAATGCCCAGCCGGGCACGAGCTTTACAATCAATTGCCCTATCCTTTCTCCAAGATGGTATTCAAAACATCATAGCAACATTTAAATTATGTGATTGCTTGGCATAGTCTAACTCTATTCACGCTGACATTTATTTAATTAAATTTACAAAGTAAAAAAAGTCTGAAACTTGAATTTAATATAATATGACTGGTAAAGGTTTTATATGGACATGTATAAAAAAATATATATAAAATATAGAAATATGAAAATATAAAAATTATGAAAATATAAAAATGATAATAGGAAAAAATAAATAAAAATAATAATAAAATTAAAATTAAAATTAAAATAAAAATAAAATTTAAAATAAAATAAATGAAAATGAAAATAAAAATAAAATAAAAATAAAAATAAAAATAAAAATTGATTAAAATTGAAATTAAAATTAAGGTTAGTATTAAAAATGAAATTTAAATTAATAATTCTCCAGAAAACAGTTGATGTCCAACTCTATATTCATACCTTTTGGTTTAAGGGTATCTAATTTAAATATCCAATAGGTTTCATTTTTCGAAATTTCCCTTCTTAAATTAGTGTTCCTCCAACTTTTTTCAACCTTATCTATGGCATACATTTTCAGTTTGGTTGGGTCTTTGTTATGCATTTTCCTGAAATGCATAGAGACGCTGTGATTTGAAACCCTTTTTGATGTTCCTAATGTGTTCCCCTAGTCTTATTGATAATTTCCTTGTGGTCCTGCCCACGTATTGCAGTCCGCATTCACATTCTAGGACATAAGCGACATGGGTACTACTACATGTTATTAGTTTGTTTATTGTGTATTCTGTCATGTTTGTATTAGATTTGAACTCTGTGGTTTTCCTGGGGCCTTTTACTGTGCGACAAGGCTTACATCTCCCACACCTATAGAACCCTTTTTGGCCCAAGAATGTTCGCAGGTTCTTGGGAAGGTCTGGGACATTCTTGACAATGGTGTCCCGAATTCTTTTTGCTCTTCTATATATAACTTTTGGCTTCCTAGGTACTATGTCCTTTAGCTGTGGGTCTTCTAGAATGATTGGCCAGTATTTCGACACTATCTGTTCGAGTTGTTGGTACTCTGTGCTAAAACCTGTTATGAAGGACATTGTGCTTTCTTCCTTTTTCCTCCTTCCCTTATTTTTCAGTATGTTGTTCCGATCCATCAATCCAACTTTAGCCCTAGTTTCTTCTAGTTTCCTTTTGTCATAGCCTTTGTCCATAAATCTTTCGATTAATATGTTTGTTTGTGTGGTATAATCTGAGGTGGAACTACAGTTACGCCTTATTCAAATAAATTGTCCCTTTGGAATGGCCTGTTTCCACTGCGGATGGTGGCAGCTGCTGTATGGGATATACCCGTTCCTATCGGTGTCCTTAAAGTACGTTTTGGTGTGTAATTTGTTCCCCATCTTGAAAATTTCCAAATCTAAGAATTGCATTTTCCTGGATGTTAACTGTAAATTTTATTCCATATTGGTTATTGATTATATGGTCAACAAAACCTTGTAGTTCTTCCTTTCCCCCTTTCCAAATGATCAAGATGTCATCTATGAAGCGCTTGTAAGTGTGGAGGTGTGGCCAACTTTTTCCAAAGATTTCCTCCTCCTCCCACTTGTTGAGAAAGATGTTGGCAACGCTTGGTGCGTACTTGTTCCCGATCCCCACACCTTTCACTTGGCTATAATAGCTGTGGTTGTGCCAGAAAAAAATATTTTTCATGGCAATACCCAGGCCCTCAAGGATAAATTTCCTTTGCTTGAGTTTTAATTCGGATTGGTGCTGCAAGGCCCATGCTACTGCAGCCAGTGCATCTGTTTGTTTAATGTTTGTGTAGAGTGACTCCACATCTATCGTCACCAACAGCGTGGAGTCTTCAATTTCTATTTCTGCAAGCCAGTTGATTACATCTTTGCTGTCTTTGATAAAGGCCTTGCCTTTTGTGGCTAAGGGTTGGAGGTATATGTCCAGATATTCCCCCAATCTTGAATGGATGGCCTCAATGCCGCTGATAATCGGTCTTCCCGGGGGTTTTGTTTTATTTTTGTGCACTTTCGGTACCTGGTAGATGACTGGTATTCTTGGTGTCTTTGGCAACAGGTATCGGCCCTCTTTCTTATTTATTACGTGGTTTCTAATGCCCTGGTTCAAAAATTCTTTTAATTTGTTCTTTAGATCTTTGTTGGGGTTTCTTTTTAAGGGTGTATATGTGGTTATATCATTAACCAGTCTGTTAAGTTCCTCCATGTAGTCTTGCTTAGTCAATATGACCAGCCCCCCCCCCCCCCCCTTATCCGCTGGTCTAATCACCACATTTTTGCGTTTCTCTTATTTCTTTATCCCTTGCCATACTTTATCTTGTTTTTTTTTTTTTTTTTGCGGTTGTATGGTTTTCAGGTCTTTTTCCACCAGTTTTTTAAACACCTCTATGTATTGGTGTGAGTTGGACTTTGGGTTGAAGGTTGATTTATTTCTTAAACCACTATGGGTATGCTCTGTGTCTTCTGGTTGTTTATTTGCTTCTTTATGTCCAAAATGTTTCTTTAAATTTAGCTTTCTAATAAACCTCTGCAGGTCTATGAAGGCTTCAAACTTGTTAAAAATTCTTCTAGGCGCAAACTTTATTCCTTTATCCAGTACCAGTAACTCTTCCTTGGTGAATACAATGTCGGTTAAGTTAAATATTCCCTTACCTAGCCCATTCTTTTTCTTTTTGCTTCCCCCTCTGCACCCTCTCCTTCTTGGGGGGTTGTGGTTCCATCCCCCCCTGCTCGTCTGAAAAACCGGCATGGGGGGTCTGTAGGGCTCCCTCCAGTCCCGCCATTCCCCCTGCCACTGTGGTGGGCCATAATGTTGGGGGGGGCGTAATTTTGTCCATAGTAACCCCTCCCTCTTCCCCCTCTCCCTCCCCTCCATGGTCTGGAATATTGACCCATGGGTGGTTGGTATGGAGGTTGGGGTGTAATTCCCTGGTTTCCCTTATTAGGGGTGGGTTTACTCGATGCTGTGGTCTCTGGGTTTTTATTTTTTTTTATTTTTTTTTTATTATTATTTTTATTTATTTTTTCCTATTATCATTTTTATATTTTCATAATTTTTATATTTTCATATTTCTATATTTTATATATATTTTTTTTATACATGTCCATATAAAACCTTTACCAGTCATATTATATTAAATTCAAGTTTCAGACTTTTTTTACTTTGTAAATTTAATTAAATAAATGTCAGCGTGAATAGAGTTAGACTATGCCAAGCAATCACATAATTTAAATGTTGCTATGATGTTTTGAATACCATCTTGGAGAAAGGATAGGGCAATTGATTGTAAAGCTCGTCCAGGGTTACTGTCTGACAAGGAAAACGAGTATACCAGAATCAAAGATGGAGCTGTGAGCACTTCCGTTTTTTTCGACACAAGAACGGGTCACAATTAATTGAATTGCATATAAATAACACCCAAGGGAGGCGTGCCCATAGCTTCCTGATGACGCATGCGTGCATGCCAAACATGTAGAGGCCTATGGGCATTACCCTTTTACATATCGAATCCGCCAATAGTCTCCTCCATTGTCAACATTGCAACTTCCGCCCGTTGAACCGCATCCGAAACGAGGCTTGGAACGCACGCCGCGCGTAGCACAAACAGTTACGCTGGACTAGCTAATGCCGGCTGGGCATTGCAAAATGTGAGTGAGTTTTTTACTTTTATACTTTCATAATAAAACGTTGTTTAAATATACTACACCATAAGAGGCTTTTTTCTTTCTGGGGGAGCCTCAAGAGGTGGAAAGCCATTCGGGTCTGATATACAGGATAAAGGATCGTGCAGAAACTGCTGTTCAAAGGATATTATATGCTGTGTCCCCTATGTGATCTGGTGAGCGCCAACTTTACTAGAGGTGGTGGTGACACAAACTAAGGGTGTTAATTCACGGAAAGTATACCTGATTCAACAGCACAGAGCACGTTTTTTTCACTGGATAAACAAAAGGATTAAGAACTGTTCTTAGGTGCATTAGCACACACCAACTGGATTTAAATTTATGTGAATTTATTTGTATGGTTTAATATCAACACTGGTGTTCATGGACATTTGTTTTTATATATTATATATATGTTTATGGTTTTGAGATAATCAGCGCAGGAGTATATGTCACATATACACAATCCACGTTTTCAAGTGCCAGAATAGGCCCGGTATTGAGGTGTGTATAAAAGCCCGGTTTTGAAGTGGTTAATATATTTTTTTTACTACTAATGGAGGCGATCGGCGATTTTTTTCATGCCTGCGACATTATGGCATACACATTGGACACTTTTGACACATTTTTGTGACCATTGTCATTTTCACCGCGAAAAGTGCTATAAGAATGCACTGATTACTGTGAAAATGACAATGGCAGTGCAGTGGTTAACCACTAGGTGGCGCTAAGGGGTTATGTGTGTCCTAGGGGGGTGATTCTTACTGTAGGGGGGTGTGGCTGTAGGCGTGATGTCACTGATCGTCATTCCCTATATCAGGGAACAGACGATCATTGTCATTGCCACAGTGAAGAACGAGGAAGGTGTGTTTACACACACCTCTCCCCTTTCTTCAGCTCCTGTGACCGATCGCAGGACACCGGTGGCAATCGGGTCCACAGGTCCTGCGGGTGCAGTCACGGAGCTTCGGACCGGGTCGCGCGCGACCCATGGCTGGGCTCTTAAAAGCAATGTACAGGTATGTGCCTGTGCCCAGCCGTGCCATTTTGCCGACGTAAATGTGCAGGAGGCAGTCCTTAAGTGGTTAATTAAATCTCTGCAGACAGAAATATGTAGACTGCCACTGCCATCTCCTTATAAAAACCAGTCAGCTAGACGGCTCTGTGGATGAGCGGGCGGCTGGCCAATCAACAAGCCGGCGGCCGGGGGAGCAGAGAGATGACATTATCTCTTACCGCCACGCGCCTGCCATGCATCCCTGCAGTAACTTCCGCCCTCACTGTGCAGGCAGGAGAGAGATTACATCATCCCTCTGCTGCCTGACTCTGACAAGCAAAACACCACCTCAGCAAGTAACAATCTGCAAGGTGTGGCAGATGAGGTGACAATTGACAATCTGCATCTGGTGGCAGGCAAGTGACAATCCGCAACATGTGGCAAGTGACAATCTGCAACTTGTGGCAGGTGACGTGGCAAGTGACAATCTGCATCTGGTGGCAGGCAAGTGACATTCCGCAACATGTAGCAGGTGACATGGCAAGTGACAATCTGCATCTGGTGGCAGGCAAGTGACATTCCGCAACATGTGGCAGGTGACATGGCAAGTGACAATCCACAACGTGAGGCAGGTGATGTGGCAAGTGACAAGCTGCATCTGGTGGTAGGTGACGTGGCAAGTGACACACTCAGGGCACCCACTGATTCTGCATTATGGTGAGTTGAACCATTTCATTTTATATTACAATGTAAAAATATAAACCATGGTGCCGTGATTATTGAAGCGCTAACACCAGTAATTTCCCTGATAAATTGCCCCCCCAAAAAAAAATATTTTCTGGTAGTGCCCCTCCCGAGACTAGACTCTGGATCAACCCCTGGTACCAGCAGGAGATTCAAGCGGAATGCTTGCTGAACAGAGTCCACAATCGCATCAATCGTAAAACACAGGGCCTTAGGAAGGTCCTCATAAACCTACATTTCCTCTGTAGGGAGGAGGTTAACCATCTGCTTCATTTGTTCCTTGAGGAACTTAAATATGCCAATCGCTGCAACTGCAGGTTGTACTACAGCAGTGGTCTCCAAACTGCAGCCTGAGGGCCGGATGCTTGCCTTTATCCTGCCCTTGGGGCACTATCTCTCCCACTGATACGAGAAACTATTCTGCCATCTGACACCGACAATGTAGCACCATTTCTCCCACTGACACAACTAATAGAGCATTATTCCTCCATATTATACCAGCAATGGGCCACTATTCCTCCCCCTAATACCAGATGTTTACTAACAATGATGCCAAAGTCTGGCCCTCCAAGAGTCTGAAGGACAATAAATCCCTTTGTTTAGAATGTTTGGAGACCCCTGTACTATAGCATCGACCATAGAGGAGGCTTTCAATAAAGATTCCAGCTTTTTTTTCAGTTGGATCCTTAAAGCCCTGAGCATTGTCTTTAGGACAGGTAAGGCTTTTGCTTGCACAAGAAATAGCTGCATCTATAGCAGGTCCCCCCCATGTCTTAGTGAAACCTTCCTCCAAAGGGTACAGGAGGGAAAGGTGTTCAGGAAGGGAAAACAGTTTATCTGGGTGAACCCAGTCATCAGTTTATCCAGCAAGTGTTGAACTGGAAAGGAGCATGCAACCTGTGGGGATTTCCAAGTTCCCAAAGAGGAAACAGAGGACATAGATGATTCAATGGGAGGCAATTTGTAAGTGGCATGCACCATCTCTGCATAATATTGCACCTGCATCTTTAGCGACTGAGAAGTAGAAGGAAACTTCTCATTCTCTAAATCCTCAGAATGCAGAAGGCCACCCACTCAGCCTCTTTGCAGCCGCCCATTTAGTTCACGGCATGGCTGGGGGACAGAGACTAGAGGTCAGCTCACTGGTGATGAATGTGAAGTGAGAGGGGCTGGAGGAGACTCTATCTCCTGATTTCAGCATAGGTGTCACTGCTACAGGACACCACAAAGTTGGAGACACAGTGAGTAACACTACCTGTGATTATAGTTGCAACAAAAAGTCCCCACTACAGTTCTCAGATCAGCAGATAACCTTGATCAAGAGCACCTATGTTTGCTGATCAGAACTCCCCCCAAAATTGCCACTCATCCCAACTCCCCACTAACACTGTACTGTATGAGTGGAAGGGACTCAGGGGGTGCTAAATGTCCGTTGGTTAGGGGCACAAATTACTTGTCTTGCCTTGGGTGCTGACAACCCACTATACAAAAATAATTTTACTGTTAGGCCCCATACACACGATCGGATATATCCGATGAAAACGGTCCGCGGACCATTTCCATCGGATATGTCCGATCGGGAGTTTGATCCGATGGCGTGTATACACCATCGGATCAAATTCCCCGCCGCCGGACGGCGCGGTGACGTGGCGATGACGCGGCGGTGACGTTGACGCCGCCGCGTCACCGCCACGTCACCGCACCAGGAAGTAAAACACTTCCGCGCATGCGCCGAATCCATTCGGCAGCGGCGCGGCGGCGGTGGGAGCCGACATGTCTGCTGGTAAGTGTACTAACCAGCAGACATGTCGGGCGGACAGATTCCCACCGGATAGATTTCAAAGCTTGCTTTGAAATCTGTCGGGTGGACAAATCTGTCCGCTAGCCCATACACACGAGCGGAGATGTCTGCTGAAACGGTCCGGATTGATCGGACCGTTTTCAGCGGACATATCCCCTCGTCACGGGAGCGCGTGTACGCGGCCTCAGGGGTTGGGCCACCTGTGCACAACTGCACAGTGGGAAATTTTATTAAGGGGTCACGGCACTAGTAAGGTTGAGAACCACTGTTCTAAGCCATCCAAAGCAACTTTTAAAGCATCCTCACTGATGTATACAGGAGCTGCCATAGGAGAAGCTACAACACCAGACAGGGGCACATGATCATCCTGTGAGGCTGCTACTGGACTGACAGAGGGGAGCGGTAAACTGTAGGCATGCTCAGAATCCTTAGGCCGCGTACACAGCACTAAATAAATCCGATCAAATCGGTCTGACAGACCGTTTTGATCGGATTTGTCTGCTGGGATATATTGGTTTGATCGTGTACACGCGATCTTAGATATAAGCAGGGATTTCCTAGTGCCTCTTTTACTAGCCCTTGTATCCCTTCTGGAGGACATAGTCCTGTACTGCAAAGCAGAGGTACTATCACAAAAATGCAATCACTGTTGTGCTATAGTCTTATGCCACGTACACACAATCACTTTTTGTGATGAAAAAAAACGACGTTTTAAAAAACGTCATTTAAAATGATCGTGTGTGGGCAAAATGTCGTTTTATGTCTTCTGAAAAACGACAAAAAATTTTTTTGAACATGCTTGAATTTTTTATGTCGTTTTTCAAAATGTCGTTTTTTGTTCAATCCACCAGAATGCTCATAGCCCACAGCTCTGTGTCCATGCCGCTTTACAGAAGGCTTTGGCATGCTGGACTTTTTAAAACAAGCCTCTTAGCGCCCGCGCACATGTGTGGTGTGCTGTGCACACGCACGCGCACAAGCAACCATGGCCCTCCCCCTCTCCACCTGCCTAGAACAGTCAAAAGCGTGCTCCCGGAATGCGCCGACCATCATGGCGGCGCCATGGGCAAAAAAAAAAAGGAAGGAGAGCAGACCGCTGGGGGGACTTTGAGGAACCCCTGTATGTGTTTTGTGCCAGAGTCTGCAGCGGAGGAGGTGAGTTGTGCTTAAATTGACCGACTTCACTTTGCGTGTTTCCTGAATGGCTTTGTAAGATCACACCAGGTATGTAACTTACTCCCTCTAGTGGTGAAAACCAGGTAAGACATCCTACTCACAGAAAATAACAATTTTTTTAATTAATTATCCTCTCTTACCTTTATCCCCGCCGCAGAAAAGCTACTGAAATAGCAGATCCAGCCTTCACCCATTACGTCAGGTAATGTTGTGCCAACCTTCAGGTTTACCATGGGTTCCCACTTAGAGGAACCTCATACATGGACTTGTAGAAGACTCTGCCAGTACATTTCCCATGCCACAGTTGCATTAGTACACCAAAGCCTGGATCCCAGAGCCCAGACCTCCACAGAGAGCCATTACAGGAAAACATTGTTTCTTCTTCACACAAGGCCCTGGTACCACCCTTCTTAGGCTTTTGATATTGGCTGGAGGAAAAACAGTAAAGGACATTTTCTAGGCTAATAGGCACTACCCTAAGGTTGCGTGCTCGGATAAGGGTCTGGTACGGATTTTTTGGGGGACCCCACACCATTTTTTTTTTTTTTTTTGGTGCAGGGTTCACCTTAACTACTAGCCGACCGCCCGCCATCATATTACTGCCGGACGGTGGCACTGCTGGGCGAGAGCATCCTAAGGCGGCGTGCTCGCGTCCCGATCGCCGCCGGGCACACGCGATCGCTGGTTACAGAGCGGGGACCAGGAGCTCCCGGTCCTGTCAGCAGGGGAAATGCTGATCTTCTGTTCATACAATGTATAAACGGAAGATCAGTGATTTCCCTCAGTAAGGCCACCCCCCATACAGTAAGAACACACCCAGGAACACACTTAACCCCTTCCCTGCCCCCTAGTGTTAACCCCTTCACTGCCAATGACATTTTTATAGTAATACAATGCATTTTTATAGCATTGATAGCTATAAAAATGCCAATGGCCCCAAAAATGTGTCAAAAGTGTCCGATGTGTCCGCCATAATGTTGCAGTACTGAAAAAAAATGCTGATCGCTGCCATTACTAGTAAAAAAAAAAAATATTAATGAAAATGCCATAAAACAACCCCCTATTTTGTAAACGCTATAACTTTTGCGCAAACCAATCAAACGCTTATTGCGTTTTTTTTAACGAAAAATATGTAGAAGAATATGTATCGGCCTAAACTGAGGAAAATAAATGTTTTTTTATATATTTTTGGGGGATATTTGGGGTGATCAAATACCACCAAAAGAAATCTCTATTTGTGGGGAAAAAAAGACGCAAATTTTGTTTGGGAGCCACGTCGCACTACTGCGCAATTGTCAGTTAAAGCGACGCAGTGCCGAATCACAAAAAGTGCTCTGGTCATTGGACAGCAATATGGTCCGGGGCTAAAGTGGTTAAAATCAATACCAGACCTGAAGGGTCTGATATGGATTTTTGGGGGGGGGACCCCAAGTCATTTATCTTTTTTGATGCAGGGTTCCCATTAATATCCATACCAGACCTGAAGGGCCTGATATGGAATTGGGGGGACACCTACGCATTTTTTTTTTTTATTTTGGTTCCCTGCGCAAAAAGTAATTTTTGAAGGACAAAAAGTCATTTAAAACTACTGCATCTATTAATAATTTGTCGGTCCGGCAATACAGATAAAAGTCATGAAAAATTCCGGCAAGGGTTCCCCATTAATATTCATAACAGACCCAAAAGGCCTGGTAATGTACTGGGGGGGGGGGGGGCTGCCGTTTTTTTCAATGACTTTTCTCTGTATTTCCAGGGACCCAGGGATTTCTTATGCCGCGTACACATGATCACTTTTCGGCATGAAAAAAACAACGTTTTAAAAACGTCATTTAAAATGATCGTGTGTGGGCTTCACACTTTTTTTCATCTTCTGGAAAATGACAAAAAAATTGGTGCATGCTGCATTTTTTAACTTTGTTTAAAAAAATATTGTTTTTTGGGTTGCAAAAAATGATCGTGTGTGGGCTAAAACGACGTTAAAAACGACATTTTAAACCCACGCATGCTCAGAAGCAAGTTATGAGATGGGAGCTTGAATGGAACTTCCCCTTTAGAGTGCTGTCGTACGTCAACGTGCTTTGCTCATCATTTTTTTAATAGATGGTGTGTGGGCAACATCGTTTTTAATTATGAAGTTGGAAAAACTTTGGCCCAGATTCACGTACATCGGCGCATTATCGGTCCGGCGTAGCGCACCGCCATTACGTTAGACTTGCGCCATCTAGCCGCGTAATCCCCCGATTCACGTAGCTTTTGCGCAGGAAATTGCGCAAGCGTAAGGTTTTTTCCAGAGGCGTAAGGAGGAGTAATACAAATTGGGAGGGACGTGGGCGTGTTACATTGAAATGAGCCGTGACCCCATGCAAATGAAGGGCCGGCCGGCTCGCGCATGCGCGCGTGAAGGAGACCATGTCAGCTCCGCTGTGCGCATGCTCACAACTCGGGAGCGGCGCAATCAGTGAAATTGGAAATGGACTAGGGCAACGTTGTGAACTACGCAGACAGCATAAATAGACACACACAAACGCACTTGCATTGCAAAAGTACATCCCTTTGTGTCCCTTCCCATTTAACCAAGTGCTTTTGTTCCTGTTGTTCGTTGCAGTGTGTCTTGTAGTTGTCAGATTAGTGTTCTGTGTGATCAAGTGCTTGTTGGTATATTTGTGAAAGTGTTTTTTGATAAGTGTTTGAGAGACTGTTTGTTTGATTGATATATTTCTGAGCGTTTGTTTTCTTGCTTTATTTTTTATTTTTTATTTTTTGTGACTGTTTCTTGCTGAGTGCTAGTGTGATTTTTGGTGACTGGTAGTGAGTTTGTTTGGAAGTATGACAGACAGAAAAAGAAAGCTGAATTTTACTGTGGGGGAAAAAAGAATTCTTGCCCGGGCCATTAGCGAGTATGGGCGTTTTCTCCACGGCCCGCAGAGTGCCACCACCACCCCGGCCAGGAGGAGGGAGATTTTGGATAGGATCACGGAGCAGGTGAATTCATCGGGGGAGGGGGAGACACGGACCCGGTCTGGGATTGACAAAAAAATAAATGATCTCCGGCGTCAGGTGAAAAAAAAACTGGCCGCAATGCATGCCCATGCCAGGGGCACAGGAGGGGGCCCACCATGCCGTATTAGGCTTACAGCGACGGAGCATGTGGTGGTCCTGAACTTTCACCGGCATGAAGTGGAGGGCCTGCCAGGCTTTGACACAAGTCCGGTCCCCGTGGTGCCAGGTAAGGTTTTTTTTTCTATCAGGTGTGTAGCATGTGTGGGGGAGGGGGTGAAAGGGAATATGTGCCAAGTGTGTGGATCCTCCAACCTGTGAATGTTTTGTGTCATCCACAGATGTGCAGGAGGGTGCAGGGCCATCTGGCCTGACCGCTCCAACCCCAGGACAGCAGCCTAATGAGGCCCCCCCAACAAGGCCACAGTCCGCGGAGGAGGTTCAAGAGGAGGAGGACGATCAAGAGGAGGAGGACGATCATGAGGAGGAGGATAATCATGAGGAGGACGATCATGAGGAGGAGGAGTCAGGCACTGGACGAGTGGTTTGTGCGGACTCTTCCCCTCTGGCTGGCAGAAGCCTGCCCTCCCTAAGGGGGAGCCCCCCCCCTCCTCCCCCAACATGGCTCCCCTCACAAGGGCCTCCCCTTCTCCCCACCCACAACCATCAGCTGGAGGCAGGATGTCATCCCAGAGCACCAGGGGGGCGCCCAATCTCCTGCCCGCCAGTCTGCGAAGGGACCAGGCCCTCCAGACCCGCCATCTGGGACAGCTCTGCCAGACTTTTGGGCGGGTGGAGGAGAGCCTGTCCTCCATGAAGGATACGCTGGGTAACCTGGACTCCCACTCCCGGGCTTTCACAACCTGCCTAAATGAACTGCAGACTACAGCAGCAGGCGTTGGGCAGGATGTGAGGGCCCTTATCCAGGCTATCCAGGCCAACACGGCAACACTTGGTGCTTCCCTGGACAGAATTGCCGTGGCCTTGGAGGGCAGGCCGCCAGGTGGGCAGATATCAGGGGCTGCTCCTCCTTCCCCGGGTTTGCCCCTCCCCCATGAGTCTCCCCTGAGGGGCCGGGGCCGTGGCCGGGGGCGCCCCAGGCGTGGCTCACGCAGAGGGCAATAATTTTTTTTCCCCCCTTTTTTTTTTTTTGGCTGACATTTTTTGCATTTTTTTTTTTTGGCTGACATTTTTTGCATTTTTTTTTTTTTGGCTGTCATTTTTTGCATTTTTTTTTTGCTGACATTTTTTTTCTATTTTGGGTTGTGCATGCTGTTTGAATGTGGGGGTGACATTCCTGCTGGAAAAGGGGTGTCATCCTCAATTTTGGTGGAGAAGGGTTCCCCAGGACCAGGGAGAAGTGATTCCCAGGTCCGTGTGAATGGTGTATAAATGTACAGTGACATAATTGGAGCCTTGACGTGGCGTTACTGCTCACCAGTCGTGCATGGTGGACTGGTGCCAATCCAATTTGATGAGGATGTGGGGTGTGTGTGCTAGGGACCACAGTGGTGTGCATGCATGCATTCTCATTGTGCCATGATTAATGTGTGTGTTTAACGTGCAAAAATGCCCAATGTGAGCTGTCTCCTGACTGCTCTTCCCTCAGAAGACGGGGTATCCTCGGTTAGGGGTTGATTGTCTGGTTGGGGGGTCAGGTCATCACGTAGCTCAACCTGCAGGCCCTTCCTCACTGCGAGATTGTGCAGCATGCAACATGCAACGATGATATGGCACACGAAGTTTGGGGAATACAACAGTGTACCCCCAGACTTATCCAGGCATCGGAAACGTGACTTCAGGATGCCAAAGGTGCGCTCCACCACTGCTCGGGTTTTGATGTGTGCTTGATTGTATCTTTCCTCCCCTGGGGTTTGGGGGTTCCGGATAGGAGTCATGAGATGGGGTCCCAGTGCATATGCAGAGTCACCTGGAAGGGAAAAGACAGGAGCATGTTAGTCATGCATGTGCCACTTGTGAGGTGTGCATCACGGGAGGGGATAGTCATGCCTGACTCCCATGTCACTCACCAACCAGCCAGGTGTTCCCATACACGTTCTGATAGAATTCCATTCGGATGTGGCATTGATTGTAGATGTAGCTGTCATGGGTGTTTGGCACGAACGTGCCATATGAGGCCTTGGGCATCAACTATCACCTGTACGTTGATGGAGTGCCAATTCTTCCGATTGCGGTACATGTGCTCTGTCTCATGGGGGGGCTGGAGTGCCACATGTGTGCAATCAATGGCCCCCACAGTGCGTGGGAATCTGGCAATTCTGTAGAAATCTGTCATTGCCTTCAGCCGCAGGTCCTCAGTGGTGGGTTTGATGATTTGGTTGGCCAAGCGTGTGAGGATTGCAGGGACAACCTGGTGCACACATCTGCTCATGGAGGACTGTGACATCCCAGCCACCACTCCACTTGTACGCTGAAAAGAGCCACTGGCAAGGAAATGGAGTGTTGCCAGTACCTTGACCAGTGGCTGCACTGCTTGTGAGCGTTGTGTTGGGCTGGTGATGTCCTCCTGCAGGGTTGTGGTTAATTCCAGGATGGCATGAGGGGGGAATCTGAAGATGCGATACACCTCAGAATCACTCATGCCAAAGAGGTCTATGCGTGTGCGGTATACCCTCTCCCGTGCCATCCTCCGTGCCCTCCTCCTTCTTTGGTCATCTAAATTCACTAGTGCAGCTATGAGCGACGATGCCCCTGGCATGTTGGCAGTCAAATTGTAGTGCAACACGTGTGTGTGGTCTGCTCCTCAGTAACGGTGTTGCTTTCTGTGAGATGTAGACGTTTTTTCAAAATTTAGACCAGCTTTTATGTGCTCTAACTTTAGACAGGACATTTTTCTGTTGCGCACATCGCGTAGCCAGCGCAGCAACTGCGTTTTTTTGTGGATCCTCGCAACTCCCTCATTAGCATATTTGACTAGCAAATCAATGGTGTGCCTAGCGCATTTTTGCGCGGACGAATGCGTCTGTCTAACGAAATTACGCCGGACAAAAAAAAGTAGATTTCTGGCGTAAATCGTTTTCTGAATCGCGCGCATCTAAACGCACGCGCACATTTAGACTTACGAACGCGCAACACCAGTTGCGCAGGCGTAATCGCTCTGTGAATCTGGGCCTTTGTTTTTTCTACATGCTGAAAAACAAAGTTTTTTTTCATGACGAAAAGTGATTGTGTGTACGCGGCATTATAGCCACAAAATGACACTTTGTGCAGGGACAATTCTCAACATAGGAAACTGGCGCTGCTTTACAGGCATACTATACAGACCCCCCAGGTACAGAATTTAAAGGAATATTTTACTTTTATTGCTTCACTTTAGGCATTATTAAAATCACTGCTCCCGAAAAAACTTCTGTTTAAAAAAAAAATTGCATTGATACATGTCCCCTGGGGATGGACCCGAGTCCCCAAACACTTTTTATGACAATAACTTGCATATTAACCTTTAAAATGAGCACTTTGATTTTTCATGTTCTTGTCCTATAGACTTTAACAGTGTTTGAGTGTTCGAACAAATTTTTTGCCGGTTCGCATGTTGGTGAAAACTGAACATAGGGGTTGTTCGGCTGATCCCGCTATCCACCGTATGCGCTCACTTCCCTTTGACAGCACTTATATAGGCAAGGGTGGGGCCACCCGGTGATGTTACTGGGTGGCCATACCCCTAATGATGTTTGTTTGATGAACCTAGAATGTAGTGCACTGAGAACAAGATTCAATATTCTTTGGATAAATTCTGGTGTCTCTTTCAAAAACTTTGGATAGAAGTAACAGGTGTGGAAAAATTATTCTCTGGGTGACAGCGGTGCCTTCACACCATAACCTTATAGAGGTATTTTTGATGAAAGCAAGTATTGGCCTTGTTGTCAAAAATTACACAGATATGCACTTGTCAAACAGGTGCGGAAAAATTGGTCTTTGCTAGTTGGTGACACCTTCAGACTGTAACCTTATAGAGGTACTCTTGATGAAAGCTTGCTGTCAAAAATTGCAATCATATGCACTTGTCAAAAAGGTGCGGAATTTTTTTTTTGTGTGTTGTTGGGACCTTCACACAGTAACCCTAGAGGTAGTCTTGATGAAAGCAAGAATTGGCCTTGCTGTCAAACATTTTTAATGATACGCACCTGTCAAACAGGTGTGGGAAAATTGGTCTTTGGGTGTCGTTTGCAACTCACACCAATACCTGGAGCCCTATAGAGGTGCCTGTTGATGAAATCAAGAACTGGCCTTGCTGTCAAAAATGTTAATGATATGCACCTGTTAAACAGGTGTGGAAAAATTGGTCTTTCTTTGGGTGTTATTTGTGCCCATGAAACCTACACCAAAAAAATTCTTCCAGATGAAATCAACACCCAGAACACTAGACTGCCTAGAAGTCCTGCAGAGATTCTACATCCCAAAAACACTTAGTCCCCTTTCACACTTATACGACTTGTCCCACGATTTTGGACTGCAAAATCATGTGACAAGTCATTCTCCGTTATTTTCAATGAATACCATTCATACTGGCACGATTTTAAGTTGTGCCTACTTCAAAGTAGTCCTTGCACTACTGGTCCGATTTTAATGCCACTTACTGTACACAGGCATTTATTGAAATCGTGACCGCAAATCGCGGCAAAATGCAGCAGGCAAGCTCCTCTCTCCGCTGGACACAGCCCAGTGGAATGACGCGGCGGAGCTTTGACATTTCTTATATAGGGAAAGCGGCCAATCGCCACGTGACCCCGCCCCCTCTGACGCACCTTTGGCTACGTCACTGGGAAAGCCCGGTCTTTCCCAGTGACGTAGCCGAGGGTGCGTCAAAGGGGGTAGGGTCACGTGCCAGGTGGCCCCGCCTCCCCTATATAAGAAATGTCAAAGCTCCTTCACCTCATTCTGCTGGGCTGTGTCCAGCGGAGAGAGGAGCTTGCCTGCTGCGCTCTGGATGGATGTATCTTCTCATCGATGGATCGGACCGCTGATCACCTGTCGCTGGAGAGATCATCCGTCGCTGGATAGAAGACAACGTTGGAGCAGGGAGCCGCATTGCTGGATTTATTTTTTATTTTTATTAATAAAGGAATTTTTTTGACGATGTATGTGTGTTTTTTTAAACTATTTACAGTTCCTTCGTAAAATGGTAGGGGTACAGTGTACCTCATTACCAATTCACATAGGGGGGGCCAGGATCTGGGGGTCCCCTTTGTTAAAGGGTCTTCTAGATTCTGATAAGATCCCCACAACCACCGGGCAAGGGTTGTGGGGATGAGGCCCTTGTCCCCATCAACATGGGGACATACTCCCCATGTTGAGGGCATGTGGCCTGGTGCGGTTCAGTAGAAGGGGGGGCACACTCTGTCCCCCCCTCTTTTCTGCGACTGGACAGGTTAATGTGCTTGTATAAGGGTCTGGTGTGGATTTTTGGGGGAACTCCACGCCATTTTTTTTTAAATTTGGGGTGGAGTTCCCCTTAAAATCCACACCAGACCTGAAGGGTCTGGTATGGATATTTGGAGGGAACCCCACGTTTTTTTTTTTAATTGATGGAGGGGTTCCCCTTAATATTCATATCAGACCTGAAGGGCCTGTTAATGGAATTTGGTGGGTCCCCCACGCTTTATTTTTTATTTTTTATGAATGAATCATCTCTGAATTGCCAGAGCCGACAATTCATTATAGCTGCAAAGCCGGTTTTAAATGACTTTTTTCTTTCAGAAATGACACTTTGTGCAGGGACAGTTCTATGTACAGGAAACATGCGCTTTTTCACATGCTGACTTTACATCCCCCCTAGGTACGAAATTTAAAGTAATATTACACTTTTATTGTTTCACTTTTAGCATTATAAAATTCACCGCTCACGAAAAAACGGCAGTTTTTAAAACTTTTTTTTGCATTGATACATGTCCCCTTGGACAGGACCCAGGTCCCCAAACACTTTTTAGGACAATAACTTGCATATTAGCCTTTAAAATTAGCACTTTAGATTTCTCCCTTAGACTTTAAGAGGGTGTTCCGCGGCTTTTCGAATTTGCCGCGAACACCCCTAATTGTTCGTTGTTCGCCGAACAGGCGAACAGGCAATGTTTGAGTCGAACATGAGTTCGACTCGAACTCGAAGCTCATCCCTACTCTCCATCTCTGTTTTGCCTCTAGGTAATCATCCACCCTGTGATGAAGATGCTGCAGATGGGATGTGGAAGCTGACAGCCCTTGGCGGTGAGAACTTAGCAGCCGTTTTTTCCACCGCTCCTCCACTGCTCCTCTCTTGACCAACAGAAGCCTCAAAACGACATAAGCTATCAGAGTCAGGAAAATCATTAGATAAACTCCTCTTTAAGTTGTCCTCAAGAGATTTCATCCTCTGCACTCTCTGCGGGGATGCAATGAGATCTGAAACGTTGATCCAACTTTCAGCCTATTGATTTCAATAGAAGTTGCATCCAAGTCAGACCATCGATATGACTTGTGGCATGCAATGTGTTCTCTGAGAATCTTGAAGAGGATCCTCATTCTGTTTTTTTTTTTTTTTTGTTATTTTAGCGTGGGGTTCCCCTTCAAGATGCCCCAAGATCCATACAAGATCCATACAAGGCCCTTTGAGTTTGATATGGATCTTTAAAGGGAACCCCACACCAAAATGATAAAAATTCCATACCAGACCCCCTCCTTGACAATTCCAGGAATTATTCCATTCATTCCCAAAGAAGACGTACCAGTCGTGGTGGGAACAATTGTGAACTCCAGACTGGACTATGCAAATGCCCTCTACCTCGGAAGCCCAAAGTACCAAATCGCTCGTCTGCAAGTCGTACAAAATACGGCCGCCAGACTGGTGACTGGGAAAAAACCCTGGGAATCAATCTCACCGTCGCTGAGATCCCTTCACTGGTTGCCAGTAAAAGACAGAATTGCTTTTAAAGCTCTCTGTCTGACTCATAAATGCATCCATGGAAAAGCCCTGCAATATCTTTGCGATAAAATAGAAGCCCACAATCCCAATCGCATTCTGCGATCCAGCGACCAAAATTTGGTCAAAGTACCCAAAGCCAGATTCAAGTCCAAAGGAGAAAGAAGGTTTGCGGTCCAAGGTCCTTGACTTTGGAACGCTTTACCAACCAGCATTCGGTTGGAGGAAAACCACCTGACCTTCAGAAGACAGATTAAAACTCTGCTCTTTTGATGTCAAGAAAGACTGAAACAAAAAGCGCCCAGAGGCGATTTGGTTCGCATGTGCCGCGCTATATAAGTTTCTCATTCATTCATTCATTCATTACATGCCTTCCATGGGTGGGTGTTTTGACATGCGGGGCCTTTGCACCCCCCACCCCAAAACACCTTGTCCCCATGTTAATTTGCACAAGGACCTCTTACTGACAACCCTAGGAGGTGGTTGTGGGGGTCTTCGGGCAGGGGGCTTATCGGAATCTGTAAGCCCTTTAAGCCCCTTTAACAAAGGTCACGGTCACGGTAACAAAGGGACCTGATCACGGTCCCCCTATGTGGCCCATATTCACAGACGTCCAATACGTAGGCTTGTGTTCCCTGGTCCATACCTTTGCATGGATTTCGCGTCATCTATGGGGAATAACTTTATGCCGGACGTAAAACTTACGCAAACCGCTTAAATCATGCGCCGGGCACAAGTACGTTCATCAATCGGTGTATCTCCCTCATTTGCATATTTGAATAAAAAATCAATGGGAGCGCCACATGCGTCCAGCGTAAATATGCGCCCACTCTACGCCGGCGTAGGCAAGTTACGTTGTGGGATGAAGTCTGTTTTTAGGCGTATCTTAGTTTGTGGGTCCGGCACACATATACGACGGCGCATATTTGTACTTACGTGGCGTATGTGGAGATACGTCGGCGTAAGTGCTTTGTGAATCCGGGCCAATGTGTCTAATTCCTCCGGTCTTCTCCCTATAATATAGGCACACTTACAAAATTCATTATACTCCTCCCAAATATGGGGATGCAACTTTTGTGAAACTTTTTCACAGCCTTGCCACATAAAGGGGCCCAAAATCAAAAAAGCACCTTTAGGCTTTTAGGGGCATAAATTACACTTCTAATGTAGCTACCTATAACATTTTTACCAGGATGTCCTGCACTGCTAGTGCTTGACTTCTTCAATTCAGTGGAAAGTGTAGGGCTTGGTGACATAGTAGGTCTGACTATTTTAGCAGGGATTCCTTAATCCATTGAATCATAGATGGCTGTTAATGAACCACTGCCTTCCTCAGGTTCATTCTCCAGATCTAAATATGACAGTGATGTCTCCCTTCTACTTCCATTAGTCAAAATATGAAAGACCACCTCACTATGTAAATGTTTTGGACATTTTGGCAGTGGCTTTACCTGGTTCCCATTAATGCCCATTGCTAATACTATATGACATTTTACTGGTTAGGCACTGGCAGTGATCAGGTCACTGTTTATAGCTTACACTGGCTCTAGTAACACTTTACCTCAGGGATCCTCAAACTACGGCCCTCCAGCTCTTGCGGAACTACAAGTCTCATGAGGCATTGTAAATCTCTGACATTCACAGACATGACTAGGGCATGATGGGAATTGTAGTTCCTGAACAGCTGGAGGGACGTAGTTTGAGGACCCATGCTTTACCTGGTGTGAATGTGATCAGGACAATATTGTTGGCTTCACTGGCTCTGGTGATACTGGCACTGGTGTGGATAGTGATCAGAACACTGTTGCTTGCTTACACTTGCTCTGTTGAAACTGTACTGGTGTGACTGATCAGAAAAATGTTGGTGGCTTACACTTGCTCTGTTGACTTGTACTGGAGTGGCGGCAATCAGAACAGTGTTGCTAGCTTATACTGGCACTGGCAAAACTGGCACTGGTGTGGCTAGCAATCAAGACACTGCTGCTGGTTTATCTAACATGGTGATACTGTCACCACTGTGGCAGTAATCAGGAACACTGTTGCTAGTGTGACAGCAGGCAGGTAAAATTGCCTGGTTGCATCCAGGATGGAAAATATGTATGTCCAAGATTCAGGGGGATGTGCTGGTCCTGCAGGGGAAGAGTTAATGAGCCCAGCTGAAGTAAATTGGCTCATTAAGACCTCTATAAGCCCCCTTTCACACGGGGCGGATCATTATTGATCCGCCTCCATGTGTCCGTTTGCTCAGCGGGGATCGCTCCGTAAATCCCCGCTGAGCCGTCGGATGACAGAGAGGACCGCCCTGTTTTTTCTCCACTCTCCCCTATGGGGGAGCGGATGAACACGAACCGTGTGTCCGTGTTCATCCGATCCGCTCTGCATGTTTGCGGAGACGGACGATTACGGTTGTCAGCGGATGTTCATCTGCTGACACCCGCTATCCCAAAGGGATACATGTATGTCCGTATTTCATCCGAAAACGGATGGATGAAATACGGACATACGGTCTGCACGTCTAAAAGGGCCCTAAAGAAACACAGCATGCTTAGGAAGATGCTCCAACCTGGAACCAGTTCTGTGTTTGTGTAGACTAGGGAGTGTGGTATCTGTCCTGTGCGATGAGACAATGCCTGTGTGGCAAACTTCGAAAACAGGGAGATAGGTGCTGGGGCAGCACAAGGCTGCACCTAGTTGATAGATAGGGAATCTACATGTGTAGTAAGTGGTCAAGCTGACCAGGACTTTTTATGTTTCTTTTTGTTTTTCTGTTATATTTTTCACTG
Organism: Rana kukunoris; assembly: GCA_029574335.1. NCBI lineage: Eukaryota > Metazoa > Chordata > Amphibia > Anura > Ranidae > Rana > Rana kukunoris. The sequence continues at coordinate 156,865,291 of CM056053.1, forward strand.
TATATAGTATAAATAAACCACACCTTTGTTTTTTTTTTCACCTACAACACTATCTGCTGTGCCGGATTTTGTGTAGTGAACTCATCCAGGGGGTCACACACACCCACTGCCGAGCTAACCCCCTCACACTAGCTTCACTGGTCTAGTGATACTGGCACTGGTGTGGTGGTAATGAAGGCCTCTCTTGCTTGCTTCCACTGATTTGGTGACAATGCAACTTGTGTGGATATCGATCATAGATCAGTTTCCTCTCTCAACTGATCTATGTGTGAGAGGAAACAGATTGCTGGCTGTAAAATGCAGGCTTTACTTACAGTTGTGAATGGTCACAGCAATTACATAGTATAGGGCCGATTTCATTAGCCAGGTATTCTGCTCTAATTTAATGTGTTCATTGAACACATCAATCACAGAATGTGCTTCTGTATGTGCTAGAGGGCATGCACAACCACCACAAAGGGAAAACCCATTTTAAAAAAGCCCTTCCATCCTCAGGAAACAGCTGTCTGGTCATTTATGTACAATGGCTGGAGAGAAAGTGATTAAGAATAATCTTAAAGATAAAAATGCTGCTCATGGATAGGTGTGTATGTTTTTTTTTTTTTTTAACTGTTATCTTGGGCAGAAAAGAGACATCAGCTCTTTGTCAGTCTGTAAGGCCACCACAAAAGCTGCCAACCTAAACTAATAGTACTTTCAATAATGTCAGGGAAAATGACACAATATCCAAAGTAGGGTGAAGCTGTCAATTAGCAAAGCCTTTAGCTTCTTTTCATGTAACCCTGAAAACAGCTTTGTCTTATGGCAGTTATTATATTTTACCACTTAAGCCCCGGACCAATATGCGGCTAAATGCCCAGAAGCGTTTTTACAATTCGGCACTGTGTCGCTTTAACAGACAATTGCGCGGTCGTGCGACGTGGCTCCCAAACAAAATTTGTGTCCTTTTCTTCCCACAAATAGAGCTTTCTTTTGATGGTATTTGATTGCCTCTGCGATTTTTATTTTTTACGCTATAAACAAAAATAGAGCGACATTTTAAAAAAAAAATCTATATTTTTAACTTTTTGTTATAAGAAAAATTTAATAAACTAAATTTTAGTCAAACATTTAGGCCAAAATGTATTCAGCCACATGTCTTTAGTAAATAAAAATCGGAATAAAAAATAAATTAGCTACCTAGCGGCAACAGCGAGACTAATACAGCGATCAGAAAAATGATCGCTTAGTGACGCTGGTAATAGGGGGTGAAAGGGTTAACTAGGGAGGGTACGGGGCTACCCTGGACCTAACACTAACTGCCTGTCACACTAACTGTCACACTGACACTAAATGCAGTGATCAGTAAATATATGATCACTGCATTCAGTGACAGTGTGACAGGGGGTGATCGCAAGGGGTTAAATGTGCCTATGTGTACTGGTGTCAGTGTTGTGCAGACTTACTGTGACTCTTCTCTCCTCTCGGCAGGTTGAAAATAGGGATGAGCTTCGCGTTCGAAACGAACGTACGTTCAATTCGAACATCGTCCGTTCGATCGTTCGTCGAATTTAGAACAAAAACGATCGTTCGAGTGAAACGAAACAACCGTTTTAAAAAAAAAATGTAATTGATACTGCAAAAACGACCGTTTTTAAGACTTTTTTCCATTGATACATGTTCCCTGGGGCAAGACCCGGGTTCTGAAAGACGTTTTCCAACAATAACCTGCTCCTGAAAAAACGATCGTTTTTAAGATTTTTTTTCCATTGATACATGTTCCCTGGGGCAAGACCCGGGTTCTGAAAGACGTTTTCCAACAATAACCTGCTCCTGAAAAAACTACAGTTTTTAAGACTTTTTTCCATTGATACGTGTTCCCCGGGGCAAGACCCGGGTTCTGAAAGACGTTTTCCAACAAATAACCTGCTCCTGAAAAAACGATTGTTTTTAAGATTTTTTTTCCATTGATACATGTTCCCTGGGGCAAGACCCGGGTTCTGAAAGACGTTTTCCAACAATAACTTGAAAATGTGTCTTTAAAATGATCGTTTTTGAATTTGAACGTTCGAGTCCCATAGACTTCAATGGGGTTCTAAATGTTTGTGCGAACGATCGGACTGTTCGACGGTTCTGGTGCGAACCGAACGTGGGGGTGATCGGCTCATCCATAGTTGAAAATACCGCCCAGAGGAGAGCTGCATCACTTCCTCTGCCAGTGTTTACATTTTACAGGCAGAGGAAGTGACACGGCGGGGGCTCACGGGATTGGCTGGGAGCGATCACGAGGGGGTGGACAGAAACTAACAGCTGCGGGTGTTAAGTGGTTAAGTTATCAGCAATACGCTTAGATTGGAGTAATGATATCTACAAAGGCTATCACAGAGCCTGACATTTCTGCCCTCACCAACAGAAATTTTGAGTAAATAATAAAATAAAAAGATAATCCCTGGAGGTAGGGATGTACTGTAAGTTTGATATAGACTGTTACAGGTGCCCTTTAGTGACTAATCCTTTTTAATGGCACAAGGAATTCTGGGAAGATGACTCCCTTGTGTATTAAGGCTATATGAAGAGAAAAGATAGGGAAGTGCACTATAGATAAAAACAGAAGGAAACATTGCACTCACATTTGTCTGTGAAAGGAAGAGCATCCAAATTATCACAAGTCATAGAAGAATGAAAGTAGACACCATTAGCAGTGATGCAAGAATGAACAATTGCTTCAGAATAATCCTCACCAACAGTCCTGACAGGCTGGGAAAAGTAGACTAGCATGCATGCTTGTCTGGATACACTTCCCTGGCAAGTCACAGTATTTGGCGACACATTTCTACCTTCAAAACACATACACCTACTGTATATGCTGTTGGCTTTGGCAGCGCGGGGGGGGGGGGTTAATGTATGTGTGTTTTAGCTAGATGTAAGCTGAATGTACCTTTGTGTGATTTGAAGCAGGTTTCCAGAACATGACAAAAGCTAAAGTAAAGAAGCCAACATTAATGGACATTTTCTAGGCTAATAGGCACTGCCCTATGGAACATGCACCAAACAAGGACAATATTTAAAACTCATCTTTTTGCTGAAAGCAGCAATTTTAGCCGATTCAGTCCATCATGAATGCTGCTGTCAGACTAATTTACCTTACCAACCATTTAGTGTCTAGTACCCCTCTCTGCTAATCCCTCCACTGGCTTCTGCTCACCAAACAAATAAAATTCAAAGTGCTAGCAACAACTTACAAAGCCATCCACAACTCTGCCCCCAGCTACATCACTAACCATGTTTGGTTTCTAGTAGGGTTGTCCCGATACCACTTTTTTAAGACAAGTACAAGTACCGATACTTTTTTTCAAGTACTCGCCGATACCGATTACCGATTCATTTTTTTAATCTCATGTGACATGTGTCGGTAGTTTTTTTTATCTTTAACAATTTTTTATTTATTTTTTATTTATAATGCTTTCTTTTTTTTAAGGGGGGTGTACTGTGTCAGTGTGTTTTTTCTTTTCTTTTTTTATTCTCTACAATAATTTTTTTTATTCTTTTATTATTCTTTCTTTATTTTTTTCAGCCCTGTTGGGGGGCTTTGGTGAGATATCAGGGGTCTTAAAAGACCTCTGACATCTCCCCTTTGAGACAGAGAAACGGACTAGGGACACATATTCCCCTGTCCCTTTCTCAGCAGCATCAGCTGCGCTGAAAATGAATGGAGAGAAGACAGCGTCTTCTCTTCATTCATAAACTGAAACATTGCAATCACAGTTTTCAAAGTTTTAGTTATCTGAATGGACAGAGTCAGTAATCACTGACTCTGTCCATTCGGAGCAGTAAGGAGCTGGATTTACTGGCTCCTACCCGGCTCTCCATCCTGACAGTTCCAGGGGGTGAAGGAGGAGCACGGAAGGAGAGAGAAACACAGCAGGGGACATGGAGGGATACAGGGAGGCAGAGAGAAACATGGGGGGGACACGGAGGGATACACGGAGGGAGAGAGAACCACGGGGGGGGGACATGGGGGTATACACGGAGGGAGAGAGAAACACAAGGGATACACAGAGGAAGAGAGAAACATGGCGGGGAACACGGAGGGAGAGAGAAATATGGCGGGGGACATGGAGGGAGCAAAACGGAGGGGGGCTGGAGGAGGACACGGGACAGACAGTGGGGGAGTTACAAGCACCGATCACCGCTGATTTTAAAGCAGCTGAAATCTGCACGCGGGGGGGAGAGAGAAGCGGAGAAATTACTTTTAAATCTATACAGCGGTGATCGGTGCTTGTAACTTCCCCATGCACTGATTACCGCTGACAGTACAAGTATCGGGTGAAGCATCGGGAGCATTTGCCTGAGTACAAGTACTCAGGCAAATGCTTGGTATCGGTCCCGATACTGGTATCGGTATCGGGACAACCCTAGTTTCTAGTAAGGTGGAGTACTAGCATATAGCATAGATTTGAATGACACTGACTGTTTTCTGCGGAATTTTGACAATTTAACCAAATTCCTGTACTGTACCATGTCTGCTTCACATAATTCATATTTTAATTTCAGTGCATGTTGTGATATCTCCATAGTTGAATTGGTATTTTCATAATTACTAATATTATACTTTAGTAGTTCAAGCTAATTTTTAAGATAAAAATATAGAACATGCAACGCTTGATACCCAACGCTTGAAGTCCACAAAGCAGAATATAGAGAAAAGTCCTTGGGGAAAAAACAGCCAGAAGAGAGAGTATCCCAGCACCAGCCTCAGTGTGATAGAAGGAACCACACATCACCAGTAATCAACCAATTCTCCTTGCCAGAAGGCATAGACCCTTTTATTATAGAGAGGTCAAACTTGCTGGATGAACATCAGATGGAACCAGAGTTGCCAACCTCCCACAGCATTTTTTACTGACAAAGCATTGAAAATGTACCGGCTGGGCACATTTTTTGCTGGCAACCTGAGAAATTACATTATACATATTGAATATTTGAACAGTATAAACATGATATCTGAACACTGACAATACCTTTAACAAAGTAATTTTCTTGATTTACACTAAAAAAGTCAACACAGCATGAAATTACCAGTCCCCGATATTTACTGGCAGTTGTAAAAAAAAACACAGATTTTTACATACTGTCAGTAAGTTTACTGGCAGTTGGCAAACCTGGATGGAACCCTTAATCCAGAGAAGCAGTGACACTTCATATGAGAGACTCAAACAGAGATAATAAACACAGTACCCCAAGGACCACTTCATAGACCTCCAATCTCCAGCAGTCAAGCACAAATCCACTTCTGATAATAATGCAATTGACCTCATAAGAGCATAACAAGTACCATAGTGCAATGTGTACTAAAAATCAATGATATCTTTATTGTAAAAAATGCAGTACAATCACTAAGTGCTATGTGTATACAATCATAAAAGCCGTGGCATCCGGCATGCTTGCATCTTGCCTAGGGCCCCAACTTGCATGTTTCTTCATGAAGTGATGTTCTCAGAAGCATGCCAAGCATTCACAAGCATGCATTAAATAACATGAAGTGACAAAACCGAAAGTTATGTGCAATCACAGATGCGTTCCAAGGAACGGAAGAGGCACTCCATATACCTCTTGAAATCACGATCACCAGAGACATCCGAAAGAAAAATCAATCATGATGTCATTAGCTATATAAGAATCAGCAATCACTAATGATCAGAAGAAGAGGAAAAGATAAAAAAGTTAAAAATATATATGAATATAAAAAAATAAAAAACAACATGACAATCTCTTTCTCATTCAAGACCTCATAGAGAGAAGAACCTTTTGGTACCATATTCTGGATGCAACATAAACTACTTCACCCTTATAAAATACATATTACATAATGACATCAAAATTAAATAATGGCATCAAAATTAGACAAGAACTGTACACGCTAAATACATATACTGCCATTCTTAAGGTGCTGTTCCTGGCTAGCAAACTCATCGCTAGAAAATGTCTCTTTACGATGGCCCACACACACATAGAATGGATTGCATCTGTAAATGACTGTCTTATTAGAGAACAACTCACATACAAACAACAATGTAATCCAAGGAAATTTGAGGATGTATGTGGGATCCCTGGTTGAACACCCCTGGACTATCTCCACCACAAAAAAACGACTAAGATAAAAATTTACGATAAATAACCACTCTTGTAATAGAATTAAGGAAAAAATGATAAGATAAGAAAATATATCTGAATATATATGAAAACCCATGAACCTAAAATTAGCTTAGCTGTTATTCTGGAAACAATTAACATCTCACAGCTAACATCAGGAAGTGCTTTCCTGGGCACAGTGGGCCAGATTCACGTACATTGGCGCATATTTTGACCGGCGTAGCGCACCTCCTTTATATTAGACCGGCACAATGTAGAGGCGCAATCACCGTATCCTCGTATTATTTGTGCAGAAATTCGCGCCTGTGTAACGTAAATTCTGAGGCGTAAGGCGGAGTAATTCAAATTGGGAAGGATGTGGGCGCGTTTCATTAAAATGAGCCGTGATCCCATGCAAATGAATGGCCGGCCGCATCGCGCATGCACACATGAAGCAGACCATGGTCAGCACCTCTCTGCGCATGCTCACAACTCGGGAATGGCGCAATCAGTGAAATTGGAAGTGGACCCGGGCAACTTAGTGAACTACGCAGAGAGCTTAAAAAGACAGACACAAACGCCCTTCCTTTGCAAAAGTACATCCCTTTGTATCCCTTCCTAAACAGCAAAGTGCTTTTGTTCTGTTGTGTGTTCGCGTTTGTTGCGTTGTGACGTGTCTTTGTGATATTTGTTGACTGTTTGAGCTAGTGTTTTGTAGAATATATTTGATAGTGTTTTTTGGTGACTGGTTGTGAGACTTTTTGGTTGTTGATTTTGTTTGTTTATTTTGTTGCTTGATTTTTCCTGCGTGTTTTTGTGAGTGTTTTTTGGTGATTGTTTGGGAGAGAGTTGTTGTATGAATATGACTGAGAGGAAGCACAAGAGCAATTTTACTTTGGGGGAGAAACAAATTATTGCCTGGGCCCTTACCCAATATAGGCGTTTCCTGCACGGCCCAGAGAGTGCCAACACCACCCCGGCCAGGAAGAAGGAGATTTTGCAGAACATTACCGACCAGGTAAATTCATTGGGGGTGGGGGGAGACCCGGACACGCGAGGGGATCGTCAAGAAGATCAATGATCTCCGGCGTCTGGTCCAAAAGAAGCTGGCCAAAATGGCAGCCCATGCCAGGGGCACTGGAGGGGGCCCACCATGCCCTGTTAGGCTGACAGCGGAGGAGCGTGTGGTGGCCCAGACCTTTAATAGGCAACAAGTGGAGGGCCTGCCTGGCTATGACTCCAGTCAGGAGCCCGTGATGACAGGTAAGGTTTTTTTTTTTCCTATCTGGTGTGTAGCATGTGTGGGGGGGGGGGTGGGGAAGGGAATATGTGGCAAGTGTGTGGATCCTCCAAACTGTGAATGTTTTGTGTCATCCACAGATGTGCAGGAGGGTGCTGGGCCATCTGGCCTGACTGCACCATTCCCGGGACACCAGGCTGATGAGGACCCCCAGACAAGGCCGGAGTCCTCAGAGGGGTTTGAGGAGGAGGAGTTTGAGGAGGAGGAGTTTGAGTTGGAGGAGGAGTTTGAGTTGGAGGAGGAGGTCATGTCAGCAAGTGGATTGTTATTTTTGGAGGAGTCTTCCCCTCTGGCTGGCAGCAGCCAGCCCTCCATAAGGGGTAGCCCCTCCCACTGCTCCCCCAACAGGGCCCCCCTTCCAAGGGCCTCCCCTTCTCCCCATCCACAAGCATCAGCTGAAGGCAGGAAGTCGTCCCAGAAGACCAGAGGGGTGGCCGAGGTTCTGCCTGCCAATCTCAGAAGGGACCAGGCCCTTCAGACCCACCATCTGGGACAGGTCAGCCAGACTTTGGTGCGGATGGAGGAGAGCCTGTCCTCCATAAAGGATATGCTTGGGGACCTGGACTGCCACCCCCGGGCTCTTACAAACTGCCTAAACGAACTGCAGACTACTACAGCAGACGTTGGGCAGGATGTGAGGGCCCTCACCCAGGCTATCCAGGCCAATACGGCAACACTAAGTGCTGGCCCGAACAGAATTGCCGTGGCCTTGGAGGGCAGGCCGCCAGGTGGGCAGAGACCAGGGGCTGCTCCTCCTTCCCCGGATTACCCCCCCATGAGTCTCCCCTGTGGGTCACGCCAGCGGCATTCATTTGGTTTCCCGCTTTTTTTTGTGCTGGACTTTTTTTTTTGGAAATGTTTTGCTTTTTGCTTGACAATTAATTTTTTTTTGGGTTGTGAATGATTTTGGAATGTGGGGGTGACATTCCTGCCGGAAAAGGGGTGTCACCCTCATTTGTGGTGGAGAAGTGATCCCCAGGTCCGTGTGAATGGTGTATGAATGTACAGTGACATAATTGGAGCCATGGCATGGTGTTGCTGCTCACAAGTCCTGCATGGTGGGCTTGTGCTAATCCAATTTGATGAGGATGTGATGTGTCTGTGCTAGGGACCACAGTGGTGTGCATGCATGCATTCTCATTGTGCCATGATTAATGTGTGTGTTTAACGTGTAAAGATGCCTAATGTGAGTTGTCTCCTGGCTGCTCTTCCCTCAGAAGACGGGGTATCCTCGGTTAGGGGGGGATTGTCTGTTTCGGGGGTCAGGTCATCACGTATGTCAAGGCCCTTTCTCACTGTGAAGTTGTGCAGCATGCAACATGCACCGATGATCTGGCACACAAAGATTGGGGAATACAACAGGGTCCCCCCAGACTTATCCAGGCATCAGAAACGTGACTTCGGGAGGCCAAAGGTGCGTTCCACCACTGCACGTGTTTGGGCGTGGGCTTCATTGTATCTTTCCTCTCCTGGGGTTTGGGGGTTCCGGATAGGAGTCATGAGATGGGGTCCCAGTGCATATGCAGAGTCACCTGGAAGGGAAAAGACAGGAGGATGTTAGTCATGCATGTGCCCCTTGTGATGTGTGCATCATGGGGGGGGGACAGTCATGCCTGCCACCCATGTCACTCACCAACCAGCCAGGTGTCCCCATACATGTTCTGTTCGAATTCCATTGGGATGGGGCTCTGATTGTATATGTAGCTGTCATGGCTGGATCCGGGGTGTTTGGCACGGACGTGCCATATGAGGCCTTGGGCATCGACTATCACCTGTACGTTGATGGAATGCCAATGCTTCCAATTGCGGTATATGTGCTCTGTCTCACAGGGGGGCTGGAGTGCCACATGTGTGCAATCAATGGCCCCCACGGTGCATGGGAATCTGGCAATTCTGTAGAAATCTGTCATTGCCTTCAGCCACAGGTCCTCAGTGGTTGGTTTGATGATTTGGTTGGCCATGCATCTGAGAATTGCAGGGATAACCTGGTGCACACATCTGCTCATGGAGGATTGTGCCATCCCAGCCACCACTCCACTTGTTCTTTGAAAAGAGCCACTGGAAATGGAGTGTTGCCAGGACCTTGACCAGTGGCTGCACTGCATGTGAGCAGTGTGTTGGGCTGGTGATGTCCTCCTGCAGGGTTGTGGTTAATTCCAGGATGGCATGAGGGGTGAATCTGAAGATGCGATACACCTCAGAATCACTCATGCCAAAGAGGTCTATGCGTGTGCGGTATATCCTCTCCCGTGCCCTCCTTCGTGCCCTCCTCCGTGCCCTCCTCCGTGCCCTCCTCTGTGCCCTCCTTCTTCTTTGCTCCTCTAAAGTCAGTAGTATAGCTATGAGCAAGGATGCCCCTGGCATGTTGGCATAAAGTTTGTTGTCCAGCAAGTGTGACTGCTCAGCTCCTCACTAACAGTGTTGCTTTAGCTGACATGTAGATGGATTGTCTAATTTTATTCCACCTTTTATATGGTCTAATTTTAGACAGGACGTGCAGCTGTTGTGCACAGCGCGTAGCCTGCGCTGCACCAACTTACTTTTGTGGACCCCCGTAACTCCCTCATTTGCATATTTGAATAGCAAATCAATGGTGTGTCTAGCGCAGTTTTGCGCGGACGGATACGCGGGTCTATCGAAATTACGCCGGTCCAAAATAAGTAGATTTCATGCGTATATCGTTTTGGGGTTGCGGCGCATCGATACGCATGCGCAGATTTAGACTTACGCCACGCATCTCCTGTAACGCCGGCGTAATGGCTCTGTGAATCTGGCCCAGTGTCTCTAGGCACTATGCCCTGCACCATGCAAAAAATCCTAAAAGTAAAATTTTTCTCGCTATAGATAGGTTTATTCCTCATTGGAGGAAGAGCTTTATTCGGCAGGAGATATCTAGGATGGAAACCCACTGGATTTATGAGCTCAAGTCCTATATTCAATTCAGGCTTAATGTAGAATGGGGCATTAATTGTTTCCTGAATAACAGCTAAGCTAATTACACTGAGGCAGGTCTTTGGATACTCTCTCTTCCTGCTGTTTTTTTCCCAAGGACTTTTTTCTATATTCTGCTTTACAGACTTCTATATACTCATTGTTTATTGTAATCAACAAATATAATGCTAGCTTCTGATTTATATGGATTTAGCATGTATAGTTCCTTTGTCTTTGATCATTTTTAATAGAATTTCGCAGTTAGGAAGATCACAGCACTACCTCTGCTTGTTTTAACATGGTGATCTCTCAGGTTTTTTTTTTACATTCAACTTGCTGGATTGAACAAAAAACTAATTCTGGTGTGTATCGGGCTGTGTATCAGGTTTTAGCATTGAATTTAGGATGAGCATTAGATATTAGCAGGGATTTGTACTCTTGGTCCCCTCTGTATCCCTTCCTTTCTTTGTCTACATAGTAGGCTGACCATAGCCTGTTTGCGTAAAGTGAATTCTCATTATTTTTCTGCTTTTAAACGTATGTCAAATGAATGTAATACTTTTAACAATTCATCTACAGTTTCATTGAAATTCCCTTTTCCTGCCTTAACATGTTCTGGTAAGGAATACCATGTGGCCAATTCAACTGTTAACGGTACAATTTTTATCTGATTACTATGTTGGTAACTACTAGTAACTTACATTGTTACAAGACATTGCCTGCGTGAAATGTTAAGTGCACTCCTGGCATTAGTTTACCAATATTATTAGCTATACGTAGAATATTTTATAAAGACTGGCTGTGCTCACTATCCATCTTTTGTGCTATGCTATCAATTCCTGTTGAAATGCATACATGCATTTCATCATATGCAAGAAATATTAAAACATTTTTGCAATAGGCTGCAGGGTCGCCATCAGGAATTATGGGGTCCCTTACACAGCTTTAATAAAAAGAAACCTCTGGGCCCTTTAATAAAAAAGAAATAAATATATATATATATATATATATATATATATATATATATATATATATATACAAAGAAATAAACATTTATAAAAAAAACAAGGGGGTTGCCTGGGGACCTCTGGGCCCTTTAATAAAAAATAAATAAAAAAATATATAAACAAAAATAACATGGGGCCCTGGGGACCTCTGAGCCTTTTAATAAAAAATATATCTAAATATAAAAAAATGTATCTAAAATATAAAACATTTAAAACATTTTTTTAAGAAAAAAGGTTGTCATCTGGGGCCCTGGGGACCTCTGGGCCTTTTAATAATAATAATAAATGTATGTATATTTATATGTATATAAAAAATTAAAATAAAATAAATAAAAAAAATATATATTTTTTTTTATAAAAAAAGGGGGGAGGGTTGTCATATGGGGCCCTGGGGGCCTCCAGGCACCTGGGGACCTCCAGACCCCTAAAAAAAAATGGCCCTTAAAATAAAAAATAAAATAAAAATATATTAAATATATATTTAAAAAAAAAAAAACAAGGGGGATTGCCTTACAGGGCCCTGGGACCTCTGGGCTCTTTAACCACTTAAAGACCCCCGCACGCACATATACGGCCACAACATGGCTCGTACAGGCACAAGGGCGTAAATTTACGTCCCCGCCTGAGTGCGGTTCGGGGGTCCCATCGGGACCCCCTCCGCGGCGTGCGGGGGTCTCCCTACCTCTGGGAGCGATCCGGGATCTGCGGGCGGATGTCCGTGATATCCGCCCCCCCCCGCGATCGCTCCCAGCCAATGGGAGCGCGCTCCCAGCCTGTCACTTCCTCCTCCTGTGTTTACACAGGAAGGAGGAAATGATGTATTCTCTCATCGCAGCGCTGTTTCCCAGCGCTGCTGATGAGAGAAGACATCACAAGTAAGTGTGCACCAACACAACACTGACACACACTCACATAGGCATATTAACCCCTTGTGATCGCCCCCCCCCACCCCCCTGTCACAGTGTTACTGAATGCAGTGATTTAATCACTGCATTTAGTGTCAGTGTGACAGGCACTGTAAAAAACAGTTAGTGTTAGGTTCAGGATAGCCCCCCCACCCCCCCTAATAAAGTTTTAACCCCCTGATCACTGCCCTAGTTAACCCTTTCACTCCCTATTGCCAGCGTCACTAAGCGATCATTTTTCTGATCGCTGTATTAGTGTCGCTGTTCCCGCTAGGTAGCTATTTTTTTTTATTGCGATTTTTTTTTTTTACTAAAGACATGTGGCTAAATAAATTTTGGCCTAAATGTTTGACTAAAATTTAGTTTATTTGATTTTTTTTTAACAAAAAGTAAAAAATAGTGTTTTTTTTTCAAAAATGTCGCTCTATTTTTGTATATAGCGCAAAAAATAAAAATCGCAGAGGTGATCAAATACCACCAAAAGAAAGCTCTATTTGTGGGAAGAAAAGGACGCAAATTTTGTTTGGGAGCCACGTCGCACGACCGCGCAATTGTCTGTTAAAGCGACACAGTGCCGAATCGCAAAAACACCTTGGGTCATTTACCAGCGTATTGGTCCGGGTCTTAAGTGGTTAATAAAAAATAAATTAAAAAAATATATACACAAATAACATAGGGGCCCTGGGGACCTCTGAGCCGTTTAATTATATATATATATATATATATATATATATATATATATATATATATATATATATATATATATATAAAAATGTAAAACATTTTTATAAGAAAAAAGGTTCTCATCTGGGGCCCTGGGACCTCTGGGCCTTTTAATAATAATAATAATAAATGTATGTATATTTATATGTATATAAAAAATAAAAGAAATAAAAAAATATATAAAAATGATTATTTTTTTAATAAAAAAGGGGGGTTGTCATCTGGAGCCCTGGGGATCTCCGGGCCCCTGGGGACCTCCAGACCCCTAAAAAAAAAACATTGGCCCTTTAATAAAAAAAAAAATATATATATATATATATATATATATATATATATATATATATATATATATATACATACATATATATATATATATATATATATATATATATAAAATATATATGTTTTTATAAAAAATAAATGAAAAAATGGGGGGTTGCCACCCGGGGCCCTAGTGACCTCCGGACTGCTAAAAAAAAAAAAAAATTGTCCCTTTAATAAAAAAATAAAATAAATAAAATATTAAAAAATATATATTTTTTATAAAAAATAAAGAAAAAAAGAGGGGGGTTACCATCTGGGGCCCTGGGGACCCCCGGGCCCCTTACAGGTGTACTGCCTGTACCCCCTGATAGGCTGTATCTTTGTGCATAGAAATATTTGTCAGCAGATCTCTTCATTTCATTATTGTGGATCTGTACTTCTTATATACATATTCTATATCATATTTACCATTTAAAATGTACAACTAAAGTTATGCATCACTTAATATATTACCAGTAGGCTACCAATTGAATACAATTGTACTACACATTTTGGTATAGCCCATTTCTATATCAAGCATATAGCGCACCCAATTTTCATGGTTAGCATTTAATAGAAAACCATTCGCTAATGTGCTTTTGTTAATATTACAACCACAACCACAACTAACATTACTGAAAAAGACTACCAAATTGTCATCCAATGAGTAGTCGTCATTTGTTGACTAAGTTAAGTGTATGTCTGGCTACACTTCAATCTTTACAGGAATATTTTCAGATATACAGCTAGATTCTTGGAAAAAAAAAGGAACTGTAGTTCCAACTGCAATATACAGTAAACATTTTCTTATAATTACATAATATATACAAATTACACACTAAACAGTATTTAAAATAAGTACAGCAGGTTACATGGTATATTACACACAAAACCATATTTACAATTCAATGTAGACTACACGTATGGAGGTAGTTTACATCTCAGCTTCAGGTCTGGTTATACTGAATGCTTGTGTGTTCAAAGACTAATGCCGCGTACACACGACCGTTTTTAATGTTATGGAAAAAACATGATTCAGATACAATTACATTGGCGCAGAGTATCAGAGATACACTACGCCGCCGTATTTTACCAGACTGTACGACGAATTCTGGTAGATTTTGTCCCTTACAGTACAGCGGCGTAGTGTATTTCTCGCCGCGTAATCGAAATATGCGATTAGGGGGCGTGAAGCATTTAAATTAGGCGCGTCCCCGCGGTGATCGAACTGCGCATGCTCTGTTCAGAAATTTCCCGTCGTGCATTGCGCGAAATAACGTCGATACGTCATTCGTTGTTTGAGTAGCGTCGTTTACGGACATTCCTATTCCCGGACGACTTACGTCAAAAATAAAAAAAGACGTCGGAAAACGTTGAAATTCGACGCGGGAATGACGGCCATACTTAACATGGGCTGTCTAATATTAGACCAGCAAAAAGCTGGTATAACTTTATGAGGCAAAAAGATGACTAAAGATGCCGTAAGAGATTGCGATTGACGTTCGTAACTTCGTGGATCGTCGGCAAAAGCTCATTTGCATACCCCGAAGCGGAAAACGACGGGAACTCCACCCAGCGGCCGCAATTTTATTGCAGCGTAGATCCGAAGGCGTACGAACGCGTAAACCAGTCGGATTGAAGCCTGCAACCGTATTTTCATGGTTTGAGGTTTTAGAGTAGTGAAAAAACGCGCGTAATCCGAAAGTACTCCAGTCTAACGCGAGATAGACAGGAGTAATCGCTCTGTGAATCTGGCCCAATGTTTTTCTCAATGCGATTTTTGTCAAGCCTGCCTTGCATACACACGATCGTGGAAAAAAAAATGCCCAAGCAAAGCGTGGTGACACCCTTTGGGCTGCTTTTGCTGATTTTGTGTTAGTAAAAGTTTGGTGAGAGACGATTTGCGTGACGAATGTGCTATCTCGTCGTTAAAGCCTACACACGACCATTTTTAACAACAAGAAAAATGCTCTGGAGCCTACACACGATCATTTTTAAAAAATTGCATTTTTCTCGTCATGAAAAACGGTCGTGTGTACGCAGCATAAGAGAAAGCATATTCTGGTAACAATTCATTTTCCTGGTGCCTTCATGGCAGCATACATATGGTTGGTGGCTCCGCCCTCATCCAACCCACAGGACCAATTATAACTCTTTAAAAGAGAGCGACAGCCTCCCCTCTGACATTCTTTTTTCTGTCCTCAAACCTGCAGGATCATGGATCACCTGGATTCAGCCCTTACTAAGCCACTGTGTTGGCCAGCCATTACAGGTTCATGCTCCCCTGTAGATGAAGTCCCATATCTTAGGCTGCTAAATGCGCCAAAAAGGTTTGGGAGCCCATTTTTCTGTGGATCTTTTCTGGGTCTGGAGTTCAGGTATTTTCCTCCATCCGTGACTGAAAACACTGCTCCAGGGTAAAAGACGACTGATTACAAATTTTGCAGTGCTATTTTTCACTGCTGATGATTGTGGCTTGTTGGAGACAGGTGGCTATTAAGCCTTCTACAGCTGCTTACAGGGCAAGTCTTGTTCAACTGTTTAAAAAATAAATAAAAAATCTGCCGTTTGCTATAAGGGCGATTACATTCTAGACCACCTGTCCCTCACCTCTTTCTCTGTCTTCCAGACGCATGCTGCCGTCTTAGCCAGCAGACTCCTGGGCTATAACGAGGTATGGCAGAGTTTATGACTCTCGTAGCCAGGCATGCGATCTCCCGCAGCAGGGGGGGGCCCCCTCCTGCCGCCCCTGCTGGAGGGCATCTGCGGCGCTTTGCGCGCCCCCTCTGCATTTGATTTATCCCTTCCTTGGACACTGTTGTGTCGCAGGGATATGACGTCACCGCACGCATGCGCAGTAGCCTTCGGAGGCCAATGCGGCCATCTTGGTATATCCGGAAGTAGTCGGTATATAAATGAGGATGTTTTTCCTCATTATGTTTAAACAGCTCTCCACTGCAACACATCCTAGGTTAAGGGAAGATTACATTCTACTGCCTTCCTCCTGTTTATTCCCCATATTATGGATCCAGCCCAGGGTAAATTTGGGAGTGGATCATGTTTGTGCATATTTCGGTGGAATACATATTTTCATGTGCATATAATGGGTGAGGACGTTTTCTGTACATATGGGTATGTACATGGATGTGTAGGTGCATGTGTATATGTATATACTTAGGTAGGGTATCCTTGATACCTCATGGATCTCAGCCTTGCCTGTGCATAGGCCTGGATGTGTATATGTATGTATGCACAGATTATATATATATATATATATGGTTTTTATGTATTCAATATAAAAAAAAAAAAAAAACATATATGAACATATGCGTTCATGGGTGTATATATGCATATTCGTAGGTACGCTATACATATAGGTATGTGTTCCAGAAAAAATTTATAATAATAATAATAATAATAATAATAATAATAATAATAATATATAAAAAGAAAAGTTAAACCACGCAGGTTAACCTTGTTGGTTTCCCTCTTTAACAGCCCTTCCCCGCAGCTCAGTATTACAAAAAGATCCTCAACATACCACTAGGTAAGTGGCTGCAACTACCAGGTAAGTTCAAAATAAAAAAGAGCACGTGACTACCTTCTATAGAGGAAAAACAGAATTTTTCTGTCCTTAACTTCTTTTGCAGCCCGCAACCTCAGCCAAGTCGCAGAGGGGCACAGAAGAAGGGGTCCAAAGCTCATGGTGTCCCAAAGAGTGGTCACTCTGCTTCAGCCTACACACCTGACAGCCGCAGGTCTTCCCGACATTCGGCTAGAAAGTATCCCTCTCCTCATCACCCTGCCACCCCCAAAGCCTGCTGGGTCTGCGGTGATGATGCGCTTCCAAAAAAAAAAAAAAAAAAATTGGTCTGCAGTTACTGCTTTCTGGGAGCAGCCGGAAATGAGGAAAAGGAGAGGGAGGAATACTGGGTCAACATTAGGAAAATAATTAAAGACGCAATCCAGGAGTCGTCTCCATCTCAAGGTCCAGCTACCTCTTCATCAAAAGATATTTTTCAGGGGTCTGCCCCCAAAATCCCAGGTCAGCAGATAAGTGCAGGGGCCAGTTTGGATGACTCCCAAGATGCATCCGAGAAGCAAGGGGCCCACTACGATTCTGGGGTACCTGATAATTTTCTGGCCGCCTTAATGCGAAATATGGTAGCAGGCCAGGTCGCCTATATCCATCCTCATGGGCTGTACCCTCCAGCTGACACTAGTGCTCAGCTGTTTTTCTTACCATCTATGGCTCACTCGGCTACTGTAAGAAATGCAGCACATTCCTCAAGAGGTGCAGCGTCTCAAGAAGACATATTGGGTCACAAGATTGAGAACGGCCTCAAATCTAAATATGAGACAGCTGAGAGAGCGTGAGAATCAGCAGCCGCTTTAGCTTCAGCTGCCGAGACAACAAAGGCATGGTCTACCAATTTTGAATTAGCCTTGAGCCAGGGCCTCGAGCCAGAGGAAATTCTCAATTCTCTGGAGCAATTAAATTGGCTTCAGGATCTATGGTCGAGGCAGCAGCGAAAAAACACTGGAATCTTCCTCTCAGGCCTTACTGCATACAGTAACTGCCAGGAGGTATAGGAGTAGGCAAAGCCACATCCAGGCTACCCTCATGAACATAAGGAAAGAAGGGGACGCGTCTAGCTCTCCCGGAATTCAGAAGCCCTTTTGACTTCCTGTTTACTCAAGCTGAACCAGCGCGTACTGCCATTCTGGTTTAACGGGAAACTGACTCCCCTACAATTCGCCTTGGTCGCACCAAAAAAAAAAAAAAAATAAGAGAAAAAAAAAAAAAAGACTTTCTGGCTCAACAGGCTCCTATGTCCTTGCTACTCACCAAGGTCCATATAGAATAAAAGATCTCAGGACTCTGATTCAGCTTACACAAAGCCCATACATGATGGATTTCAGTTCCGAGTTCCGTGAGCTGTTTGGGGGTTCATACCTCTCAAATCTTTTCCCTTTCTGGTTATTTGAAAAAAGAAAATGCGTGTGTTTCTTTTTATTTTTCCCCATCCTTCAAATGTACGCAATTCATCCCAGGTCTACAGCAAACTTGTCAACCTGGCAATCCTCGGGTGAGAATCCCTTAAAAAAAATGGGACTCATGGCAGTACGACCAGAAGTGGAGATGGTCCCTGTAAAGCCTCAAGGGTTTCCACCTGCAATTTCATCATGTTCTCCTACCCCTTATGTTCCAAGACATTAGTGGACTTCATTTACAATTTTGATGCCTGCCTTTAGGCACACCATGCGCCCCGGATCTTAACAGAAAGATCTAGTGTTAATCTCTTCAGAGGGGAAAAGTTGCACTTTCCACATGAGAAGGAAGATGTTCTATCTTCATTTCATTACAATAAGGTTTCCGATCTTGTATACAAGAGGTGTATGTTCACCTTAGCATGAATGCATCTGGTCAGGTAATTACCAAAAAAAAAAAAAAAAAACATATATAAAAATGTTTTAGTCTTTTTGCCTATGCAAAGATTATATTCCTAAGAGACTGATGTCTCCCCTAAAGAGAAGAAAGTCCCCACCCACAGCCTAAGCTGGGAACATGACAATCGGAATCATATCGGGGTCCTCTTACATCCTCCCCCTGGACTCTGGCAGCATGGTGGGAACATTAACATCTCTACACCTCGTTACAACAGACTTTCCTAACGGAAAGGTCCGGGTCTCAGAGAATTCTACTTTTTAGAAGTAGTACCGGTCCTGTGCTATAATTAAGTCTTCTCGGTGGGTGGAGCCACTTGCAGTTGGTTCCTACTCCTTGGTCCATCCCTGTAGCAGCAGCGGTTCTTCTGAATTTCAGCAACCTTAGGGGACTCAGTTGACCAAGACAACTGGTATTTAAATAAGGACAGTTCGGTATCCAACATACAGGAGTCAGGTACCGCAGACATATCAATATTCTGCCAGAACATTACCTCTGAAGGACGAGTCCATTCCCACACAGATGAGCATCAGGTCGACCTTAACCTGAGTCCAGTCCCAAAGGACGAACACACGCACATAGGCAGATCGTCATTCTTCAAAAGCATTCCTGATATGACTCAAGGCCAAGAGGATCTCACCAGCCTCAAGCAGTTGATGTTTTAAAAAAAAAAAAAATAAGGGAAGGGAATAAATCATTTGGCTGATCACCTAGGAAGGAAAATACCAACTCCAATACGCAGCTATTGGTTCAGCTTGCCTCCCGAGAGGCTGTCCTCATGGGCTAGTCCGCCAGTTAAGATCTCTTCCTTTTGGTGCATGTTTGTTTTTACACGGAAGGCTGCCAGTTCCTTCACACAATTTCCCAATCTCAAGGGTAATACGGGCGTACGCCCTCCTACCTGGTTAAGTGCCAGCGCCTAGCAGAGAATTGGTTCACCTCCCCAACTACAAATCCTCGGTTGGTCTAGGAAATCTTGATGCAGGCTGCCAGGCGAGCAGGCCCCGTTCGGTCCTTCTGCCGATTCCAGTTGCGTACATTCGCATATCCGAAAGAGTTCACTCCTATCCGCTTTCGGATGTCCCTGGAGTTAATCATCAGAAATGGAGAAGGGGGAAAAAAACTAAGAAAGTTCAGTCACTCCCACAAGATAAATGGCACTTTTACCCAGAAAGTCTTCCTCCAGTAGCACCTTTTGACAGGAAGAAAAGCCTCTTTCAGCCCTGGAAGACATCAGAGGGAACCTAAATTCACAATAAGAACATGCCTCGAGGGCAATTATTCATTTTTTTTTCCCCAGATAGGGTGACTACGTCTAAAGGGGGATGTGCCTCTGCTATTCAGTTTACTCGCAGTCTTTCTTTGCACATACACGAGAATCTTCTATGTAAGACGCTACTCTCGAAGCAATTTTCTTTTTTCCATACTTCTAAGCACCGTCTCATCCGTTCAAAGGCCCTCAAAGTCCAAGCCTCCGTATTTAGGATTCCGATGTTTCAACTTAAACAAGTTGGTCATCTGGCAGTCTTGCCAGTTCAAGTCCAGAGCTCCCTCTGCGAGCCAATTTATCTAAGAATTGGTAGTCCCAAATCTTTCAGTATGTTCCAACAACTCCTGACTGGCCAAACCAGTTAGAAGAAGACTTCCTCAGACGTCTCGGATCTGGCAGGCATGCTACCAGCTAACCTTGAAAAAAAAAAAAAAAGAGGGGGAGAAAGTTGTGGACACCAAGGACAACTTCATCAAGTTGGATGGTTCATCTTATCCAGACAACATACCGGGCTAGTGGTCCTCCGCTCCAAAGTCAAAGAAGACTTGTGCGGGGAATGGCGGCTTCCTGGACTACAGCAACACTAGAATCTTCCAAGCGCCCTGCCATTAGGCAACCGGTCATTCTACACCGCATTCATGACCTAGTCGGGTCTACTCTTACTCATAGTGATGTAGGGGGAAAAGTCTGTTCAGCTGTTTTCTCTTGGATAGAGATTAAAATACTTTTTGCAGCAACCCTCCCTATAAGCGAGTTATTTACCATATGTATGCTGCCATGAAGGCACCAGGAAAATGGAAAATTGAATACCTACCTTTCTGTAATTTTCCTTTCCTGGTGCCTATCCATGGCAGCATACGCCCTCCCTTTCTTAGAATCCTTAATTGTTTGAGTCTAGTTACAAGAATGTCAGAGGGGAGGCTGTCGCTCTCTTTTAAAGAGTTATAATTGGTCCTGTGGGTTGGATGAGGGCGGAGCCACCAACCATATGTATGCTGCCATGGATAGGCACCAGGAAAGGAAAATTACAGAAAGGTAGGTATTCAATTTTCCATTATATCCCCCACTCCTTTCTGTACAGAATAAAAAAAGGCTGCTGTTTACAGTGAGCTGTGATAAGGAAAAACAAAAAAATGTTTCCTCAGTTTAGGCCAATACGTATTCTTCTACATATTTTTCATTAAAAAAAAAAAATCGCAATAAGTGTTTATTGATTGGTTTGCGCAAAAGTTATAGCGTTTACAAAATAGGGGGTAGTTTTATGGCATTTTTATTAATTTTATTTTTTTACAAGTAATGGCGTCCATCAGCGATTTTTTTTCAGTACTGCGACATTATGGCAGACACTTCGGACACTTTTGACACACTTTTGGGACCATTGCCATTTTTATAGCGATCAGTAGACATGTGCATTCATTTTCGTTAGAATGCATTTTCGTCCGAAAATCTGTTTTTTTTCGTTATCGTTTGTTAAAGTGCATGAAACGAAAACCGAAAGATCCAACATAAAAAATGCTTTATTTTCGTTTTCGTTGCGGTAAAAATTCGATATAGAGATATTGGACATTATAGGGAAAAGATTCGACATCATAGAGAAAAGATTAGACACTATAGATATAATAGATTCGACATTGCAGAGAATAGATTTCGATTTATGAGAAAATAGATTCGACATTATAAAGAATAGATTCGACATTATTACTAGTCATACAACATTAGAATTCTTGTAGACGGAATATTCGAACGGAAATGTACGATTCGTAAAGATTCGACATTCCATCCAATATTCTTTTGGGCCATTCGACAGCAACCAAAAAGATTCGACGTACCGTTGAATATTCTTTTGACCATTCGACAGAAACCAAGTATTATTGGATTTTCTGACGAAAGCTATTCCCCAACGAAAAATGAAAAAAATCAAAACGATTTTCGGGAGTAACTAAATAAATTTATTTTCCAAACGAAAACGAAAAAACAAAATAAAATATTCCAGTCTGCACATGTCTAGCGATCAGTGCTATAAAAACGCATTGATTACTATAAAAATGCCACTGGCAGTGAAGGGGTTAACACTAGGGGGCGAGGAAGGGGTTAAGTATGTTCCTGGGTGTGTTCTAACTGTATGGGGGGGGGGGGTGGACTCACTAGGGGAAATCACCGATCTTCTGTTCATACATTGTATGAACAGAAGATTGGCATTTCTCCCCTGACAGGACCGGGAGCTGTGCATTTACACACACAGCTCCCAGTCTTCACTCTTTAATATGGTTTGGGCCCCCCTCCAGCTTATTTTGGGCCTGGCTGGTTCACATGTATGTGTTTTGGCAGCCTTAAAGCGGAGCTCCACCCGCATTTTTTTTTCTTTTTTCAAAGTCGGCAGCTACTAACAGTGTAGCTGCTGACTTTGAATAAGGACACTTACCTGTCCTAGGCGCCCGCGCTGACGGCCCCCGCCGATGCCGATCCTCGATCCCGGCACAGCCATCCACAGTCAGGGAAACAGGCAGTGAAGCCGTGCGGCTTCACTGCCCGTTTCCTACTGCGCATGTGCGAGCGACGCGGCGCTTTGTGAATGGACCGGCTGCTTTCTGGGATACACACAGTTCCCAGAATGCAGTGCGGCCCATTCACAAGAAGACACCCAGAAGAGGAGGAGGAAGAAAACAGCACCGCGGATCGTGAGGGCAGATTCGGGACTTCCGCATAGCAACAGCCTATTTAGGGTGAGTATTTTTTTTTTTTCCATTTCATTTTTATTTATTTTTTTCAGATTTTTAAAAAAAAACTATATATCAGGGTGGAGCTCCGCTTTAATTTGTGCAGGCACAGCAGCCTATTGATTTGAATGGGCTGCCATGCCTTTGTTTCCTGCAGAAAAAAGGTGCATTCAGCATTTTAAAAATACAGTTGCCTTGAAATCCATTCTGCTTTTGCACCATGCTACTTACCTGCAGTTCTTGCACACACAAACGCACTGTGGGCCAGATTCAGATACAATTACATTGGCGAAGAGTATCAGAGATACACTACGCTGCCATATTTTACCAGGCTGTACGACGAATCCTGGTAGATTTTGTCCCTTACGGTATGGCGGCGTAGTGTATTTCTCGCCACGTAATCGAAATACGCGATAAGGGGGCGTGAAGCATTTAAATTAGGCGCGTCCCCGCGGCGATCGAACTGCGCATGCTCCGTTCAGAAATTTCCCGCCGTGCATTGCGCGAAATAACGTTGATACATCATTCGTTGTTTGAGTAGCGTCGTTCCCAGACGTTTTACGTCAAAAGTAAAAAAACACGTGGGAAAACGTTGATATTCGACGCGGGAACGATGGCCATACTTAACATGGGCTGTCTAATATTAGACCAGCAAAAAGCTGGTATAGTTTTACGCAGCAAAACGATGACTAAAGATGCCGTAAGAAATTGCGATAGACGTTCGTAATTTCGTGGATAGTCGGCAAAAGCTCATTTGCATACCCCGACGCGGAAAACTACGGGAACTCCACTCAGCGGCCGCAATTTTGTTGCAGCGTAGATCCAAAGGCGTACGAACACGTAAACCAGTCGGATTGAAGCCCGCAGCCGTAATTTCATGGTTTGAGGTTTCAGAGTAGTGAAAAAACGTGCATAATTCGAAAGTACTCCAGTCTAACGCGAGATAGACAGGAGTAATCGCTCTGTGAATCTGGCCCTGTGTTTTTAAAAGAGTGACCTAAACGTCTAAAAATGCATCAAATTTGACAGTGCAGAAACTACAGATAGGTCACAGCAGACAGCAGAATGGACAGACTGTATTTCATTGCTTGATGGGCCTTTTAATATTTTTTTTTTTATAAAAATAAATTACAAAAAAAAGGGCCCTTTAATAAAAAATAAAATAAAAAAAATATATATTAAAAATAAACATTTATAAAAAAAAAAGGGGGGTTGCCATCCAGGGCCCTGGGGACCTCTGGGCCCTTTATTAAAAAAAAAATAATAAAAAAAAAAATATATAAACAAAAATAAAAAAATAAACATTTATAAAAACAAATAAAAAAGGGTGTTTGCCAGATGAGCCCTTTAATAAAAAAAAAAAAAAAATATATATATATATATATATATATATATATATAGAAATAAAATATATAAAAAAATTATAAAAAAAAGGGGAGTTGTCATCTGGGGCTCTGGGGGCCTCTGGGGACCTCTGGACCCCTAAAAAAAAAAAAAATAATTCAAAGGGGGTTGCTTTGGGCCCCCAACAGTGACAGGGCCCTGGGCAGCTGCCTCTGTTTGCCCTATAGTAAAGACGGCCCTGACTCTGTACCGAGAAATCGCGGGTGCCTGGGGGTGAGCCGACCTGCCGCCATAGAACCGCAGCGGTTGGTCGGCAACCAGTTAAACCTCTATTCAGTGTGGGGCTAGCAATTTTTTGGTTTTAACTATAATCCAAATTATTTTCAGTTTAACCACTTAAGACCCAGACCTTTAGGCAGCTAAAGGACCCGGCCAGGTTTTGCGATTCGGCACTGCATCGCTTTAACAGACAATTGCGCGGTCGTGCGAGGTGGCTCCCAAACAAAATTGGTGTCCTTTTTTTCCTACAAATAGAGCTTTCTTTTGGTGGTATTTGATCACCTCTGCGATTTTTATTTTTTTGCGCTATAAACAAAAATAGAGCGACAATTTAAAAAAAAATGCATTGTTTATTGTGAAAATGATAGTGCAGTTTGGGAGTTAACCACAAGGGGGCACTGAAGGGGTTACGTGTGACCTAATGTGTGTTTACAACTGTAGGGGGTGTGGCTGTAGGTGTGACGTCATCGATTGTGTATCCCTATAAAAGGGATCAGATGATCGATGACGGCGCCACAGTGAAGAATGCGGAAGCCGTGTTTACACACGGCTCTCCCCCTTCTTCAGCTCCGGGGACCGATCACAGGACTCCAGCAGGGATCGGGTCCGTGAGTCCCGCGGTCCCGGTCCGGGAGCTTCGGACCGGGTCACAGGAGTGTGCCGCAGGTGCGTGCCCGCGACCCGCAGCTGGGTACTAGCACAGGACGTACCTGTATGTGAATGTGCCCAGCCGTGCCATTCTGCCAATGTATATGTGCAAAAAGCTTACCTTAAGTGGTTAAATGTACACCTAGTGGGGATTTAAACTGATTCTTTTAGATATTGTACTTCTGCTTATTAGGTGACACACATACAATGAAAAGTTTGGAAGATACCTTATATAGCAAACATACTAAGCAATTAAATATTTCCAGCTATTACCCACGCAACTAAATTTGAATCTTACATCCTGGGTAATTTTTATAGTAAACATTTTCTAATGAACACAATTAAGATTGGAATGTAAGATTGGAAAATTATTAGCTAAAAGCACAGAAGGAAAATAATTGGGGCAATTGGATTTAGTTTGCACTACAGTTTGTGAATATATATATATATATATATATATATATTTATATTCTTTAAAAAAAAATGTGTTAATGTTACAGTAGTTAATCTGTTTTAAAAAAAAGTTGTGTAACTTACTGGACATTTATTAAATACATAGGACCAGATTCTCAAAAGAGATACGCCGGTGTTTCGTATCTCTGTTTTTTTTCCTGAGTATCTATGCGTGTGATTCCTAGTCGGCTT
The DNA here is from genome assembly GCA_029574335.1 of Rana kukunoris. Classification (NCBI taxonomy): domain Eukaryota; kingdom Metazoa; phylum Chordata; class Amphibia; order Anura; family Ranidae; genus Rana; species Rana kukunoris. The sequence continues at coordinate 156,890,923 of CM056053.1, forward strand.
CATTCATTTTTTCCGACGTGAGGTGGAGCATGCGCACTGGGCTATTTTTGCATGCGCAGTTCAATCGACGTGGGGGCATGCTTAATTTAAATACAAACCGCCCCCTTTGAATTACGCGGGGATACGCAGAGCCATTTACACTACGCCGCAACTTACGGAGCAAGTGCTTTGGGGATACGGCACTTGCTCTGTTAAATTGTGCCGGCGTAGTGTAAATGGCTTACGCTACGCCAGCGGAAAATGTACGAGAATCTGGCCCATACTGTATATATTATAGTAAAATATATAAACATGGATACAAAAAAATAGAATTATATAGAGACTGAGGGCTGAGCGATTACGCCGGCGTAACAGGAGATGCGCTGCGTAAGTCTAATTGTGCGCGTGTGTTTCGATGCACGGCATTCCCAAAACGAGATACGCAAGAAATCTATTTTTTTTTGTCCAGCGTAATTTCGTTAGACAGGCGCATCCGTCCGCCCAAAACTGCGCTAGACACACCATTGATTTGCTATTCAAATATGCTAATGAGGGAGTAACGGGGATCAACAAAAGAACATTGGTGCAGCGCAGGCTACGCGCTGTGCGCAACAGCTAAATGACCTGTCTAAAATTAGACCATATAAAAGCTGGTATAAAATTTGACAATTCGTCTACATGTCAGATAAAGCAACAGGGCTGTCTTAATGAGAGGGCACACCTGGGCACTGCCCAGGGGTCCCGGCTGCATGGGGGGCCCCTGCCCTTTTACCAAAGCAGCTGGTCCTTGAGCCCGGGCTGCCCCTCTACATCCCAGATATCCCCCCAGCACTCTGACCCCTCTATACCCTAGATATTCCCTACCTCCTACCTACTTGATTTAGGTTTACCTGCACTGCCTCCATTGCAGGGGCCCCAGAGCAGTACTTTGCCCAGGGGCCCATGATGCCATTAAGACGGCCCTGTAAAGCAACACTGTTAGTGAGGAGCAGAGCAGTCACATGTGTTGCCCAACAAACTGTATGCCAACATGCCAGTGGCATCCATGCTCATAGCTATACTACTGACTTTAGATGAGCAAAGAAGGAGGAGGGCACTGAGGAGGGCACTCAGGAGGGCACGGGATTTTCTATTTTTTTTTAAAAAACTTTTTTTTGGCTTATATAAACTTTAAAATTTAATCTAATCTAATACAATATTCTTATCTGATACAAGCCCCTCACTCTTCACTCTTCACGGGAGAGGATATATCACACACGCATAGACATCTATGGCATGAGTGATTCTGAGGTGTCTCGCATCTTCAGATTCACCCCTCATGCCATCATGGAATTAACCACAACCCTGCAGGAGGACATCACCAGCCCAACACATGACACTACCCATGACACCCATGACAGCTACATATACAATCAGAGCCCCATCCCCACAGATTTCGAACAGAACATGTATGGGGACAGCTGGCTGGTCGGTGAGTGACATGGGTGGCAGGCATGACTGCCCCCCCCCATGATGCACACATCACAAGGGGCACATGCACTACTAACATCCTCCTGTCTTTTCCCTTCAAGGTGACTCTGCATATGCACTGGGACCCCATCTCATGACCCCATCTCATGCCAGCTTACAGTATGCATCTTTGCACGTTAAACACACACATTAATCATGGCACAATGAGAATGAATTCATGCACACCACTGTGGTCCCTAGCACACACACCCCACATCCTCATCAAATTGGATTGGCACCAGTCCACCATGCAGGACTTGTGAGCAGCAACGCTGCGCCAAAGCTCCAATTATGTCACTGTACATTCATACACCATTCACATGGACCTGGGGATCACTTCTCCACCACAAATGAGGGTGACACCCCTTTTCCGGCAGGAATGTCACCCCCACATTCCCAAATCATACACAAACAGAACCAAAAAAAAAATTGACCAGCAAAAATAAAAAATGCCCAGCAAAAATATAATTTAAACAAAATAACAACAACGAAAACACATAAAAGACACAAATCACTCTGCAAAACAGTCCCCAAATATCTCAAAGACACGTCACAAACAAACAAACAAACAAACAAACGCTAATAAACAACAGAACAAAAGCACCTTGCTGTATAGGGAGGGATACAAAGGGATGTACTTTTGCAAAGGAAGTGCGTTTGTCTCTGTCTATTTATGCTGTTTGCGTAGTTCACTAATTTGCCCTAGTCCACTTCCAATTTCACTGATTGCGCCGTTCCCGATTTGTGAGCATGCGCACAGAGGTGCTGACCATGGTCTGCTTCAAGCGCGCATGCGTGAGCCGGCCAGCCCTTCATTTGCATGGGGTCACGGCTCATTTCCACGTAACACGCCCACGTCCTTCCCAATTTGTCTTACTTCGCCTTGCGCCTCTGAAATAACGTTGCGCAGGCGCAAATTTCTGCGTAAAACCGACGAGAATAGGGTGATTGCGCTGCTACATTGCGCCAGTCTAACGTAAAGGTGGTGCGCTACGCCGGTCCAATAATGCGCAGATGTACCTGAATCTGGCCCTGAGTATTTAAAATAACTTGTCATAAATACAAGCATGCATATGATAGATAATGATATTGGCCAGTTTTAAAGGGATAACTGTATGTATGGTTGTTTTTCATATGTTAAAGTACCGGTATATACTCGAGTATAAGCCGAGGCACCTAATTTTACCACAAAGAACTTGGAAAACGTATTGACTCAAGTATAAGCTTGGGTGTCCATGTGCATGCCCCACTGTGTCCATGCCTCTCTGTGCCCATGCCTCACTATGCCCATGCCTCACTATGCCCATGCCTCACTGTGTCCATGACTAGACTGACGTTTAAGTCTATGGAAGAGGTGCCTGCAGCCGTAGGTCCCCCTGACAACAAACTTTGCACACTTGTAGAGGAGAAATACTGAGTTCCGGGTCCAGAGGACCTACGACCGGCTGATACTGGGTCCCCACAGTCACTGGAGAAATTACCGTTTAATATGGGAGTCTATGAAAGGGGTGCCTGGTTTGAAAAATTAGTGTTCCCCGGCAAAAAAATTGCTGAAAAACTCGGCTTATACTCGAGTATATACGGTATATGTAAATATTAACAATAAACTACAGAACTTCTGCCCTATAAGTTAGGGAAATTTTTCAAGTGATATCACTGTGCAAAAACATGTGCAAAAGACAATAATTGTGCATTAATTTAAGCATAAGAAAAAGGAAGGGAAGAAAAATGTAGTTTCAGAAGAAATTCATATGTGCCTAAAAATTTTAATTAACCACTTAAGCCCCGGACCAATATGCAGCTAAAGGACCAGAGGTGTTTTTACAATTTGTCACTGCGCTGCTTTAACTGGAAATTGCGCGGTCATGCAATGTTGTACCGAAACTAAATTTGCATCCTTTTCTTCCCACAAATAGAGCTTTCTTTTGATGGTATGTAATTGCCTCTGCGATTTTTTTTTTTTTTGCGATATAAATGGAAAAAGAACAAAAATTTTGAAAAAAAAATATTTTCTAATTTTTCTTGTAAGAAAAATCGAATAAACAACATTTTAGTCAAACATTTAGGCCAAAATGTATTCAGCCACATGTCTTTAGTAAAAAAATCGCAATAAGCGTATATATATTTTTTTTTCGCAAAGGTTATAGGGCCAGATTCACAGAGCGATTACTCCTGTCTATCTCGCGTTAGACTGGAGTACTTTCGAATTACGCACGTTTTTTCACTACTCTGAACCGTCGTTTTCCGCGTCAGGGTGTGCAAATGAGCTTTTGCCAACGATCCACGAAGTTACGAACGTCAATCGCAATCTCTTACGGCATCTTTAGTCATCTTTTTGCCTCGTAAAGTTATACCAGCTTTTTGCTGGTCTAATATTAGACAGCCCATGTTAAGTATGACCGTCGTTCCCGCGTCGAATTTCAACGTTTTCCGACGTCTTTTTTTATTTTTGACCTAAGTCATCCGGGAATAGGAATGTCCGTAAACGACGCTACTCAAACAACGAATAACGTATCAACGTTATTTCGCGCAATGCACGGCGGGAAATTTCTGAACGGAGCATGTGCAGTTCGATTGCCGCGGGGACACGCCTAATTTAAATGCTTCACGCCCCCTAATCGCATATTTCGATTACGCAGCGAGAAATACACTACGCCGCCGTACCGTAAGGGACAAAATCTACCAGAATTCGTCGTACAGCCTGGTAAAATACGGCGGCGTAGTGTATCTCTGATACTCTGCGCCAATGAAATTGTATCTGAATCTGGCCCATAGCGTCTACAAACTAGGGTACTTTTTCTGGAATTTACACAGCTTTTAATTTATGACTGCCTATTTGATTTCTTGAGGAGCTAACATGGCAGGGCAGTACAAAACCCTCCAAATGACCCCATTTTGGAAAGTAGACACCCCAAGGAAACTGCTGAGAGGCATGTTGAGTCCATTGAATTTTTATCTTTTTTTGTCCCAAGTGATTGAATAATGACAAAAACAAAAAAAAAAATACAAAAAGTTGTCACTAAATGATATATTGCTCACACATGCCATGGTTATATGTGGAATTGCACCCCAAAATACATTCTGCTGCTTCTCCTGAGTACGGGGATACCACATGTTTGGGACTTTTTATGAGCCTAACCGCGTATGGGGCCCCAAAAACCAAGCACCGCCTTCAGCATTTCTAAGGGCTCAAATTTTTGATTTCACTTCTCACTACCTATCACAGTTTCGAAGGCCATAAAATGCCAAAATAGCACAAAACCCCCCCAAATGACCCCATTTTGGAAAGTAGACACCCCAAGCTATTTGCTGAGAGGCATGTGGAGTCCATGGAATATTTTATATTTTGACACAAGTTGCGGGAATATGACAAACTGATTTTTTTTTTGCACAAAGTTGTCACTAAATGATATATTGCTCACACATGCCATGGTTATATGTGGAATTGCACCCCAAAATACATTCTGCTGCTTCTCCTGAGTACGGGGATACCACATGTGTGGGACTTTTTGGGAGCCTAGCCGCGTATGGGACCCCGAAAACCAAGCACTGCCTTCAAGATTTCTAAGGGCATACATTTTTGATTTCACTCCTCACTACCTATCACAGTTTCGAAGGCCAAAAAATGCCAAAATAGCATAACCCCCCCCCCCCCCCAAATGACCCCATTTTGGAAAGTAGACTCCCTAAGCTATTTGCTGAGAAGCATAGTGAGTATTTTACAGCTCTTCTTTGTTTTTGAAAATGAAGAAAGAAAATATATATATTTTTTTTAATTTTCAAAACTTTGTGACAAAAAGCGAGATCTGAAAAATACTCACCATACCTCTCAGCAAATAGCTTGGGGTGTCTACTTTCCAAAATGGGGTCATTTGGGAGGGGGGGTTGTGCCATCTGGGCATTCCATGGCCTCCGAAACTGTGATAGGTAGTGAGGAGTGAAATCAAAAATGTACACCCTTAGAAAGCCTGAAGGCGGTGATTGGTTTTTGGGGTCCCGTACGCAGCTAGGCTCCCAAACAGTCTCACACATGTGGTATCCCCATACTCAGGAGAAGCAGCAGAATGTATTTTGGGGTGTAATTCCACATATGCCCATGGCATGTTTGAGCAATATTTCATTTAGTTACAACTTTGTGCAAATAAAAAAAAAAAAAAAAATTCCGCAACTTGTGTCAAAATATAAAATATTCCATGGACTCGACATGCCTCTCAGCAAATAGCTTGGGGTGTCTACTTCCAAAATTGGGTAATTTGGGGGGGTTTTGAATTGTCCTGGCATTTTATGCACAACATTTAGAAGCTTATATCTCACATCACCCACTCTTCTAACCACTTGAAGACAAACCCCTTTCTGACACTGTTTGTTTACATAAAAACATATTGTTTTTGCAAGAAAGTTAAGTTGAACCCCTAAACATTATATATTTTTTTAAAGCAAAGGCCCTACAGATTAAAATAGTGGGTGTTGCATTTTTTTTCAACACAGTATTTGCACAGTGATTTTTCAAACACGTTTTTTGGGGAAAAAATACACTTTTTTTTATTTTAAAGCACTAAAACACACTATATTGCCCAAATTATTGATGGAATAAAAAAGATGATCTTAGGCCGAGTACATGGATACCAAACACGACATACTTTAAAATTGCGCACAAACGCGCAGTGGCGACAAACTACATACATTTTGTAAAGCCTTTACAGGTTACCACATTAGATTTACAGAGGAGGTCTAGTGCTAAAATTACTGCCCTCGATCTGCCCTTTGCAGTGATACCTCACATGCATGGTATAATTGCTGTTTACATATGACTCCAGACCGACGCTTGCGTTCGCCTTTGCGCATAAGCAGGGGGGACAGGGGTGCTTTTTTTATATATGTATATATTTATTTAGCTTTTTTTATTTTATTTGTAAACTGTTTCTTCCATTTTATTTCTTTTTTTACCATTTTTATTGTTATCTCAGGGAATGTAAATATCCCTTATGATAGCAATAGTTAGTGACAGGTACTCTTTTAAAAAAAAATTGGTCTATTAGACCCTAGATATTTCCTCTGCCCTGAAAGCATCTGACCACACCAAGATCGGTGTGATAAAATGCTTTTCCAATTTCCCAATGGTGCTGTTTATATTCGGGGGGGGGGATTCCCCGAGGCTAATTAGCCGCTAGGACTGCTTTTACATGAAAGCCGACCGCTGGCTGAAAAGAATGATACCAAGATGATACCTAAACCCACAGGCATCATTCTGGTATAACCATTCAAATTACAGCAACATACCAGTACGTTGATGGTTCTTGTTGGACATGTATTGTAATCTTTTTTTTCATGCAGTCTGTTGGCTGAACAAAAAAAAGATTGATCGGTGGGTATGCCCACCATTAAAATACCTCCCTTCATCCACCCACTTCTAATGATGGGCATACATGCACCATTTATATATGCCGAAGCATGGGGGCATCCTCCCGCAAAAAAGTTATGCCGCGTACACACGGTCTGACTTTTCCACGGGCAAGCCTCTGTTGGAACTTCGACCGTATGTACGCGGCATAAAAAGTTATGACGCGTACACAGGGTCAGACTTTTCCATGGGAAAGCCTCCGTAGGAATGTGAACCAGTCTTAAAGGGGTTGTAAAGGTATGTTTTCCCTAAATAGCTTCATTTACCATAGTTCAGTCCTCTTTCACTTACCTCATCCTTCGATTTTGGTTTTAAACGTCCTTATTTCTTCTGAGAAATCCTTACTTGCTGTTCTTCTGTCTGTAACTACACACAGTAATGTGACACTTTCTCCCTGTTGTGGAGAAAGACTCTTGAGGGGGGAGGGGGTGAGCAGGAGTGTCAGAACGCCCACTAACACACAGCTTCTTTCTCTATCTGCAAAGTAGAGAGCATCCTGACTCGCCCGCTCGCCCCCTCAAGAGGCTTTCTCCACACCAGGGAAAAAGCCTTGCATTACTGTGTGTAGTTACAGACAGAAGAACAGGTAGTGAGGATTTCTCAGAAGAAATAAGGACATTTAAAAGCAAAATCGAAAGATGAGGTAAGTGAAGGAGGACCGCACTAAGGTAAAGGAAGCTATTTAGGGAAAAAATGTGTTACCTTTACAACTCCTTTAATTTCTTCCATTTTACCTGATAAAGCCGTGTTGGAAGTTTGTATTGCTGCCAGAAGCTGAGCATTCACCTGTTCCAACATTAATTTGCTCTGTCACTCCACCTTCTCTGTAGTTCCATGTTTAGCAGGGTCAGAAGTTACAGCTGATCCTACGCTCCGAGTGCTTGGGGGACTCAGTCCAGCCCCCTGTCAGAGACTGCGTACATGATACAGGAGATGGTCATAGACTGCGTACATGATACAGGAGATTGTCAGAGACTGCGGACATAATACAGGAGATGGTCAGAGACTGCAGAAAGGATACAGGAGATGTTTAGAGACTGCAGAAAGCTGTTCATGCTCTTTGTGTAGGTTTTGAGAAAAATAAACATGCACTTGCAAGGGGAGAGGCTAAAGGACTATGCAAGAGAAAGGAGAGTCTAAAAATGATCTTTTTGGCAATTCTTTGGAATGACATTCTTGAAAGAGTTAAAAAAAACAAGCAGTGTTTTACAGTCAGAGGATGTGAACATACTTACTGCCATGAATCTTTTACAGTCTCTGAAAATCTATCTTCAGAAAATTAGGGACACATTTAATGTATACGAATCAAAATCCAGGAGTAGGTGTCCATGGCTATAAATAAAAAAAGGAACACAAGCAAAGTGTCTTACTAGATATGATGGAGCAGAAGAGGAGGCATATTTCAGTGAAAGTGAAAAATATAAGGTAGAAACATTTCTTCCTGTTCTAGATTCTCTGAATTAATAAAATATGCAAAAGCGTATTCATTGATTGCAGAGGCGGCTCTTTAATTAGGCAAATTAGGCGGTCGCCTAAGGCCTCGCACTCACAGGGGCCTGGCGGCCGCCTAACTTGCCCAATGCATTACCCCAGTTTTGAGGGACAGGGGACCTTAACGCTGATGTGCTCAGGCAGCATTACGAGCCCTGACTCAGAAGCGGGGCAGCCAGCGTCCTAAACAACCAGTGAATATCCGTGACACCACCCTTTGTGACATCAATGACACAGCATGCCCTCAGTCAATGACGTCACAAGGAGGTGGGTTCACCAGGTGGCATCTCCAGGTGGCCCCTCCGCCTTAGTTATTAAAGAGCAGGATCTGGGGGCCGCCTTGTTAAAGTGGGCTTCCATATTCCGATAAGCCCCCTGCACGCAGACCCCCCAACCACCGGCCAGCGTTGTGGGGAAGAGGCTCTTGTCTTTGAATTATTTTTCCCATCATGGGCGTGAGTGGGGCCCCATGTCAAGTTTTGCCTAAGGCCTCACAAAGCCTAGAGCCGCCTCTGATTGATTGGAAATCAATTCTACTACTTTGGTGAATTGAAAATAATTGATTCTGATGAGCTGAACAAAAAGTGTGAACATCTTGCTAATATTTATCACCAGAATCTTGATCATAATGATCTTTTCAATGAATGTGTCCTACTGAAGCACTACATAAGTATTGATTAAAATTGTGAGACACTGGGGCTGATTTACTAATGAATCTGCGCTGCGCCGGTACATGCCTTAATTAGTGCGCTGGATGAATCCCTAATTAGGCGCATGAACCGGCGGCAGCAGCAGCGCGATGTGATTGATAACTAAAGCCGCCGCCGAACTCCCTGTATAAGTCTATGGGGGAAAATCTTAATAGTGAATTTTAAAGGCTAATCTGCAAGTTTTGTCCTAAAAAGTGTTTGGGGACCTCAGTCCTGCCCCAGGGGACATGTACCAATGCTTTTTTTATTTTTTAAAACGGCCGTTTTTTCGGGAGCAGTGATTTTAATAATGCTAAAAGTGCAATAATAAAAGTGTAATTTTCCTTTAAATTTCGTACCATGGGGGGCTCTAATGTCAGCATGTGAAAAAGCGCATGTTTCCCGTGGTTAGAACTGTCTCTGCACAAAATGTCATTTTTCAAAGGAAAAAAGCCATTTAACCTCTTCAGGTCCGCGCTATTGACATAATACGTGAACAGCGCGGACCTGAGGCGCCGGGGTCACGTCTTTGGACGTGATTTACTTGTAATTCCCGGCGCGCGCCACAGGGTGGCGCGCGGCGGGGAAAAACAGTCCCGACGCATCACCGAGGATCCGATGCGTGTACCCGGCGGCCGCGATGTCCGTTAGGTACACGCGATCGTCGGTGAGAGAGCAGGGACATGGAGCTCTGAGTGTAAACACAGAGCTCCACGTCCTGTCAGTGAGAGGAGACAGATGCTGTTTCTCTTGTACATAGGGAGACAGCATCGATCACCTCCCCCAGTCCCCCCCCCTCCCCCCACACAGTTAGAACACACCCAGGCAATACATTTAACCCCTTCCTCACCCCCTAGTGTTAACCCCTTCAATGCCAGTCACATTTATACAGTAATTAGTGCATTTTTATAGCACTGGTCGCTGTATAAATGTGAATGGCGCCAAAAATGTGTCAAAAGTGTCCGATGTGTCCGTCGCAATATCGCAGTCCCAATAAAAATCGCAGATCGCCGCCATTACTAGTAAAAAAAAAAATATAAAAAAAAAAATCATAATTATGTCCCATATTTTGTAGGTGCTATAACTTTTGCGCAAAGCAGTCACTTATTGTGATTTTTTTTTTTTTTTTTTACAAAAATACGTAGAAGAATACGTATCGACCTTAACTGAGAAAAAAAATATAAAAAATAAAAAAAAAATGGGATATTTATTATAGCAACAAGTAAAAAATATATATATATTTTTAAACTGTCGCTCTTTTTTTCATTATAACGCAAAAAATAAAAACCGCACGGGCGATCAAATACCACCAAAAGAAAGCTCTATTTGTGGGGAAAAAAAGGACGCCAATTTTGTTTGGGTGCCACGTCGCACGACCGCGCAATTGTCAGTTAAAGCGACGCAGTGCCGGAAGCTGAAATTTCGCCTGGGCATGAAGGGGGTTTATGTGCCCAGTAAGCAAGTGGTTAAAACTGACTCGCGGCTATAATGAATTGTCGGCTCCCGGCAATTGCAGGAGAATTCATTCATTAAAAAAAGGGAAAAAAAAGCGTGGGGGTCCCCCCAAATTCAATAACCAGACCCTTTAGGTCTGGTATGGATATTAAGGGGAACCCCGCCGTCAATTTTTTAAAAAAAATGACGTGGGGTTCCCCCCAAATATCCATAACCAGACCCTTCGGGTCTGGTGTGGAATTTAAGGGGAACTCCACTCCAAATTAAAAAAAAAATGGCGTGGAGTCCCCCCTAAAATCCACACCAGACCCCTTATCCGAGCACGTTGACCTGGCCGGCCGCAGAAAAGAGGGGGGGACAGAGCGCGGCCCCCCCCCTCTCCTGAACCGCACCAGGCCACATGCCCTCAACATTGGGAGGGTGTTTTGGGGTGCCCCCCAAAACACCTTGTCCCCATGTTGATGAGGACAAGGGTCTCTTCCCCACAACCCTTGCCCGGTGGTTGTGGGGGTCTGCGGGCAGGAGGCTTATCGAAATCTGGAAGACCCCTTTAACAAAGGGGCCCCCCAGATCCCGGCCCCCCCCCTGTGTGAAATGGTAATGGGGTACCTTGTACCTCTACCATTTCACGAGAAAAAAAATGTAAAGGGTTAAAAAAGACAAGAGCCGGTTTTTGACAAGTCCTTTATTATCTTCTTTCTTCTTTTCTTCGGGTTTCTTCTTCCTCCTCCTTCTTCTTCCTCTGCTTCTGTCTTGGGTCTTCTATTCCCGCATCTTGCCCGGCGTGTTCTTCCATCTTCTGTTCCTCCCGCTGTCCTTCTCGTCCGCATCTTCTTCTCCTTCTTCTTCTTCGCCGGAGGCGCCGCTTCCAATTGAAATCCCCGCTGTCTGCCGGACCACGCCCCCCCCTCTGACGCCACGGGCAAGCTCTTAGGAGTGTGCTGCAAGTGCGTCCGAGGGGGGCGTGGTCACATGTCAGAGGGCGGCCAATTCAATTCGAAGCTCGTGCGCGGCTTTTTCTTTGCCAGAGTCGCCGCTTCCAATTGAATTGCCCGCTTTCTGGAACATGTGACCACGCCCCCCTCTGACGCACTGGCACCACACGGGGACTTTCCTAAGAGCTTGCCCGTGGCGTCAGAGGGGGGGGCGTGGTCCGGCAGACAGCGGGGATTTCGATTGGAAGCGGCGCCTCCGGCGAAGAAGAACAAGAAGAAGATGCGGACGAGAAGGACAGCGGAAGAAGATGGAAGAACACGCCAGTCAAGATGCGGGAATAGAAGACCCAAGACAGAAGCAGAGGAAGAAGAAGGAGGAGGAAGAAGAAACCCGAAGGAAAGAAGAAAGAAGATAATAAAGGACTTGTCAAAAACCGGCTCTTGTCGTTTTTAACCCTTTACATTTTTTTTCTCGTGAAATGGTAGAGGTACAAGGTACCCCATTACCATTTCACACAGGGGGGGGGCCGGGATCTGGGGGGCCCCTTTGTTAAAGGGGTCTTCCAGATTTCGATAAGCCTCCTGCCCGCAGACCCCCACAACCACCGGGCAAGGGTTGTGGGGAAGAGACCCTTGTCCTCATCAACATGGGGACAAGGTGTTTTGGGGGGCACCCCAAAACACCCTCCCAATGTTGAGGGCATGTGGCCTGGTGCGGTTCAGGAGAGGGGGGGGGCCGCGCTCTGTCCCCCCCTCTTTTCTGCGGCCGGCCAGGTCAACGTGCTCGGATAAGGGGTCTGGTGTGGATTTTAGGGGGGACTCCACGCCATTTTTTTTTTATTTTGGGGTGGAGTTCCCCTTAAATTCCACACCAGACCCGAAGGGTCTGGTTATGGATATTTGGGGGGACCCCCACGTCATTTTTTTTAAAAATTGATGGCGGGGTTCCACTTAATATCCATATCAGACCTGAAGGGTCTGGTTATTGAATTTGGGGGGACCCCCACGTCATTTGAATAATTATTTTAAAATTCGTACCATGGGGGGGGGGGGGGGAATGTCAGCAGGTGAATAAAGCGCACTTTTCCTGCGGTTAGAAATATGTCTTTGCACAAAATGACATTCTGAAAAAAAAAAAAGAAAAAAAAAAAAGCCATTTAAAACTGACTCGCGGCAATAATGAATTGTCAGCTCCCGGCAATTGCAGGAGAATTCATTCATAAAAAAAACGAAAACAAAAAGCGTGGGGGTCCCCCCAAATTCAATAACCAGACCCTTTAGGTCTGATATGGATATTAAGGGGAACCCCGCCGTCAATTTTTTAAAAAAAATGACGTGGGGTTCCCCCCAAATATCCATAACCAGACCCTTCAGGTCTGGTGTGGAATTTAAGGGGAACTCCACTCCAAATTTAAAAAAAAATGGCGTGGAGTCCCCCCTAAAATCCACACCAGACCCCTTATCCGAGCACGTTGACCTGGCCGGCCGCAGAAAAGAGGGGGGGACAGAGCGCGGCCCCCCCCCTCTCCTGAACCGCACCAGGCCACATGCCCTCAACATTGGGAGGGTGTTTTGGGGTGCCCCCCAAAACACCTTGTCCCCATGTTGATGAGGACAAGGGTCTCTTCCCCACAACCCTTGCCCGGTGGTTGTGGGGGTCTGCGGGCGGGAGGCTTATCGAAATCTGGAAGACCCCTTTAACAAAGGGGCCCCCCAGATCCCGGCCCCCCCCCTGTGTGAAATGGTAATGGGGTACCTTGTACCTCTACCATTTCACGAGAAAAAAAAAGTGTCAGTGTAAAAAAAGACAAGAGCCGGTTTTTGACAAGTCCTTTATTATCTTCTTTCTTCTTTCCTTCGGGTTTCTTCCTCCTCCTTCTTCTTCCTCTGCTTCTGTCTTGGGTCTTCTATTCCCGCATCTTGCCCGGCGTGTTCTTCCATCTTCTTCCGCTGTCCTTCTCGTCCGCATCTTCTCCTTCTTCTTCTTCTTCGCCGGAGCGGCCGCTTCCAATCGAAATCCCCGCTGTCTGCCGGACCACGCCCCCCCCTCTGACGCCACGGGCAAGCTCTTAGGAAAGTCCCCGTGTGGTGCCAGTGCGTCAGAGGGGGGCGTGGTCACATGTTCCAGAAAGCGGGCAATTCAATTGGAAGCGGCGACTCTGGCAAAGAAAAAGCCGCGCACAAGCTTCAAATTGAATTGCCCGCCCTCTGACATGTGACCACGCCCCCCTCTGACGCACTGGCAGCACACTCCTAAGAGCTTGCCCGTGGCGTCAGAGGGGGGGGGGCGTGGTCCGGCAGACAGCGGGGATTTCAATTGGAAGCGGCCGCTCCGGCGAAGAAGAACAAGAAGGAGAAGAAGATGCGGACGAGAAGAACAGCGGAAGAAGATGGAAGAACACGCCGGGCAAGATGCGGGAATAGAAGACCCAAGACAGAAGCAGAGGAAGAAGAAGGAGGAGGAAGAAGAAACCCGAAGGAAAGAAGAAAGAAGATAATAAAGGACTTGTCAAAAACCGGCTCTTGTCTTTTTTAACCCTTTACATTTTTTTTTCTCGTGAAATGGTAGAGGTACAAGGTACCCCATTACCTTTTCACACAGGGGGGGGGCCGGGATCTGGGGGGCCCCTTTGTTAAAGGGGTCTTCCAGATTTCGATAAGCCTCCTGCCCGCAGACCCCCACAACCACCGGGCAAGGGTTGTGGGGAAGAGACCCTTGTCCTCATCAACATGGGGACAAGGTGTTTTGGGGGGCACCCCAAAACACCCTCCCAATGTTGAGGGCATGTGGCCTGGTGCGGTTCAGGAGAGGGGGGGGGCCGCGCTCTGTCCCCCCCTCTTTTCTGCGGCCGGCCAGGTCAACGTGCTCGGATAAGGGGTCTGGTGTGGATTTTAGGGGGGACTCCACGCCATTTTTTTTTTTATTTGGAGTGGAGTTCCCCTTAAATTCCACACCAGACCTGAAGGGTCTGGTTATGGATATTTGGGGGGAACCCCACGTCATTTTTTTTAAAAATTGATGGCGGGGTTCCCCTTAATATCCATACCAGACCTAAAGGGTCTGGTTATTGAATTTGGGGGGACCCCCACGCTTTTTTTTTGGTGTTTTTAATGAATGAATTCTCCTGCAATTTCCAAGAGCTGACAATTCATTATAGCCGCGAGTCAGTTTTAAATGGCTTTTTTCCTTCAGAATGTCATTTTTCACATGCTGACATTACACCCAGGGCCGCCATCAGGGGGGTACAGGCAGTACACCTGCAGGGCCGCCATTAGGGGGGTACAGGCATTACACCGCCCGGGGGTCCCCAGGGGCCCCCAGGGGCCCGGATGGGAACCACCCTAAAACAAAAAAAACAATTTTTTTTTTTTTTTTTTGTTTAAGGGCTCCGAAGGTCCCCAGGGGCCCGGAGGCCACTAAGGGCCCCAGATGGCAAGCCCTTTTTTTAAAATAAAATATATATATTTAAAAAAATATATATATTTTTTTTAATATATTTTTTTTTTTTTTTTTTTAAGGAAAGGGCCCAGAGGTCCCCAGGGCCCTGGAAGGCTACCCCCTTGTTTTTTTACTTTTTTTCGATAAATGTTATATTTAAAAAATATATATATATGTATTTTCTCTCTTTTGTATTTTTATTTGATAAAGAGCACAGAGGTCCCCAGGGCCCCGGATGGCTACCCCCCTTTTTTATATATATTTTTCTTTATTTCTTATTTCTGTCAAAATTTTTGTAAAGGGCCCCTCCGCTCCTCAATTTGTGGCACCACCCCCCCCCCCCCGCTTCTCAATTTCATGCGGCAGCACCCCCCCCCGGTTCTCTGCTCCAGGGGGCCCATGCCTGAAGCTGTGTAAGGGGCCCCAAAATTCATGATGGCGGCCCTGTACACCTGTAAGGGGCCCGGGGGTCCGGAGGTGCCCAGATGCCTGGAGGCCCCCCAGCGCCCCAGATGGTAACCCCCCTCTTTTTTTTTTTGTATATATATTTGTTAGTTGGTTTTTGTAGGATTTTTTATTAAAGGGCCAATTTTTGGAATTTAATATTTTTTAGCAGTCTGGAGGTCCCCAGGGCCCCGGGTGGCAACCCCCCAAATTTTTTGTTATTAAAGGGCCAATGTTTTGGTTTAGGGGTCTGGAGGTCCCCAGTGGCCTGGTCCCCAGTGGCCCGGAGATCCCCAGGGCTCCAGATGACAACCCCCCACCTTTACAAAAAAATCAAAAAAAAAACATATGATATATTTTTTGGTTATTTTTTAAACATATATATATATAATATAATTTTGAAAGCTCCCAGAGGGCCCCTTTTTGCTTCTAAAAATGTTATAAACATTTTCCCCAGGTTTGTTACTTTTTACTTTAATTTCTTTTTTAAAGTGTATTTTGTGCGTGAAGTCGAGAGAGAGGAGCTGGACTTGCAATCGCCATCCTTCTCCATGCCCCCGGTGGCAATGGTGGGTGTGAGGGGGGCCTCACCCCACCTGCTACACTTGGGAGCCCAATGGGACAGAGGGACTCCCCCTATGAAGGAGTGTAGCCCACCCAGCCAGCCCTGTAGGTCCTTCACCTCCCTTTATTTTAGGAGACCTCATGGCCAAAGTGTGTGCAAGTGTGGTGTTTTTTTTGTGGGGGGGGGGGGGGGTGGTTATACTAAGCACAGGCGTACCTTGCATAGCACACCCACCGGGAGCTGGGCTGACACCACCAAACTCAATTCACATGTAGCCGAGACCGGGATCCGAACCCTTGGCTGCAGAGGTGAACGGCTTGTCAGCGCAGTGCCATTCACGTTGAGCCACCACAGCTCCCACCCAATGTTATTTTTTTTTTAGATTTTTGGTAGTTATTTTTTATTAAAGGGCCCAGAGCTCCCAAGGCAACCCCCTTTTTTATTATTTTATATATGTAGATATTGTAATTTATTTTTCATTAAAGAGCCCAGAAGTTTCTTTTTATTAAAGGGCCCAGTGGTCCCCAGGG
Organism: Rana kukunoris; assembly: GCA_029574335.1. Taxonomy (NCBI): domain Eukaryota; kingdom Metazoa; phylum Chordata; class Amphibia; order Anura; family Ranidae; genus Rana; species Rana kukunoris. The sequence continues at coordinate 156,907,360 of CM056053.1, forward strand.
CCCCCGGATGGCTACCACCCTTTTTAATATATATTTTTCTATATGTATTTTTTAGTAAAGGAACCCCCCGCTTATCAAATTGCGGCAGCCCCCCCCCCTTCTTAATATCAGGCGGCACCCCCCCCCCTATTCTCTGCTCCAGGGGGCCCATGCCTGAAGCTGTGTAAGGGGCCCCATAATTCCTGATGGCGCCCCTAATTGCCTCCCCCCCCCCCATGGTACGAAATTTCAAGGAATTTTTCACTTTTATTGGTGCACTTTAACCACTTCCATACCGCGCCTATTCTGGCACTTCTCTCCTTCATGTAACAATTATATTTTCTTCCTTGAAACTTACTCAGGACCCCCAAACATTATATATATTTTATTAACAAACACCCTAGGGAATAAAGTGGCGGCCATTTTTTCGGACACATTTCCAACAGTATTTGTGCCAAAAATTTTCTAACGTTTTTTTTTTTTTTGGCTTTCCAAAAAAAAACCTGTTTCATGAATGACAAAATAAGAAAGCAGTAAAGCTAGGCCAATTTTTAGGGATAAGGTAAAAGATGATGTTACACCGAGTAAATAGATACCTAACTTGTCACGCTTTCATATTGCGCACACTCATGGAATGGCGCTAAACTTCGTTATTAAAAATCTCCATAGGCAACGCTTGACTTTTTTTCTCAGGTTACCACTTTTGAGTTACAGAGGAGGTCTAGTGCTAACATTATTGCTCTCGCTCTAACGCACGCTATGATACCTCACATGTGGGGTTTGAAGGATGTTTACATATGTGGGTGGGACTTGCATGCGTGTTCGCTTCTGAGTGCGAGCTACTAGGGACAGGAGCATTTAAATTCCTTTGTTATTTTATTTTTTTACTTAATATTTTATTTTTTGCACTTGTTTGTCCCTTTGTTTGTATTATTTTTCACTTTTCTTCCTATTACAAGGAATGTAAACATCCCTTGTAATAGGACTAGTGTGTGACAGGTCCTCTTTATAGAGAAAGGCGGGGTCAATTAGACCCCACATCTGTCCTCCAGGCTGGAAATCATGGAATTGGTAAAAAAAAAAACATCTCATGCTTTCAGCTGCAATCATGTTCGTTCAGCACAGTAGCGTAGTGTGTAGCATGTTCACCTAGCAGCAAAAGGGTTGCTGGTTCGAATCCCGCCCGTGACACTATCTGCCTGGAGTTTGCATGTTCTCCCTGTGCGGGTTTCCTCCCACAATCTAAAAACATGCTGTAAATTGGATCCTGTCTAAATAAGCCCTAATGTGCAGTAGGAGATTTAGGTTTTGTGCTGCCCTAGGCCTGACCAAATTTTGGCACCCCCCTAATAGAAAAATGACCCACCCTTCCTGTCAAGGCCACACCCTGTTTTTTTATGACCCACCCAGGAATTTTCAGGGGACACACACAAGTTCTGTGGGGGGGGACTTGGGGGGGCCCTTAATTTGCCTACTTTTTCGATCACTTCCTGTTTGGCTATGGGGCAGGAAGTGAAGGCCAATCTCCCCAAACGGACAGGGATAATACAAAATAAACTGACAGAGCTTCTAACCCCCCCCCCCCCCCACCAACTCTATCCAAAATGAAAGAAATCCAAAAAATAAAAGTGATGATTATTGTTCCAGTTTAACCCCAAATTTCAGATCATTTTATTGAGAGGCTTAAGAAAATATAACCATGCCAATAGGCCACGATCCAGCGTTGCTAATATGTATGAATGTGTGTTAGGGACCCCCACAAACACCACCCAATGTTAAATCAACTATTTTCATGTTTGTTTTGGGGATGCCTGCACCCCTGATAGGGTAAAGACACCTCACAAATGTTGTCACTTTCTACTTAATTCATTCACTTCCTGCCACACAGCCAAACAGGAAGTGAGGGAAACACCTGAGTAATGTTTTGTTGGGGACACACAGATCAATATAAATAGTTTCCCATTTTGGAAATGGCATTTTGCTGTGTACACCCCAAATTAGTAGGAATCTTGGACTTTGGGGTCCATTTACTAAAGGCAAATCCACTTTGCACTACAAGTGGACAAGCAAGGAAGAAAACTCAAAACTTGGCGGGATTGGAAGTAAAAACCATCAGTGCTTCCCTTCTGATTTTCATTGCCTACGCTTCTACTGCAGAGCGGCTTTGCCTTTACTAAACCCCAAAGTAACTAATCATTTGGGGTGTACACTGCAGTGCAATTTGCTTAATGGTGACACTAGTTAGATTGACCTGTGTCCCAAAGAAAAGACCATTGGTAGGGTTTTAACCTCACTTCCTGTTCAGCTGTGTGACAGGAAGTGAAGCCAATTTTAGGAAAAGGGACACAAAGCCCAACCTAAAAACACTAGCAGGGGTTCTAACACTCAATTGGCTTCCCTCAAACAACCCACAATTAGAATAGGATTGTCTTGTGCTAGTTTCAAGCACAGCGCTGTAAATCAGCACTTCAAGCCTGTCCAAAAAAAAAACACACCACCCCCCCCCCCCCCCCACCTCCAACAGGCCCTGTTTGCAGCTTTTCCTACATCTTGCACATGTGCTTTAAAAAGTCAGTCTGGACATCAGTTCTAGGAAACATTACTTACCGCTTTGTCCTTCCTTTTCTGGTGACTAAACATTTCATGCATACACACCAGGAAAGATCTTAGAGACAAATCACACTTGATGGTTTAGGCCCAAACTAGTTCAGCTGCAGCGGTTGAAATCCATAGCAGGAAAAAAATAATCACAAAACAAACTTCAAAATTTGAAAGTAAATTTTATTGGTCCACAAAACAAGGAAAGCAAAACAAAAAATTACAAATAAACACACCAAAAATATATACAAACACCTAAAAACAAAAAAGACCAACGTTTATTTCACAGTCATTGGAAAATAAATCATGCTTTTGAAATAACAGGATAGACCCACAGGATTAAAACATTAGTCATTAACATCTTGAGAAACATTTAGCAAAATTATGTAGCAGAGAAAACATCAAAAAATACAAAACTTGCTCCAAAACATCTCTGTTTCACTCCGCCATTCCTTCCAGCCAGCAAATCTGCCCCCTCTGAGGGGCAGCTGACACGTGCAGTATCCACGCTTTTTATAACATGTGTGCTAATGAACCAATTGGAAACACATGAAGAAATGTCAGCCTCTAGTTTGTGTGCACTTGGAACTGCTTACACCTGTTAAGGATGTCCTTAAATTACTAAGCCAAAAAAAGAGCTTTCTGAGCATGCTCAGAAAGATGCAAGTCATTTTCAGGATGAAACTTCCAACTTCTTTTTCTAACTGTTCGAGCATGCCCAGTTCACTCGAAATGCAGTACCAGAATCAAATCTGCAATGGCGGATGAAAGCATTAGAGGTGTTAAATTTTTTTTTGGTCCCCATGAAGTGATGCTTTACAAGCTGAACGGGAGGTCTTATAGAATTTTTACGTAACAAACCTAAATAGTAATAATTTAAAAGCCCCTGTCCCTAGTAGCTCGCAGTCAGAAGCGAACAAGCAGCATTTTTATTGTTTCCGGTTACCAGTTTAGATTTACAGATGAGGTCTAGTGCTATAAATATTCCTCTTGCTGTTACGCACGCTATGATACCTCACATGTGTGGTTTGAAGAATGTTTCCATATATGGGGGCGGGCCTTAAATGTGTAAGCCCCGCCCACATATTGAACCCCCGTTCAAACCCCACATGTGAGGTATCATAGCGTACGTTAGAGCGAGAGCAATACTTTTAGCACTAGACCTCCTCTGTAAATCTAAACTGGTAACCTGAAACACATAAAAAAGCGTTGCCTATGGGTATTTTCAAGTACTGAAGTTTGGCGCCATTCCATGAGTGTGTGCAATATTAAAGTGTAACATGTTGGGTATCTATTTACTCGGTGTAACATCATCTTTCACATTATGGCCATAAATTGGGCTAACTTTAGTGTATTCTTAATTTGTAACCACTTGAGCCCCAGAGCATATTACTGGTCACTGACGGGGCCATTTTTTGCATTTCAACACTGCGTCATTTTGACTGACAATTGCGTGGTTGTGCGACGTGGCCCCCAAAAAAATTGGGCGTCCTCATCCTCCCCCCCCCCCCCCCCTAAAAATTCAATTTTTTTTTTTTGTTGGTGGTATTTGATCACCTCTGCGTTTTTTCTTATTTTTGCTTGACCCAAAACTATAGCGACAATTTGGTAACTAAAAAAACATCTTTTTTACGGTTTGCTATAATAAATCTCCCCCAAAATATATTCAAAAAATGTTTGCCCTCAGTTTAGGCCGATAAGTATTCTTGGACATCTTTTTGGTTGCAAAAAATCACAATAAGCGTTTGATTGGTTTGGGCAAAAGTTCTAAGTAGGGGTTGGTCTTATGGGTTTTTTTTTGAATAATTTTTTGTTTTACTAGTAATGGTGGCTATCATTTGTTTTTTCTGTCTAATGCGACATTGTGGCGGACACATTTTTGTGAGATTTGGCATTTTTGTAGCGAGCAATGGTATATCAATGCATTGCTTACTATAAAAATGACACTGGCAGGGAAGGGGTTAACACTAGGGGCGCGGAAGGGGTTGAATATGTTACCTGGGTGTGTTCTAACTGTAAAGGGGGTGGGACTGTGTAGGGGAAATGACAGATCGCTGTTCATACATTGTAGGGACAGACGAGCAGGCATTCCCCCCCCCCCCCTGACAGGACCGGGATAAAGGGGAACTCCACCCCAAATTACCAAAAAAAAAACGGCGTGGGGGTCCCCCTTCTGGTGCACAACAGGCTCTTAGATTTGATCTGGAACATAAGGGGTTAAACCCACGCCAAAAAACGGCGTGGGGTTCCCCCTCAGATCCAGACCAAACCCTTCTCCCAGGCACGCAGTCTGGCCGGACAGGAATGGGGGTGGGGACGAGCGAGCGCCCCCCCCCCCTCCTGAGCCGTACCAGACCACATGCCCTCGACATGGGGGAGTGTGTGCTGTGGGGGAGGGGGGCACTGCCCCCCCACCCCAAAGCACTCTTGTCCCCATGTCGAAAGGGACAAGAGCCTCTTCCCGACAACCCTGGCCGTTGGTTGTCGGGGTATGCGGGCGGGGGGCTTATCAGAATCTGAGAGCCCCCTATATTAAGGGGGCCCCCAGATTCTGGCCCCCCACCCTATGTGAATGAGTATGGGGTACATCGTACCCCTACCCATTCACCGGGTGGAAAAGTGTAAACACAAAAAAAAACACACAGAAAAAAATAATTTATTAGTCAGCTCCGGGGGTCTTCTGCCGGGACCCCCCCACCACCAGCCCATTGGGCCCCGGGCTTCGCCGTCTTCTGCCGGGGGGGGACACCCACCGATGATCTCCGCCATGTCCAGCCAGGCCCCCACCCCAAAATAAGCTCTTTCACATCCGGGGGGGGCCGGCCGAAAGAAGCAGAGAACAACGGGGGCGGAGCCCCTCGGTCTTCCAGACGTTTTCTGCCGGGGGGGCTCCAGCCCCGCACCGGTCTTCGCCGCCGCCTTCCGCCGGGGGGGGACACCCACCGATGCTCTCGGCCATGTTCGGCCAGGCCCCCTACCCCAAACAAAGCTCTTTTACATCCGGGGGGGGCCGGCGGAAATGGCGGAGAACAACGGGGGGCGAAACCCCTCCTCGGTCTTCGCCTTCCGCCGGGGGGGTACACCTACCCCCCCCCCGGTCTTCGCCGCCGCCTTCCGCCGGGGAGAGAGACACCCACCGATGCTCTCCGCCATGTTCGGCCAGGCCCCCTACCCCAAACAAAGCTCTTTTACATCCGGGGGGGGCCGGCGGAAATGGCGGAGAACAACGGGGGCGTCGCCACTCCTCGGTCTTCTAGCCGTCTTCTGCCGGGGGGGGGAAACACCCACCCATGCTCTCCGCCATGCTCGACTGTGCCCCCACCCCAAAATGAAGCTCTTTTACATCCGGGGGGGGCCGGCCGAACACAGCGGAGAACAACGGGGGTGTCGCCCCACCTCGGGCTCCTCCCAGGGCTTCTTTCGCCGTCTTCCGCCGGAGGGCGCCACTCTCCGGGCTTCTCGACGTTGTCTTCCGCCGCGGGGGCCAGGCCTTCTTCTTTGCCGCCCCCTTCGATTTTTTCGGCCTGGACGGGGGTCGCACATCCCATCCAGGACTTGGACGTGGCGGGCTTCTCGTCGCTCTCTTCTGCCGCTGCCCCCTTCACCACGAAGCTCCGTGCTTGTTTGATGAGGGCAGCGGGCTTCCGTCGTCTTCTCCGGGGCGAGGGTCGTACATCCCACCCCGGATTTCGTCGCCGTCTTCTGCCGCTGCCCCCTTCACCACGAAGCTCCGTGCTTGTTTGATGAGGGCAGCGGGCTTCCGTCGCAGTCTTCCGCCGCGGGGTGACACTCGCGGGCTTCTTCTTCCATTCGATGTTGACACGGCGAGGTCCGGCGCTGAAATGCCTTCTGAGCGGCGGGCAAGGACTTATATTGGCATTGGGCGTGGGCGTGGTTATGCCAACATGTGACCTCAACCCATGTGACAGTGATGTGACGTGACATCACTGTCACATGGGTTAAGGTCACATGTTGGCATAACCACGCCCACGCCCAATGCCAATATAAGTCCTTGCCCGCCGCTCAGAAGGCATTTCAGCGCCGGACCTCGCCGTGTCAACATCGAATGGAAGAAGAAGCCCGCGAGTGTCACCCCGCGGCGGAAGACTGCGACGGAAGCCCGCTGCCCTCATCAAACAAGCACGGAGCTTCGTGGTGAAGGGGGCAGCGGCAGAAGACGGCGACGAAATCCGGGGTGGGATGTACGACCCTCGCCCCGGAGAAGACGACGGAAGCCCGCTGCCCTCATCAAACAAGCACGGAGCTTCGTGGTGAAGGGGGCAGCGGCAGAAGACGGCGACGAGAAGCCCGCCACGTCCAAGTCCTGGATGGGATGTGCGACCCCCGTCCAGGCCGAAAAAAATCGAGGGGGCGGCAAAGAAGAAGGCCTGGCCCCCGCGGCGGAAGACAACGTCGAGAAGCCCGGAGAGTGGCGCCCTCCGGCGGAAGACGGCGAAAGAAGCCCTGGCCCCTAGTAGGAGCCAGGCAGAAGCCGGCGACGAAATCCGGGGTGGGATGTACGACCCTCGCCCCGGAGAAGACGACGGAAGCCCGCTGCCCTCATCAAACAAGCACGGAGCTTCGTGGTGAAGGGGGCAGCGGCAGAAGAGAGCGACGAGAAGCCCGCCACGTCCAAGTCCTGGATGGGATGTACGACCCCCGTCCAGGCAGAAGAATTTGAAGGGGGCGGCGGAAGACCCTCAAAAGTGAAAACGTTCACCAGGTGAATGGGTAGGGGTACGATGTACCCCATACTCATTCACATAGGGTGGGGGCCCGAAATCTGGGGGCCACCTTATTAAACGGGGCTCCCAGATTCTGATTGGCTCCCGCCCGCATACCCCGACAACCAATGGCTAGGGTTGTCGGGAAGAGGCTCTTGTCCCGATCGACATGGGGACAAGAGTGCTTTGGGGTGGGGGGGCAGCGCCCCCCTCCCCCAAAGCACACACTCCCCCATGTCGAGGGCATGTGGTCTGGTACGGCTCAGGAGGGGGGGGGCCGCTCGCTCGTCCCCACCCCCATTCCTGTCCGGCCAGACTGCATGCCTGGGATGAGGGCTTGGTACGGATCTGGGGGGGAACCCCACGCCGATTTTGGCGTGGGTTAACCCCTCACGTTCCGGACCAAGCCGGAGAGCCTATTGTACCCCTGGGGGGGAAGCCGCGCCGGTTTCACATTTGAAATTTGGCGCGGAGTTCCCCTTCAGTGTCAGCGCAGCCCGAGAACAGCTCGGAGCTTGCCGTGCGCCGCTCCAGGCAGTGCAAACACTGCTACGCCGCCTGGTATTTACCAAGGATTTCCCGGCGTACTGAAGAGGCGCGCGGTGAGCTCCGATTTTTCCCTCTGCGCATGCCCAGTATGCAAGTGAACCTTCCGAGGTTCTAGCGTACTTTGCAAGGGCACGGGGATCGGGTCCCAAAAGTCACTTTCCCTTTCAAATCGGCCCGCCACACAAGTTGAAACACATGTCACTACACTTCCCCTGCATCACCCCCCTCCCTCCCCTCATAAACTCCCGCCCGAATCCCCGATGTTTACATTACTAAATGCCGCACGCCAGCTCTGTACTGGCGTGCTGTGCGCCCTCTTCTGGGCGCATTAGGCACTTTAGTAAATGAGGAAACACGCTGCACTGGCAGCGTGTTTCTTTTGTAAATGTCAAAAACAGGTTTACTCCTGCTTGTGCACCATGAGTCTTGGCGCACAGGCTTGGTAAATCAGCCCAACTGTCTGCATTATATAAAAACATTATTTCAGACTACTTGAAAGCTGTGTTTCCCAATGTTAAAATTGCACTCAGTATATTTATGTGTATGATGGTTACCAACTGTACAGGAGAACGTTCATTTTCAAGGCTTTAATTGATAAAGAAAAATCAGCTTTGCAGCACAATGGGACAACAGTGTTTTGAACTGGCTTTCACTGATGTGCATTGAAAGTGATGTATTGAAGACTATTGATTTTGCAGTAATAATGAAACAATTTTTTGGAAAAGAAAATTCACAATTTTTCTGTTAAATGATGAAGATAAATATTTGTAGTAATTTTGTTTTATGCCAATATGGTATGTACTTTTTTTTTTACCAAATCTGGTAAACGGCATTGTCTGTTTTACTTTCTGGAAAGAAGCATTTAACGATTTCTTTAGTGTCCCGTTATATCGTTCACCGTTAGAGCACCTTGCTTTTGGGACTTTTCTATGTTGATTTAAAGTGTATTGTTATCACATTTTAGTATCACTTTTTTCCCCTTTACATTTTAAGGAGTTTATATATTGTTTGGTTGCATACTGTTTCCTTTTTATACACATGTATTTTAAGGACTAATACAGTAACTTTGCGTAACGAAATTTTTCAAAGGTCTGTGCTAAATAGTAAATACTTTATTAAAAAGAAATAATTCATAGTAATGCTTATGTCATTTTTATTTGTACAGTATAACAACATATTTGGGCTGATTTACCAAGCCTGTGCGCCAAGACTCATGGTGCACAAGCAGGAGTAAACCTGTTTTTGACATTTACCAAAGAAACACGCTGCCAGTGCAGCGTGTTTCCTCATTTACTAAAGTGCCTAATGCGCCCAGAAGAGGGCGCACAGCACGCCAGTACAGAGCTGGCGTGCGGCATTTAGTAATGTAAACATCGGGGATTCGGGCGGGAGTTTATGAGGGGAGGGGAGGGGGGTGATGCAGGGGAAGTGTAGTGACATGTGTTTAAACTTGTGTGGCGGCCGATTTGAAAGGGAAAGTGACTTTTGGGACCCGATCCCCGTGCCCTTGCAAAGTACGCTAGAACCTCGGAAGGTTCACTTGCATACTGGGCATGCGCAGAGGGAACAATCGGAGCTTACCGCGCGCCTCTTCAGTACGCCGGGAAATCCTTGGTAAATACCAGGCGGCGTAGCAGTGTTTGCACTGCCTGGAGCGGCGCACGGCAAGCTCCGAGCTGTTCTCGGGCTGCGCTGACACTGAAGGGGAACTCCGCGCCAAATTTCAAATGTGAAACCGGCGCGGCTTCCCCCCCAGGGGTACAATAGGCTCTCCGGCTTGGTCCGGAACGTGAGGGGTTAACCCACGCCAAAATCGGCGTGGGGTTCCCCCCAGATCCGTACCAAGCCCTCATCCCAGGCATGCAGTCTGGCCGGACAGGAATGGGGGTGGGGATGAGCGAGCGGCCCCCCCCCTCCTGAGCCGTACCAGACCACATGCCCTCGACATGGGGGAGTGTGTGCTTTGGGGGAGGGGGGCGCTGCCCCCCCACCCCAAAGCACTCTTGTCCCCATGTCGATCGGGACAAGAGCCTCTTCCCGACAACCCTAGCCATTGGTTGTCGGGGTATGCGGGCGGGAGCCAATCAGAATCTGGGAGCCCCGTTTAATAAGGTGGCCCCCAGATTTCGGGCCCCCACCCTATGTGAATGAGTATGGGGTACATCGTACCCCTACCCATTCACCTGGTGAACGTTTTCACTTTTGAGGGTCTTCCGCCGCCCCCTTCAAATTCTTCTGCCTGGACGGGGGTCGTACATCCCATCCAGGACTTGGACGTGGCGGGCTTCTCGTCGCTGTCTTCTGCTGCCCCCTTCACCACGAAGCTCCGTGCTTGTTTGATGAGGGCAGCGGGCTTCCGTCGTCTTCTCCGGGGCGAGGGTCGTACATCCCACCCCGGATTTCGTCGCCGGGTTCTGCCTGGCTCCTACTAGGGGCCAGGGCTTCTTTTGCCGTCTTCCGCCGGAGGGCGCCACTCTCCGGGCTTCTCGACGTTGTCTTCCGCCGCGGGGCCAGGCCTTCTTCTTTGCCGCCCCCCTCGATTTTTTCGGCCTGGACGGGGGTCGTACATCCCATCCAGGACTTGGACGTGGCGGGCTTCTCGTCGCCGTCTTCTGCCGCTGCCCCCCCTTCACCACGAAGCTCCGTGCTTGTTTGATGAGGGCAGCGGGCTTCCGTCGTCTTCTCCGGGGCGAGGGTCGTACATCCCACCCCGGATTTCGTCGCCGTCTTCTGCCGCTGCCCCCTTCACCACGAAGCTCCGTGCTTGTTTGATGAGGGCAGCGGGCTTCCGTCGCAGTCTTCCGCCGCGGGGTGACACTCGCGGGGCTTCTTCTTCCATTCGATGTTGACACGGCGAGGTCCGGCGCTGAAATGCCTTCTGAGCGGCGGGCAAGGACTTATATTGGCATTGGGCGTGGGCGTGGTTATGCCAACATGTGACCTTAACCCATGTGACAGTGATGTCACGTCACATCACTGTCACATGGGTTAAGGTCACATGTTGGCATAACCACGCCCACGCCCAATGCCAATATAAGTCCTTGCCCGCCGCTCAGAAGGCATTTCAGCGCCGGACCTCGCCGTGTCAACATCGAATGGAAGAAGAAGCCCGCGAGTGTCACCCCGCGGCGGAAGACTGCGACGGAAGCCCGCTGCCCTCATCAAACAAGCACGGAGCTTCGTGGTGAAGGGGCAGCGGCAGAAGACGGCGACGAAATCCGGGTGGGATGTACGACCCTCGCCCCGGAGAAGACACGGAAGCCCGCTGCTCATCAAACAAGCACGGAGCTTCGTGGTGAAGGGGGCAGCGGCAGAAGACGGCGACGAGAAGCCCGCCACGTCCAAGTCCTGGATGGGATGTACGACCCCCGTCCAGGCCAGAAAAAATCGAGGGGGGCGGCAAAGAAGAAGGCCTGGCCCCCGCGGCGGAAGACAACGTCGAGAAGCCCGGAGAGTGGCGCCCTCCGGCGGAAGACGGCGAAAGAAGCCCTGGGAGGAGCCAGGCAGAAGCGGAGGAGCCCGAGGTGGGGCGACACCCCGTTGTTCTCCGCTGTTTTCGGCCGGCCCCCCCCGGATGTAAAAGAGCTTCATTTTGGGGTGGGGGCACAGTCGAGCATGGCGGAGAGCATGGGTGGGTGTTTCCCCCCCCCGGCAGAAGACGGCTAGAAGACCGAGGAGTGGCGACGCCCCGTTGTTCTCCGCCATTTCCGCCGGCCCCCCCCGGATGTAAAAGAGCTTGATTTGGGGTAGGGGGCCTGGCCGAACATGGCGGAGAGCATCGGTGGGTGTCTCTCTCTCCCCGGCGGAAGGCGGCGGCGAAGACCGGGGGGGGTAGGTGTACCCCCCCGGCGGAAGGCGAAGACCGAGGAGGGGTTTCGCCCCCGTTGTTCTCCGCCATTTCCGCCGGCCCCCCCCGGATGTAAAAGAGCTTGATTTGGGGTAGGGGGGCCTGGCCGAACATGGCCGAGAGCATCGGTGGGTGTCCCCCCCCGGCGGAAGGCGGCGGCGAAGACCGGTGCGGGGCTGGAGCCCCCCCGGCAGAAAACGTCTGGAAGACCGAGGGCTCCGCCCCCGTTGTTCTCCTGCTTTTTTTCGGCCGGCCCCCCCCGAATGTGAAAGAGCTTATTTTGGGGTGGGGGCCTGGCTGGACATGGCGGAGATCATCGGTGGGTGTCCCCCCCCGGGCAGAAGACGGCGAAGCCCGGGGCCCAATGGGCTGTGGTTGAGGGGGTCCCGGCAGAAGACCCCCGAGAGCTGACTAATAAATTATTTTTTTTCTGTGTGTTTTTTTTGGTGTTTACACTTTTCCACCCGGTAATGGGTAGGGGTACGATGTACCCCCATACTCATTCACATAGGTGGGGGGCCAGAATCTGGTGGCCCCCTTAATATAGGGGGCTCTCAGATTCTGATAAGCCCCCCGCCCGCATACCCGACAACCAACGGCCAGGGTTGTCGGGAAGAGGCTCTTGTCCCGATCGACATGGGGACAAGAGTGCTTTGGGGTGGGGGGGGCAGTGCCCCCCTCCCCCACAGCACACACTCCCCCATGTCGAGGGCATGTGGTCTGGTACGGCTCAGGAGGGGGGGGGGGGCTCGCAGCTCGTGTCCCACCCCCATTCCTGTCCGGCCAGACTGCGTGCCTGGGAGAAGGGTTTGGTCTGGATCTGAGGGGGAACCCCACGCCGTTTTTTGGCGTGGGTTTAACCCCTTATGTTCCAGATCAAATCTAAGAGCCTGTTGTGCACCTGAAGGGGGACCCCCACGCCGTTTTTTTTTGTAAATTGGGGGGGGCGTTCCCCTTTATCCCGGCCCTGTCCGGGGGGGGGGGGGAATGCCTGCTCGTCTGTCCCTACAATGTATGAACAGCGATCTGTCATTTCCCCTACACAGTCCCACCCCCTTTACAGTTAGAACACACCCAGGTAACATATTCAACCCCTTCCGCGCCCTAGTGTTAACCCCTTCCCTGCCAGTGTCATTTTTATAGTAAGCAATGCATTTATATACCATTGCTCGCTACAAAAAATGCCAAATCTCACAAAAATGTGTCCGCCACAATGTCGCATTAGACAGAAAAAACAATGATAGCCACCATTACTAGTAAAACAAAAAATTATTCCAAAAAAACCCATAAGACCAACCCCTACTTAGAACTTTTGCCCAAACCAATCAAACGCTTATTGTGATTTTTTGCAACCAAAAAGATGTCCAAGAATACTTATCGGCCTAAACCAGGGATCCTCCAAACTACGGCCCCCAGCTGTTGCGGAACTACACTTCCCATGAGGCCTTGTAACACTCTGACATTCACAGACATGACTAGGCATGATGGGAATTGTAGTTCCCTGAACACCTGGAGGGCCCGTAGTTTGAAGACCCATGGCCTAAACTGAGGGCAAACATTTTTTGAATATATTTTGGGGGAGTTTATTATAGCAAACAGTAAAAAAGATGTTTTTTTAGTTACCAAATTGTCGCTATATTTTTGGGTCAAGCAAAAATAAGAAAAAACGCAGAGGTGATCAATACCACCAACAAAAATAAAATAAAAATTTTTTAGGGGGGGGGGGGGGGAGGATGAGGACGCCCAATTTTTTGGGGGCCACGTCGCACAACCACGCAATTGTCAGTCAAAATGACGCAGTGTTGAAATGCAAAAAATGGCCCCGTCAGTGACCAGTAATATGCTCTGGGGCTCAAGTGGTTACAATTAAGAATACACTAAAGTTAGCCCAATTTATGGCCATAATGTGAAAGATGATGTTACACCGAGTAAATAGATACCCAACATGTTACACTTTAATATTGCACACACTCATGGAATGGCGCCAAACTTCAGTACTTGAAAATACCCATAGGCAACGCTTTTTTATGTGTTTCAGGTTACCAGTTTAGATTTACAGAGGAGGTCTAGTGCTAAAAGTATTGCTCTCGCTCTAAACGTACGCTATGATACCTCACATGTGGGTTTGAACGGGGGTTCAATATGTGGGCGGCTTACACATTTAAGGCCCGCCCCCAACCCATAGCCCCCATATATGGAAACATTCTTCAAACACACATGTGAGGTATCATAGCGTGCGTAACAGCAAGAGGAATATTTATAGCACTAGACCTCATCTGTAAATCTAAACTGGTAACCGGAAACAATAAAAATGCTGCTTGTTCGCGTCTGACTGCGAGCTACTAGGGACAGGGGCTTTTAAATTATTACTATTTAGGTTGTTACGTAAAAATTCTATAAGACCTCCCGTTCAGCTTGTAAAGCATCACTTCATGGGGACCAAAAAAAAATTTAACCACCTCTAATGCTTTTCATCCCCGCCATTGCAGATTTGATTCTGGTACTGCATTTCGAGTGAACTGGGCATGCTCGAACATTAGAAAAAGAAGTTGGAAGTTTCATCCTGAAAATGACTTGCATCTTTCTGAGCATGCTCAGAAAGCTCTTTTTTTTGG